>QEPC01002185.1:1018992-1032417 GCA_003113815.1 Sphenodon punctatus | reverse complement strand
TGGGGGGGGGGGGGGGCATGTCTAAAAGTGGCCTAAGAGAGCAGTCTTTTCCCACCGAAGTCTATGGGAGCTGTGGTACTGACTTCAATGAGGACATAATTGCACTAAATGTCCTATTGCCCCAAACCCTTTGTATTGCACATTAAACCAATCAACTCACAGACAATGGGTGGGGTTACAGGGTGTTGCCTGCTCTGCCTTAAGCCCTCTTGCACTCACCAGGTTTCCCCAATCTCCAGAGCTGATTGGCTGAAATTAGTAAATTTGTAAACATTAATAACTCTACTTTGGCTTACCTAAATATCATCAGCCCACAACAGCACTTGATGGACATCTCAGGCTACATGACAGTGAATTTTGGGGTTCGAACTCACAAAGGCGAGCAAGATATGAACTGCACAAAAAGGTAGTGATGTGGAGAATTTGACCACTGGCAATTAACTTGTAAATCATTATAATTTTTGATTGTCATAATGGATCTTCTTCAAATTTTGCATGTATGACTTTCCCACCTACTAGAACACATGGTTAAATTTTCAAAAAGAAACCTCAAGCCATCTCTTTTTTATTAAAAAGGGCTTTCCTACTTTTCTTGGTGGTTTATAATGGTATGTGGTTTTGCCTTTAAGTTTCTGGCTGCTACTGCAGCCAGAAAATATATACCTAATGAAGCCTACCTGCCTATGTGCTTCCTAGTGGGTAAGCAAGACTGGCTAAAGCTGACACCTCTAAAGTGGAAATTTACCAAAGACTGAGGCAAAGAAGAATATTTAAAGGAACATTCAGCATTCATTCAGGTCAGGAGCTTGCAACCAACATATGAAGATCAGCAGATAGACAGGGCTTTTGTTCCTTAAAATTTAAAGGCAGATCTGAACTATAACTGAACATCAAGAACTTTGGGAACGTATGATTTGGTAAGAGCTTAACTAGGATAATAAGTCAAGCTAGTATTGTGTATTTGTCAGGTCCGTCCGGCAGGGCCAGAGGGTCTGGGGAAGAGTTGGTGGGGGGACCCAGCGGCATCAACATACCTGGGGGGGTTCGGGCATGTGACAGCCCTACCCCCCCACCAGCGCACAGATTACTGGAAGCGCCGCTGGAGCTGGCGTGGGAAATCCAGGCGCCACTGGCAACATCCCAGGCGGCAGGACCCAGCAGTGCGGCAGGGGAAGCTCCGCCCTGCAGGAATGTGCCCAGCCAGATGCCCATAGCCACACCCCCGCAGCGCTGCTGCAGTGCTCAGAGCGCCTGCGCCAGTATTGCCCTACAGAGACACCACACATAAAAGGAGCCTTTTGAACCAGCACCATTGCCAGTGATCAGTGCCTCGTGCCTGTGAAACTGCCCCCCCCCCCCGTCTTGTGTATTGTGGTTGTGAGTACCTTATTGCGTGAAGTTCATTGAGAGAGAGAGAGAGAGAGTAAGTGGGAGAGAGTGAGAGCGAGCATGGCTGTGGAGTACTAGCTGTATGTCTGTAAGTATTTGCATGTTACCAGTGTTCCCCTTACCTTCCTTGTCACTACGGGTGCCCCAGATTCCCCCTTGTATGAACACTTGGTCCTCCCGTACCCCTTCCCCTTGAACCACTGCACAGGACACCCCCCACACTCCTGACCTATCCTTTTTTGGCCCTGGGCCCGTGTGGACGGTGGGTATAGTGTATCCTGTGTGGGTGTGTTCCCTTCCCTGGGCCAGGCATTAAGCTCGCCTCCCTGTGATGATCCATCCAGGCTCAGGGTGTCCACCCCTTATGCCAATTATGATCCTGAGGGACATATTACGAGCAAGTGTTGATTGCCATCAGGGTCCTCACCCCTTCCCCCTCTGGGGTTCCCTATTCCCCACAGTATTATTTCTCTGTGATTTGCCTTTGTGCAACTTTTATATAAGCTCTGATACTTATTGACAACCTGAAACTTTTATAAACTTTCTCTTTATGAGTTGGTATCTGCATGTTACTGGAACTGATCAGAGACAATTTAGGAAATTCTCAGTTGTAATACTGAGATGGACCTGAAATGTGTGATAAATTTATGTGACCTAACTACCTCCAACATACAGGTGACAGGAAGTTTACAGTGTAGGCTGGCTCACTCTGGGATTGAGTGATAGTCATCGGAGTCTAAACGTGGATACACTGTCACAGCTGGTCTGTGGGGTACTTGCAGTGATGGCTAGACGGAGGAGAACCCCAAGATCCTGGTCATAATTGGATCCCTTAGCTTTCAGCACTGTTGTTGCTATGTTGACTCCTTCCTGAATCCAGCAGGAAAAGTAGAGAGCAGAGGCCCAGCAGGGCTCACCACAATCACAGAGGGACATGCCTGCTCTGCTGGGCATGTGAGGGGTTTGAGGGAGTTTCTGTGGGAGAAGCAAGATGCCTGGCAGTGAGTAAGTAGCACACAATAAAGATCATTTGTTTCCCACTTGAAACACTATTTTTGTGGTTGACAGTCGAGGCGCTGCATTGTCCCCAGGTGATTACACCAGTAGCTGTAGCCATTTGGGGAAGAAAGCTGTGTTCTGGGGCGTTTTTTGCAATCAATTCATCACCTCAGCTCCTGCCTCAGGAATGAGGTGATCAAATCAGCAGACTCACTGATTCTTGAGACAATGCATTTGGGGCTGGAGGCACTTGACACGGTGGAGAAGGTTTCTGTAATTGCTGGAAGAGAAAATACATTGCTTCTTTTACTTCATGACTTCCACCAAATAGAATGCTGTGAAGCAGCAAAGCAAGGGAGAAGTTCACTGTCACTGGGGAAGGGGAGGGTGAGAAGGAGCTTAAACAGGGGAAATGTTACTGCAGTGGATCCCATGCCATCCTTCAGTGTATTGTGGTGTGCTCTGTCTGTGTGTGTAAGTAGAGTGAGTGTATGGTGTGCTGCGTGTGTGAGTGCATGTGCACATGACGTACTCTGTGTGCATGTGAAAAAGTGTGTACTGTGTAGCATTCTGTGTTTGTGTGTATGAGAGAGAACGTGAGTGTGTGTGTGTGAGAAAGAGAGTGTGTTTGGTGTTCTCTCTGTGTGCCCAGCAGAAGGAGATCATGAAAGTGCTCTAAGGGGTGGGTTTTCTGCAAGGCAGATGTACAGGACTAAGGAATGGCCAATCTGATCCAGTGAGGGACACTTTGGATGCTCCCAAGCCCTTCCTTTAACTTTTATAGAGGCTGAGTGATGAAGTGGGTCTGAAGCAGAGCTAACACCCTGCTGAAATGGGCTCTAGCTCTTCTCCAGATTCCTAATGAGTGATGGGGAGATGCTGTTCCCCCTGTGCTTCGGCTTGTGGCAATGAGAAGCTGTGGAAGGAGAGATGTTTTTGGAAACATGAATCTATCACTGCTCTACCTGGAGATGCTGTACAGGCAGATAAGGCACCCATGGTAGGAGCTAATCTTTCTGGCTGGTAGAATTGCTGTGGGGAAGGAGACTTTGGTTGTTTTCAGGTGAGATGCTACCTTGCATGGCCACCCAGGAGTCACTCATCCGACCATCCATCTGAAGGTGGTGTGGGGGGATGCACGCTCTGTGAGCCATGCAACAACCACGCACGGACACTGCTGAATGCATCAACACTGCTGAAAAATCCAGTGCGCCATGCAGGGCAAGCCAAAAAGGTCCATGGCAATGAGCACCCACGCACCCCCTACCCATATGAACTGGGGTGGCCACCCCTGTCAGCAGACAGGTCTGCTGTTTATAGGCACTGTGGGCAGGGGACATGGCCGTTGCAAGTCACACAAACTGGCTGCAAATGCTGCAGAGCCAGGGTTCCACAGCACTCGCATTAGGACATGTCACATTCAAAGGCCAGCCCAGTATGCTTCCCCCTCCCACATGGTCCATGGCAGGAGGAGTCTAAGGCAGCTGCCGTGGTAGCCATGCTGGGAGTTACCCATTAGAATCCTTCCCTACGCAAGCTGTGCCACTCAGTGACCTCCACCTCCCCCGGCCTTGCTCATTTAAAAACACCCTGTAACTCTCTGTGCCTTCCTACACCGTGCCCTCTGCCCCCTCCAGGATGTTTGGTGGGGTGCAAGGTGAGGAATGGGAGAGGACAGACAAGGAATGTAAACTCTTAGGAGTTGGAAGGAACGGCTAAGGTGGCTCTGCCTCACCCCGATTGCACCTTGTCTCTTGCTGAAGATTCCAGCATCTCACCAAACACAGTAGTTACAGGCACTGTTAGCTGAGCATGCACACAACTGCTAATAACAATGAGGAGCTCCAGAGAATTCCTGCACACAAACACACACATTGCTGAAGGGCTCAATCTGCTTTCAGCTGAAGGGAAGGGGCTTTTGTGAGCCCATTTTATAGGCATTTGCAAATAGAAACATGTGCGCCCTATTAGTACAGCATTGTGGGCAGGGGTGAGCCAGGAAGAGATGGGGAAGATGAGTAGGCAAGGCAGAGCTATGCAGGACTGGGAGTGATCCCTGATAGACTTGTTTGTTTGACACCTGTATAATTAATGAGGTGGAGGGTTCATTACAGTGGCGTAGCACCTACTGAGCAAACCTGGCTTTATGCCGAGGGCCACCAGGGGTCACCGAGCCCAGTTACATTCTCCCTCCCCGCACCCCTTACAGTGAGCTGCTCACTCCCGCCACACTCTACTCTCCCTAGGTGGGCGGGCAGCCGCCTTAGGTAGGAAGCTTTGCCTTGCAGTGTGCATGCAGTCCGGTCCCCCTGTGGCGCTGTGGCTTGAGTTTCCTGGAACCTCAGCGGCCGCCTAGTAGCAGCTCTGCTGGCAGTGTACAAATTCAAGCTGCAGCGGCGGGGGGGAGAGTACCAGACGGCATACACACTGCAAGGCAAGGCTTGCAGGTGGTCGCAGACCTGGGGAAGAGTAGAGAGCAGCGGGAGTGGGTGGCCTGCTGAAAGCAGCGCCACTGCCCCAGCCGCCGCTGAACACCATGGGTAGGTGAGGGGGGAAGCAGGAGGGAGGGTGGGCTTGCTGGGCAGGCAGGTGGGGTCTGGTGCTGCCTGCACAGTTGGAGGGGTTGAGGGTTGGAGCGGGCCGGGGGGGGGCAGCATGAACTAATTATGGGGCTGGGGGCACAATGGTTATGGGGTGGGGACAGCTGATTATTGGGGACACAAATGAACTAGTTATGGGTGGGGGGCAACGTGAGTTGATTATGGGGAAATGAACTGGTTATATATCTAGAAGAATGTCTCTTTGCGTGGCATAATGTGCTTAATAGGCTGCATTTTGGGGTGCCTTGTGTGTTTGATTGTGGCTTGGCCATTTGGAATTTAGTGCTCTGCGCGTGAGCTTTATTACTTGCTTTCTGCTTGTGGAATGCTTGTAGTTGGAATTGTGGGAAACACCCAGTTGTAAACCATCATTGAGGGTGCAGTGAGCACAAACAACCTCCATTTTGAGAAAGGGCAAAAGTGCCTTTTAAGTTAATTCATATGCATGCAAGCTGCGCAGTGCCCCATGGCCCGCCAAGCTAGCGGCGGAAGACAAAGGGAATGGGGGGGAGGGGAGGCGACATATCTTAGCCAGGGGCCTGTTCCACCCTAGTTACGCCCCTGTTTCATTGGCAGAGAGCCATGCCCCAGGCAGTCAATACTCTACAGCCATGGGATGCCTAAGTGCTTCACCTTCAGGGAGAGCAAACACATGCTTTGAGGTAATGCATGGAAACTCAACCCTAAGGCCTTCTGAAACTCTGGCCCTGCACCCCAGCCTGTCTCAATTCCCCACTCTGTATAATGGTGCAGACAGATCTCCACCAATGAAAAGTGCTACACACATGCCAGGATTGCTAGAATCTAAGGACAAAACAGGGCAGGGATGGAAGGAGGAGAGCACAGACAGAAATCAAAATGGCTGACAGGTGTATGGCCATACCACCACTGCCCCTTCCCGCCCCCATGGTACTTTTGACACAGCAGTGCCCTTGACATGTCCTCGACCCAGAAGTATAGGGAATAGCAGGAAATAAAAGCAGCAACGGTGTGATAATTCTCATCTTAAAAACACAAGAAGAGTCATACTATGTCAGACCAACGGTCCATGAAGCCCAGCATCCTGTCTCCAACAGTGGCCAGTGCCTCTTGGTCACTTCAGAGCAGTACCCAATAGGTCACAATGGAGTGATCCAATCCTTGCCGTTCACTTCCACCTCCAAACAGTCAGAGGCTACATCTCATAACCTACCATGAATGGACCTATCCTCCAAGAACTTATGCAATCCTTTTGTTATGCTACTGGGTTTATCCTCTGGCAACAAGTTCCACATGTTAATTGTGCATTGAGTGAAACAATACTATTGCCTAGCTTCAGAGCCTTGAAAACAAGCCCTTTACATTGAGAACAAGGGGGCAGAAAGGAACATGGAGGAGTGAGAAGGATTTTACGCAGCGCTGAAAAAGTGGGCTTTGCCACTCCCCACTCGAAACTAGCACTCCATAAAAGAGCCCTTCCTACATCAAATGCTGAGGGGCAGGGGGTGTCTCCTTATTTTCCCAGCGCTGATATTAGGAAAGTGACTGTCCCTCAAATGTGAGGTGGGGAAGGGGAATGTAACCCTCAGTGTCCCTTTTTTCACCTGCGATGGGCAGCTGGACTGCTCTAGGGAGTGGCTTGGGAATGAACTGAGGCAAACTGGACAGCAAATTTAGCAGGCATTTTCTTTCAGAGAACAGGGGGGCCCCGGGAGAAGCAGTCAGAGTCACTCTCTGTAAGAAGCACCTGTTACATCTCAACGGGGAAGGAAGGCATTTTTCCAGCAGCTGCACTTGTTAAAGCCTGGAGGGCCCTTTCCTCAGTTACATGACAACGTTAACGATCCAGAAACCTGCCTGCCCTTTGAGCAGAAGGCTTTTGCTGGGGCACTATTGATGAGCCTGCTCTGTCACACACAATTATTTTTGACTAGCACTCTAATTTTCTGGGGCCCTTTGTGGGGCATGGAAATGACACTGACCTTTTCTCTCTGGGAAACTTGGCTAATTGACTGAATACTTGTGCTCATTAGGAAAAGGTCCAAGATGCAATGAAATGGAGAGCACTGAGCTTTCCTTTTGGGTGATGTCTTCCCAGTCCCCCAAAGGTCAAGGAGAAGTGGGGCCTGGCCTGGTCTCCCTGTCTCCTTCTCCTCCAGCGCCTTGCTAGCAGGTGTTATTTATTCTTCTGCTCACTGGCGCTTTAAAGATGTTATTTATCTAGTGGACTTTTACATTCTCAGCAGCATGAATCAAGAGCCTTGTCACTTTTTTATTACCCTGACTAAATATTGCTACCTGGTAATGCAGCCTCTTAACATTATTTAAAATAAAATAGTGTCCTCCCTTTGTAGGGCTGATTGCGGCTCTACAGAAGTTGTTTTATGGTGGAATTTAATAGCATCCCCCCAGGAAAGGGCTCTTACTTAGCAAAGAGAGTACTGCGCTGGATATTTATGCACAGATGAGCCTGTTTTTCTTAGGAATGGAAGCTGTAGATGGACCTGCCCATTGGGGAGGCTCTCTACGTGCCATGACAAATTTCCAGCTAAACTAAGATATCAGGAGCGCTGTAGATCAGGGTTTTCTGTCTCCCTGCAGGGAACTTGCCACAGATCTTCAGAAACGTATTTATGACGTGACAGCACATCTGTGCCAGGGCTTGAACATGCATATTAAGCCTGGTCAATCACCTAGACTCGCAGGTAACTGATGTATCATGGTTGTCACTTAGTAACTGAGGGGTACGGGCTTTATGGCTGGCGAGTCCATTCATGGCTGTCACTCTTTATTCCCCTTTCGATTTTGTATCTGTCTGGTGTGCTGGGTGCTTATGAAACTTAAAATCCATGCAATCTGTAAAACAGAGTGTGAGAGAAGAGAAGGGATAATGTGCAAAGGGAACCATGAGGACATCCTGCCCGTGGAGAAATAAACTCGGCACTCAGCCAGACTTCCAGCACTGCCCCCTTCCCAAACTGAAGAAAGTGGACTGTGCTGCCAACGAGCAGCTCATTGTACAAGTTTCAAAGGAGCAGGGGAGATGGGTCCATTCTGGAATGAAAGAGCCATATGCAGAAAACAACCTGGCCCAGCAATCGAGGCCCCAGGCTAAGCTATGCTTTTGGAGTCCACACCCCTCCTGTGCAGCAGTCCCCTGGCCCGGACCAGTCCCTACTCCCCGCCTGACTCCACCGTGCCCTTCATGGAACAACTCTTCCCAAACTTTTCTTGACTGATGCAGTGTATGTGCGTGGCAGGGAGACAGCCAATGACAGAGTTGTGGGGAGGACAGAGAAGGACAAAAGAAGCAGGTACTGATGCTGCAGTACAGTGCCCCATGGCCTCTCCAGCTAAGCAGTGTCCACGTGGCAGCTGCAGTGTAAGCTCTGAAATCCCAGGTAGGGAAAGATGGCAACGTGTGCTCTTTGTGGTTGAAGGGCACAGCCAGAGTGAGGCCTCCCTTCTATTTGCACCCCTGCCTGAGATGGCTCTCCTAGGTGTGTTAGTGCATAATCATATGCAGACTCTGTGGCTTTCGGGATGGGCTCATAGAGTCTGTGGAGCCTTTGGCACAAATGGCAGAGAGCCTCATCAGGGCAACCAGGATTTTCTCCTTCAGCGAAACAACCAGATCCTCAATGCACCCCCTCAGCACAAGACACATTGAAGAGAATGGGGCCTGTGCCAGCCAAGCACATTGACAATCAGAGTCAGAGTCTTTATGGTAATTATAAAAACGAATGCATTATTCATAAGAACATGAGAAGTGCCATACTGGCCTGGGTCAGATCCAGGGTCCATTGAGCCCAGCATCCTGTCGCCGACAGTGGCCAGTTACTGTAGGGCCAGCTACAGTAGCCTGAGCGAAGTACAAGTACAGGTCATGGAGATGACCTGCTAACCACTCCCAACTACTGGTAGCCAGGGGTTTAAACTCCAGCTAATAAACATTTATGGCTCTATCAGCTAAGAATTTATCTTGTTTCCATTTAAAGCTAGTTATGGTGCTGGCTTTCGCTGCCTCCCATGGCAACAAATTTCACAACTGTATTGTCTGGTGAATGAAAAAGTGAAAAGTACTTCCTTTTGTTTGTTTTAAATCAGCTACCATTTAACTTCAGACAGTGTCCCCTTGTTCTCGTACTGTGGGAAAGGGCAAACAATAGTTCCCTATTTACTTTTTCCATACTGCTCATGATTTTATAAACTTCTATCATATCCCAAGTTGAACGGCCCTAACATGCTACGCCTCTCCTCATGTGCAAGTTGATCCCTCCCATCATCTTTATTGCCCTTCTCAGAATTTTTTCAAATTCTATTGTATCTTTCTTACTAAACTGCCTAACTGATGGTCTAACCAATTGGTTAGACAAACAAAAGGAAGTACCAATTGGTTAGACCATTGGTTAGACCATCAGTTAGGCAGTTTAGTAAGAAAGATACAATAGAATTTGAAAAAATTCTGAGAAGGGCAATAAAGATGATGGGAGGGATCAACTTGCACATGAGGAGAGGCGTAGCATGTTAGGGCCGTTCAACTTGGGATATGATAGAACCATTGGTCCACCCACAACTTTAACCAATGGTCGCAACTGCCAAACCCGCAACTGCCTAACCAATGGTCCATCTTAGCCCAGTATTGTCACAACCTGACATGGCAGCAGGGGTTTCAAATTTGGGTCTAAATCCGGCTCTTCCAGGGTCTCCAGCAGAGGCCATTCCAGTGTGTTACCTGAGACCTCTCCAAGCCCCCAGCAGAGGTCTCCCCCAGGCGTGCTACCAGAGGTCATGAAGTGGAGATGCCAGGGATTGAATCTGGACCTTATACGAGCTATGCCCCCACCCCACCCCCTCCCATACGATGGGTTGATCATAACTGCACACAATATTCAAGATGGGCTCATACCCAAGATTTATACAGCAGCATTATGTTATTTCCCCTTTTGTTTTCTATTCCTTTTTCAATAATGCCTTACATTTGGTTTGCCTTTTTGACTCCTGCTCCACACTGAGATGATGTCTTCAAGGAACTATCCACAATGGGTGCTTTTAGACAGACTTGGGGGTGGCCACACCCAGGTCTGCTCCTGTGCTGACAGGTTTAAATGGAGCCCGCTGCCACCATCCGCAGTTCACCCACCTGTGTCCCCCTTGCCATAAAGTTGCAGGTGGATCAGCTATCGCT
Organism: Sphenodon punctatus; assembly: GCA_003113815.1. Classification (NCBI taxonomy): domain Eukaryota; kingdom Metazoa; phylum Chordata; class Lepidosauria; order Sphenodontia; family Sphenodontidae; genus Sphenodon; species Sphenodon punctatus. Next base: position 1,022,262 of record QEPC01002185.1, on the reverse strand, counting down.
CTAGGCTGCTACCTGCCGCTTTATGGAAGTTGCCGGGGCAACCTGCAGCTGGGCGTGGAGTGGTGGTGGCCAGCTGTCCTTTAGACAGACCGCTACTCTGCCACCGGCTGGTGCTCTGAGTTTGGGTGGCCCACACTGCTTGAGGTGCTCTGGGATATTCTGGACCTGAGCTGGAGGTGTCAGGTGGTACCTACTCCGCCTCACCCCAGGGTGGCCCACCTCTATATGAGACAGGCCACCTGGGGGTGGGGCAGAGCAGGAGTGAAGCAGGTGTCCGTCTAAAGGCACCCAATGACTCCAAGTTCCTTCTCCTGAGTGGTTACACCCAGGTCATAACCTAACATGATATATGAAAAAAGAGGATTATTTTGCACTTTGTGCATCACCTTTCACTTATCAATACTGAATTTAATTTGCCTTTTTATTGCCCATTCACTTAGTCATACGAGATCCCTCTGTAGTTCCTCACAGTCTGCCTGGGTCTTAACTATCTTGAATAATTTGGTGTCATCTGCAAATTTAGCCACCTCACTCTTTATCCCTTTTTCCAGATCATTAATGAATATGTTAAATAATACTGGTCCCAGTACTGTCAGAGGGAGGGGGTAGGAAGGGGAAGAAACGCCACCCACATACGCCTCTATCACACTAGGAAGCTCTGCTCACGTGCTGCGGAGGAAAGAAGCCCGTCAGGGTAGTATGTGGGTCCGTCCGTGTGCTCACGCACCAGGAATAGGGACCCCTATCATCATAGGGTGCAGAGCTGAACTGCAGGCAAGGGGGCTCACTCTCTCAGCTCTTGCACAAAGAGGGGGAGGTGAGGAAGGTCTGTGAGTGGGGTGCAGGTTCCACAGGGAAGGGGACCAGGTTCAGGGGGGAGAGGCTTATGGGACTTGCACGCTCGGGGAAAGGAGAGGTATTGGACCCCAGGGAGCGGGGTGGCAGCACCCACACGAGCCCGCAGGCTCATTCAATCACCCACTCACCAGTAGGAGTCACGGGGGGCAGGGAGTACACTCAACCAATCAAACACACTGGGAAGCTCACAGACACACAAGGAAACGAAAGTCCGGATGAGGCAGGGGACTGGGAAGGACAAACAGCTAACAATTCAAGGTCAAGGCAGTCAAAAAATCAAGCACTTATCTCTCAAGGGGAGAGATCTCTCCAGGCGTTCTTGCTCTGTTCACCAGCGCTGCTTGTTCTCCAGCGCTGGCACTTAAAGCACTAACTCCGCCCCCCATGCGTGCCTGGAGGCGCGCAGAGCGCCGCAACGGGGGGCGGGGCCGCGCAACGTCCTGGGAGGTTCTGGGGCCTTCCGTCCTCAGAGCCCCNGCACAGATCCTCCATAAACCACAGAGACCTGTGCTGTTGTCGTGTGGGGAGCGGACGCCTGGGAGCTACCGTATTGATGGCCTCAGACAAGAAGGTATTCCACAAGGTCACCGATCGTGTGGGTGTCATTGGAATGTATCCAAGAAGGGAATTCCAGGCTTGGAGGCAGCAAGAGAGAAGGGGTGAAGATGTTTAGATGAACAAGAGGGTAGCGAGCAGGCAAGGAGGGGGGCAGTGGAGGAAAGCTCCCAGGCAGGAGTGTGGCGGGATACAAGAGCAGAGAGACATGGGGGAGCGAGGCCATGAAAAGCCTTGAAGGTGAAGACCAGGAGCTTGTGCTGAAAGTTTGCTCAGGAGTCTCTGATAAGGGACTTTGTCAAAAGCTTTTTGAAAATTCAGATATACTATATCAACCGGATCATCGCTATTCACATACTTATTAACAATCTCATCAAAGTCTAATAGTGGAAGAAGGTGCTTGCTACCTCCTTAGGATGCTGCAGGGGAAAAGCGACACCCAGCAGTGTTGCCTCACTATCTTCCCACATCTTTATTGCTGGTGCTGGCACGCACACACCTGCCATTAGCTCTGCATTGCTACCTACAGAGCATCAGCTAAGACATTATCCTAAAGCCAAATGAGACAATCAAGTCCGAGACTTCCCACAGCAGCGATGTGTGAATGATACGGCTGGGATACAAGGGCTTATGCCGGTCCTTATGCTAAGACAACAGCAGGTCACACTGGAACAGAGGACAAGTGAATAGTACCTGTGCAGGGCTGAGAGACAGCCCCAACCTCTCTGGCTGTGGGGAAGCTCTACTGCGGAAGTGGACACAAACATGCTTCACACCAATTGCCTTCATTCCTATTCCCAGGGTGCAATCTTAACCCCACTTAAGTCAGTGACTCATCTCCCAATGGCTTTTAATGGCTGAGGATTCCACCTAAAGTTGTGTTCTCCCATACGACCTCCCTTGACCCCTGTTGGTTTCAGTGATCTGCCCTCCACGTCCCAAGCTCTTGGACATTCTTGCTGTGCTTTGCTAAGCACTTTTTGCATTCCACCCTGGAGAGGAATGCTTTTCGCCTGTGGAAGGTGATGAGGCCCACACACGCAGTTAACTAATTGTTCTGGGGAATAAGGCTCTAGGATACAGAACAGTACCATTGGATACACCTTTACAGATCATTTTTTAAAATGGATAGTAAAAAGAAATGTATAGCCAGGTCCATCCTTGAAAGACAAACCATTTTGTCTCTGCAAAAAAGTTGCCTTCCCCAGCACCAGAAAGAGCTGAACAGAACCACTGCACACAAAGCCACAGGAATGGCCAGGGTGCTGTGGGCCTGGGCAGCTGATGTTAACCTGCCAGGATTTTAGGGGGTTAAACATAGCCAGAGACTTCACATCTAGCATATTCGTGAGAGAGTTCGGGGTGCGTTGTCACCAGTATGCTGATGATACTCAGCTGTACCTCTCCTTTTCAACTGACCCAGACCCTGCCGTCTCATTGCTATCCCAGTGTCTGGAGGTCGTGGCGGAATGGATGCGGCAGAGCAGACTGAAGCTCAACCCCGATAAGACGGAGGTGATGTTGGTGGGGAGAGCGAGGGAGGTGGTGGCTCCCCTGATTGGGGGAGTCTGCCCTCCCATAGCTCAGCAGGTCCGGAGTCTGGGGGTGATATTGGACGCAGACATCCTCCTGGAGTGGCAGGTGGAGGCAGTCGCTAAGGCTGCCTTCCGCCAGTTGTATTTGGTGCGCAGACTGCGTCCGTTCGTCTCCTGCCCGGACCTGGCCTCCCTCATCCATGCCTTCGTCAACTCGAGGCTGGACTACTGCAATGCGCTCTACGTGGGGCTAGCCTTGTGCCTGGTTCGGAGGCTGCAGCTAGTGCAGAATGCGGCAGCTCGTCTCCTTATGGGGACGGGT
>QEPC01002185.1:978351-1012045 GCA_003113815.1 Sphenodon punctatus | reverse complement strand
TAAAAGCATGGATGATTGCTAATAAAAAGTATGGCCCCAGTCTCTCTCCCATTTGATGGGTGCAGTGCAGCTCCATGAACCTTTGATCTCATTTGTGCCTGATCTCAATCAGGAGGCTTCCTTGTGGTCCATAGTGTTGTACCGCGCTAAACAACAGCAGCCTGCGACACTCCTTGATCACATTCTAAGCGGAATGTCGTCTCATTCTTTGTGGATTTCATGCCTCTTTTAGTACAATCTAATAGCTCTTTCTAATCCCTTTTTTGTCCAACATGTTACATGATTAATTGGTCTGAAATGTTCATCTTTATCAGACAATCTGAGGCAAATAAAAGCAAGCATCTCTTTGATAGTGGTTTGTGTCTGCAGTGCTGATATCCTATTCGCTTTGTTGGTGTTTTGGGTTAACATCAAGCTGCTGGAGGCCAGTAGAGTCTAATTAAAGAAAACCAGATCTGCCTGGAGTTCAAATATACATGGCCTGGATTTACAAGCCATTTCCTCCCATCTGACTGTTTACAGCCAAGCGCAATAGGATGCTCCCCAATGGGACTTGGAAGATTGTGATTGGGGGCTGTATATGCACATAACTTCTACTTTCACTACAAGGCTTCCCTATACATTACCCAGAAAGTAATTTCCCCCCAGAGCTGACATTTTTACCTTAGCGTGATGGCAGCTTGGCTAAGCTTAATAAACCTATCCCAGTTATTGGAAAATCTATAATGAAGCAAACAACTTGCGCTCCCTATTCTAGAGCTAGAAGACCAATTTTAATGGCAGATCTAAATAACGGGGTTGTGGCCAAAGTTAAGAGTAACGGTGTGAGAGTAAAGGTGAAAGAATCACTTTCCTTTCACAAAGTGGGCCATTGAGTGGTGGGGCAACTTTTGGAAAAAAAGGAACTCATATTTTCACCTCTTAGGTTTGCCGATTTGGTTTGCAAAGAAAAGCTGAAAATGGCAAAAATCTGGAGATACTGAGCCAGCAGCAAACGTGAGTTTTGAGAGTTTGTGCCAATGATTTTCACTGGGAATGGGGTGGGGGGCAGAGAACATGTGATTACAGCATCACTAACTCCTAACTGAGAGCAAAACACCAGCGAGGGGAAAGTACAGGCCTGGTGGAACAGGCACGCTGAGGCTGTGAGCCAAAAAAACCTACATGAATCATGCCCTCTAGGCAGTGGACTAACAACAGCACCACCCCCTTGCCCTCAAAGCACCACCCCTTGGACCACCATATAAAATGGGAGGGGTGGGGGAGGAACAGCCCTCCCCTGAATTTGGGGTGCAGGAAAAGTCCCTTCCTTCCAGAGCCACAAGGGGGCAACATTAAGAATGCTCTTTCCCTTCTTCCCAAAGTACAAGTGTGTTATCTCCTCTGCTCCCCCTCCCCCTTTTACACACTTACCTCTGATACCCACACACATCCCCACAATGGCAGCCAGAACACATGTCTCTCACGGAGGATGCTGGCTCATTGTTTCACTTTGGGAATTGTTCAGAGTGAGTCATTTGGTTTCCAGAGCTTCAGAAAGGTGGTGAGAACTGTGAAAAGAACTTCTAGGGCTCAACAGCCTCAGCCCCTTAAGGGAGACAGAGAGCAAATGGTGTCAGCACGGCTGGCCTTAGAATTTGTGGGGCCCAGGGCAAAGATAAAATGTGGGGGCCCTGATGGTCCTGCCCCCTCAGGGACACCTTCTGCAGAGATCTAGCAGTGGTTCTGTTTGGGGCCCCTCTGGTAGGGAGTGGGGCCCCCATGTCCTGCCCTGGTGAAAGCGGGGCCACCAAGGGCCTACAAAAGTTGAGAAAATAGCAGGGTCTGGTGTGGTCACCCTGGTATTTATTATTATTATTTTATTTTATGAAGTATTTATATAGCGTAAGCAATGTACCTGGTGTTTTACAATTGTTGAGAGTAGACAGGGTCCCTGCCCCAGGGGGCTTACAATCTAAGAGTGACAAGGGAGGGGAGATGAGGGGTGGGGGCAACAAAGGGACAGATGAGGATACATTCATGAAGGCGTGAGGTTGCAGGTACATGTGCTTAGCTTAGTTACACAGGGGATGGTAATGTTGGGAAAATCAGGAAGGGAACTAAGGGGATGAGGAGCTAGAGAAGGCCAACAGGAAGAGGGAGGGATGTGAAGGTTTTCAGGAGGGATGTGAAGGTTGGGAGGGACGGAGAGGAGCAAATGTGTTTAGGGAGGGAGTTCCAGGCATGGGGGGCAGCAAGGGAGAATGGGTGAATATGCTTTAAGGAGCAAAGGAGTTGTGAGCAGGTGAAGGTGGTGAAAGAGGGGGAGCAGAGCTTATGGACGGGAGTGTAGCAGAAGACTAGTGTAGAGCGATGGGGGGACAAGGCCATGAATACCCTTGTAGGTAAAGACAAGAAGCTTGTGTAGAATATGTTCAGATAGAGGGAGCCAGTGAAGAGAAGAGAGGAGGGGTATGTGGTCAAGGCGGCAGGTGAGGTGGAATTTTGGCAGCAGAATTTTGAATAGGCAAGAGGGAGACAAAGTGAGAGTGGGGAAGGCCAGTGAGAAGGAGGCTGCAATAAATAAGGCAAGAGATAACTAGAACATGGACTAGGGTTTTAACAGTGAGGAAAGGACGGATTTTAGCAATGTTGTGAAGGGAGAGATGACAGGATTTAGCAACAGATTCGATTTGAGGTTTAAAGGATTTAGCAACAGATTTGATTTGAGGAGTCAAAGATGAACCCCAGGCTAGGTGCCTGAGGGACCGGTTGAATGGGTTGTCCTGTAAAAAGGTTGGCCCTGAGTGTCAGAGCGCTGCCATGTAGGGAGAGAGACATGCTTGCCATGGTCTGGCAAGGAGGCAAAATTTAGTCAAGACTATCTGTGTACACACACACACACACACACAACCACTTTCCAAGAGGAAAGTGCATATACTTCCCAGCTGCATGCTGGATAGTGTCCTTGCCTTCCTCAGCCACATTACTAATGCTGCTGCAACAGCCTGACAAACAGCTGCTTAACTTCTGTACAGTACACAAAGTCCCTCTCTAGTGACTGAATTTAAAAGAGCTGCCAGTTGCTGCTTTGGTAGTTCAAGCAGTAGAGCTTTGAAAAGAAAATCTGACAGTCAAGGGATTGGATCTGGTTTAGGTGAAGGGACATTAAGTAGGTGGGATTTGTTGTGCATTTATACTTTGCTTTTCAAAGTCATTTTTTAAAGCAGAGGGTGTGTCTTTAGTGTATCAAGTGAGTGACCATATCTCCTTGTAGCAGGGAGCAGTCCAGGGGGGCTGCTACGCCTTTAAGAAGGGAGCTGTGGGCGCTGGTCAGAGGGCTGGGCACACCCAGGGGTGTGGCAGTGCCAGCCCCAAAGCTGGGGATCAGCCTGTAGGGAGCACAGGCTGAGAAACCCCTGTAACAGAGTGGGCAGGTTACTGGCCCTTTAAGGCTGGAAGAGTAGAAGTCTGGCCACGCCCACTCTGCTGTATATAAGGAGAGACTAGGTAGCGAAGAAGGAGTCTCTGGCAGGGAGTGGAAGGAGCAACATCTCCCTGAATAAGCCTTCCTGGTCTATGCTCTCCAAGGTGCTGAGGCTGGAGAACCAGACAGACCCAGGCAAGGGAGAGAGGCTGTGCCCAGGAGGGAGTCTCCTGCCTGGGGAAGACTTGGCCAGAGACTGGGGCCTTTGAGGCCTTGCTGAATGGACTTTGGGGGACTTGTGGTTGGGGTGCTCCTGAGACTGCAGAGATAGGCCTGGGCCTGTAGGGTGGAGATGGATGTGCCGGCAGCCCCAGGTACGTTGGACTGGTAGTGTCCAATAAAGACTGTGGCCAAATACCCTTGGGATTGTGTGGTATGTCCTGAGAGGGTACTCCCTGCCTGGAAGGAGGGGGATCAGCTAAAGCTCAAGGCTGATATGACATAGCAGGGGGTGAGCTAATTCCCTGAGAGTAAGACCCCAGTGCCCCGTGTGGCCCTGAGGAACGCCCCCTACTACACTCCTGTCCTCTGGATTGCACTATTATCACTCCACTGTCTCCGGGCAGAGGGAGACACTGGTCAGAAGGCTCTGTTGAGTTTGTCCTGTCTTTGAGGGCAGTCTCGTACAGGAATGCTTCATGATTTCTGTGTGCCAAATGCCTGCTAAATAACACATTTCCTAGGCCTATTTGGGATTGCAGGAAGGTCCCCTACTACTACTTACAACTTCTATAGTGCTACTAGGAATATGCAGCACTTTAGTCACTGATTTTGGGGACAGGTCCCTGCCCAGTGGTCTAACAATCTAAGATTGACAAGGATGAGGGGAACACATGGAAAGATGGACACACTACATTCCTATTTTACAGATGGGGAACTGATGTTGAGAGGTTGTGATTTGCTCAAGTTCACCCAGTGAGTTCACTGGCTGGTGTTCGCTACACCATTGGTGTAGTGGCTAAGTATGCAGTATTTGGACCAGGATGTGGGGGAAACCCTGGTTCAATTCTCTTTAGCCAGAAATTCACTGGGTGACCTTGGACCAGTCACAATATTCTCACAGCCTAACCTACCTCACATGGATGTTGTGAGGGTTAAAAGTTGTGTTAAATTGTTCTATGTAAAGTGCTATTTGAAGTTATTATTATTCACTACACCACACCGGCTCTCACACCCTTCCCCTATGGAAGCTTCCCATGAGCACCCCAACAAGTACTGAGACACATTCTAGCTTAAAAGAGGCTGAGTGAACTGGGCTGCTTCTCATGTAGAGGGTATGCACTTGTTAAAGACGACCCAGGGAGACCCAAGACAGGGAGTGGCTGTGTGGATTTAATTCAGGCAAGGAAGAGAGCCTGGCACAGTGGGCTTAGGTGCTTGCTATGAGAGACTGCCCCTGGCAGAGAAGCTAAGGATCCAGTTGTGGGGGTAGACAAGGGACAGTCGTGCAGAGTGTGGGATCAAGATCTGGGGAGGGGGAGGGCATGCCAGTGGCTAACCTAACCAAAAGGGGATGATTTTGGCAGTTTTGTTCTGGATGGAGCCCATGGGAGCAGCACGATAACAGAGGCTGTGTGGTGTAGAGGGAGGAGATAGTCTGCCCCTACCCTGTAGCTTCTGCAGGAAAGCACCCTCAGCGCTGCTTTCATCTCCAGCGACTGGCAGGAAGCCAAGGCAGAGAAACTGAGCTGAGAGAGGCTGACTAAAGAGGAAGATTAAAGATGAAACCGGAGTGTTGTCAGCACAGGAACAGCCAAGGGACAGGGAGCTGGGTGCTGCCTGCAGAACTCTCAGAAGGGCAAAAATGCCACAGAGAAAGAGTGAAAAGGGTGTGAATTAGGAGCAGTAGAAGGGGATTGCAGAAGAACATTCAGTCCATTTACTAGGAGGAAAACCCTGTGACAGCAGCTGTATGGCAGGAGCACAACCAGGACAGTGTTAAGGGGCTGGGGCAGACCCCTGATCCCCCTCAAAGAAGATGCTCCCTTTCCCTCCTTCCTTCCTACACCCCTCCAGGCTCTGCTCCTAGGGGGGGTTGATGTGTACCATGGGGGAAGAGAGAGGAGCAGGAGACAGTGCTCCATCACGCCATCCAGCTGCCACTCTACCCCTCACCCTCTCTGTCCCTTCTCATGTGGCACACACCATCCACTCTGGGACAGAGTTTGGAGGGGTGCAGGAGTAGGGTAGGGGAAGGACAGGTATTATGGATTCTTGTGAGTTCGAGGGCAGAACTAAGGAAAGCTCAGGCACCTACCCCCTTAATCTGTTTACACCTTTGCTGGATGGGGCGAAAGGAGCGGGCAGAAGCCCCAGTGCTTAGGACTAGGACTAAGGCCACTTTTAGACGGAGCGGGTCACCATCGCGGGACCCGCTCGCGTGGTATTTCAAAGTCCCACGAGGCGGGATTACACGAGACACCCGGTGGGGATCAAGCACATGAAAGGCGGTCACGCATTCTTTGCCGATCGTGCGTTCTTTGCCGACTGCAAATTACATACCTCGATTGCGAGGTATGTAATTCGCGGTCGGCAAAGAATGCGTGATCGCCTTTCATGTGCTTGATCCCCACCGGGTGTCTCGTGTAATCCCGCCTCGCGGGACTTTGAAATACCGCGCGAGCGGGTCCCGCGATGGTGACCCGCTTGTCTAAAAGCGGCCTAAGATGATAGCCAGTGCTCACGCATGTCCATCGGTATTTCATCAGTTTCCATTGATTCCCTGTTTCCACAATTATTTGTAACTCTCATCACTGTCTGGGATTTTATGCCACTTTCCAGGATTTTTTTGCCATTTTCTGAGAATGTTCTGCGAGTTTTACAGCACTTTTATAGAATTTCCAGCACTGGGAAGTTTTCATCTCCACAGCCCCCGGGGTGCGCATGGGATAAACCTGGGGCTTGGGGCCACCCTGGGTAGCCCCACTCAACTTGCGAAAAATAATGGAAAATGGCAAAAAACAGCAGGAAATCTTGTATGTTTCTGTGTTGCATGAATCCCTAGAAAGTAAATTGCAGGGACAACCTTGTCTTGCTGCAGCAGCGGCCTAGCAGGTGTGGTGGAGCCTGCCATGGGGTGGAGTGGGGGTTCGTCCTCTGATTGGTCTCAGCCTGTAAATGCATGAGGTCCTTGCCCTGCCAAACCATTAGGGGACTGAAAATGCCCTCTGTCTCTGCCCTGCCCAGCCAGAAAGACACCAGAGACCTTCAAAGGCTGCCAAACCCCCTGTAGGGAAGGGAACATGGTGGGAGGGGAATGAATCCTCCTACCCCCTGAGACTGGGGCAGAGAGGCTAGTCCCCTCTTTAATTTCCATCTTTCCATAACCCTTGAAGTGGCAGCATAGCTGCCTTCCCAGCAATTGTGGAGGGTTGTCAAAATTCAGGAGGGGACTAATCCTTGTGCCACTCTGCTCCCCGCCACCATTTGAAATTCTGGGTAGCTGAGCTTGCCATCTGGGGGGTGCCAAAGGGTGGGGTTTAGGGAGAATAGCTGTTCATCCTCAGTTTGAACTATTGTTTCTCCACTGGAAGAGACCTGTGCACAGGGGTTGGGAGAAGAGAGCAGACGTGCCATAGTCATTAGGTGTCCTCAGTCTCTTCCTGGGCATCAAGTGGACCTGAATTGCCAGCACAGCCAGGAATCTGGGGAGCTGATGGGCAGCAGTGAGGTCGCAGCAATAGAAGGAACATATCTGCAAAGCTGCCCTTATCTACTATAGTGAGCCCCATGCAGGACAGGAATGGGCTGCACAGAGCACCACTTGTGGGTTATTCTTAAAACTGCACTTAATTTTAATTTATGCACCTTTGAATTATCCATTAGCTACAAATCTTTGTTTTGTTTTAAAAGGAAACTTGAAAGTCAGCATACACCCATATAAACACATACACACATATATATGTCAGACCTCATCTGGAGTACTGTGTCCAGCTTGGGGCGCCTCATTTTAAGGGGACCTTAAGCTAAGGGGACCTGGGGGCTGTATTTGGAAGCAAAGGGCCAGACTATGGCCACTTTCAGACATGGCCCCCTGCACATATTTGGGCTGTGGGGAGGGAATGCGCAGTCCAAATATGCATGAGGATCGGCCAGTCTGAAAGATGCACCCGCCTTTCTGCGTAGCTTTGCCGGCAGAGCAGGAAATGGAGCTCTGCGTCCCTGCGTGTCTCTGTCGGCAAAGCCACGAGGAGGGGGAGGGGGGCTTTCAGACTGGCCGATTCCCGTGCATATTCAGGCTACGCATTCCCACCCTCACCCCTGCAACTCAAATATGTGGGGGGATGGGCATGTCTGAAAGTGGCCATATCCAAGTTGGAGCTGCTGCTGCTGCTGCTGCTGAAGTACAGCCCATAAAGCCCCTGCATTAATTCAGCCCTGCTCCTTGCTAGGATTCAGCATCCATGAGCAGCCCTCCTGGCTAAGAGTGAGGGGATGCCCCTGCTATCCCTCTCCTCACTGAGTGTCTTCATCTGAAATCCTGGGACATTGACAAATGGGGAGTGGTTTCAGAGAAAGGCAACAAAGATAAGTGTTTGGAAAATAAGTCTTATGAGGAAAGGTTGAAGGAATGGAGTATATTTGGCAAAGAGAAAACTAAGGGAGGAGATATGGTAGCAGCAGTCTTCAAATATCTAAAGGGCTGCCACAAAGAAGAGGGCAAGGAACTGTTCTTCGTGGCTATGGGGGGCAGGACTAGAAATAATGGGCTCATGTTACAGGAGGATAGTTTAGATGCCAGGACAAACCTTCTAACAGGACAAGCTGTCAACTGAGCAAGTTGCTTAAGGAGGTTGTAGGCTCTCCATTGCGGGAGGTTTTCCAAAGGAGACTGCACAGCCCTCTGTTGGGGATGCTGTAGCTGCAGCCATCCTGCTTCCAAGCAGGAGTCCCTTTCAATTCTAAGATTCTATAAATTCCCCAAATCTTATTTAACCCACCATTAAACACTGATCTTTAGGTTTTCTTCTCAGTAGGGGACACTCCTTCCCCTCTTTTCAATACAACCATCCCAAATTCCATTGTCTAGAGCCCAGTCAAGGGCACAGCTACAATAGGGACAAGCAGTCCAGCAGCATTGGGGCTCACAAGCCTGAGTGGTTCTTGCTCCCTGGTGCAGCTGCATCCCTTGCCACTGGGAAAGGGGGGTATTCCATAATCTGCACCAGGGAGGCCCATTCCAGCCTAGCTATGCCACTCAGCCCGGTTGGTCACAAAGCTGTTTACTAGAATGCTCCAGCCCAAGAAGCAGCATGGCTGAGTAGCAAGGCTTTGTGTCTGCCCAGTTTGACTCCAGCTTATTTATAAAATGAGGCTGCAGCAGCCCCCAGCTCCTTAACTTGCAGGCAGGGCCTTGGGTGGAAGGGAGAGGGGTGAAGTGTACTGGAAGCACCGTCCGTGGAAGACTTGCCCAAGACTTGCCCCGATGTAGCTTGGGTTACAATCTTGTGGCATAAAAGCAGGATAGCACATTCCTACGAGAATACAGCTGCAATTGCTCTCACAGAAGCCCACACACACACTGTGTAAAAGCGGCCTCAGCCTTTGTGCTTGGAGGGCCATAGGAGCAGGCCATAGGGGCTTGATCTGCCAAGTGCAGCACACTGCTGGAGGCTGACCCCGGTTTATCTTCTTGCATTCTTTTCCTATACTCTAGACCATTGTCTCAGATAGGAATGAGGCGGGATTTGCAGGGCCTGGGCAGTGGTGTTGCTGCAGAAGGTGGAAACGACATCACCACCTTCCGCTCCCATCCACTGGGGCAAGCCACACAGGGCCCTTCATCAGGCAAATCTGAACAGGCCCTTTATCTCTTATGCTCTGTGAGTTACTGGAAAGGCAGCCCCCTGCACAGCAGCAGGCATCATGCTGGATCAGGCCCTCTGGGCGCTATCATAGTGCAAGTATTAATAATGGGGATTAGCTGCTCACGTTGCCATGGAAATGCGTAACTCAGTTCTTAGTAGGTAAGTGAAGGAGTTGATGATTTCCAAATATTTGCATTAAAATCGAAGAGTTTTTCAAATTAAACCAGCTCAGCATTTGCAAATTAAGCTCTTTAAAAGACCGGCATCCTCCTGGTGCAAGCTTTGGCCTCAGCCTTCAGTGTGAATGCAGCACCCAGCAGTGAGGTTCCCATCTTCTGAACTGGCAGCTATGCCACTGCCCAGGCCCTGCAAATCCCTCCTTGTTGCTATCCAAGACAATGGTCTAGCATAGGAAAGGAATGTAAGAACATAGCCACTGCCCGGCTGAGTCAGACCAATGGTCCATCCAGCACAGCATCTTGTCTCCAACTGTGGCAGCCCCAATTGTGTGATCCATTTCCTGCTATTCTCTTCCAGCCCCTGGCAGCCAGAGGTTACACCCCTGACTAATTTAACTACAGCAGTTTACAAATCTATTATCTAAGAACTTATCCAGTCCTTTTTTGAACCCAGCTATTGGCCACCCCAGGAGGTGGCTACATTCCCCAACTGTTCACTGCAGCTCAAACCTCATCTGCTCCAAACACTGCTGCTCCCACAACCGTAGCTTTCCAGTTCCAGGTGGTGACATCCTCTTAGCATTGCACCTTCTCAGCCCTGCAGCCTGTCTCACTCCTCAGCCTCATTAAGACTCTCCTTGCTTGTCCTCCCCAGGTTCCCTTTCCCCACACCCTGCACAAGCTCATTGGTCAAGAGCTCATCATGTGCCCAGTCAGGAATTTCCCCCATTCCTTACTTAGGGAGTGACAATTTCTTCCTTCAATGGAAAGTGAGCTAGCCTCCAAAATTGCAGAGGGTCACCAGGGATGGCATGATACAAACCCCAAAGCAATTTTAGGTATCCTGCCCCCCAGCCCCCAAATTAACACAAACCTCTAGCAACCAAAGCAACTGAGAGAAACACTTGGCTTTTGCTGCTGCAAACTATTTCTGGGGAAACGCGACATCTGACTAACCTTTTTGCAACCTCAAAAGTTGCTCCTTCAGACACTGTGCAAATTTTCAGCTGAGCACACTGAAACCATGCTCTCTCTGCCTGTCACCAGCAAAATATACAGTCCTACACCTTCTCACCACCCAGCTGTAATCTTTGCACATGGGAAGGATTCACAAGTTCTCAGCAGAGTGTATTTAGAACTGGGTCTGTCAGATGACTGAATGCTGCCCAGATTGCAAGCAACAGTTAGAAAGGGTTGTACAGAATCACATAGTCTGGCCCTAGGAAGAGGAGAGGGCAAGGGAGGCAAACAGATTCCTAGAATTCACTCTGGACAGCAGGTGCCCAAACTAATGAAGTCTGTTTTCCTACAGGAGCAGGAATGCTTTAAGGCATATTGCTGCCCTAGGAGTCCTCCCAGCCAGCACCACTTGAAGAGGGAACCTCTGCTACAGCCCTCCTTGCCCCTTCAATCTTTGGATTCCCTACTAAGCAGATGATGAGCGAGGCAGTCTTCTTGAACATGCTCTAGAGTAGGGAATCTGGCACACTACCTGTCTGCAGAGCAGGAAACCTGGTGAGCTACCTGTCTGTATTATAGGGCCACAGTTGTGGCCCTATAGTTAAGGCAGTAGCAAACTCTCATTGAACAGTGTCTATGCTGTTCTATGGGAGTCAGTAGAGCAAAAACATCCGGTTGGTGACCATTGTAGCCTTCCTCCAGCAACACATGTGTTCTGTGATTACAAACAATGAAGGGGAGTCCAGGGGCAGGGTGGGGGGCGGGGTCCCCATCCCTCATCTGCTTCTGCCTGCTAGTAGTGCTGCAGCAGCAGCAGCAGCAGCAAGAACTCCTCCTCCCCCATGTGAGTGATCAGAAGGTTGTTGCCCTGTAAAGAAGGTTCTTCGAGATGGCTCCCAACATTCTCACAACTGGGTTGTGCATGCTCACCATGTTCAAATAATAGACCACATGATGGTCTCGAGCTCCTCTAGTATAAAAAGCACTCTCCCCCTCAGAATGACAGTTCCTTCCAACCCTTTCTAGGAATATAAAAAAATTCCATGCTGGGGCTGGAAGGGTGGGTGTTGTGAGAATGTTCAAAGCCATCTCGTATAACCTTGTTTACAGGGCAGCAACTTTCTGTTCTTCTTCGAGTGGCTCCTCACCGGCTGTTTTTACACAGCTCTGGCAGGTGGGGGGGTCCGTGAGCACGCCCGTGCATGGGCAAAACAAATTATGACAACTGAAATTAAACTGTATACATTCTTCATCAGATATAAATATTGTTCAGTCACCATACCACACAGCTTAATTTCAGTTGTCATAAAAAATTTGTATTAATGAATACGAAAAGAAAAATGTATAGATTGGTCTGATATTTAATAAAGTTGCCTTAACGTACAATTTACTGTCATGTTAACATTGGAGTATAATTTGTAATGTCGTCTTAACAAGCTTCTTAAACCAAAGGGTTTTTTCTAGGTAATTGCTCACAAGCCAAGTCCACATTCAATTGCTTATAATCTTGGTAAAACTGACAAGGGAAGCCTGGTCAATTTCTGCCTAGCTAGCCCACATCTCTACCCCTAGAGTGAGCAAACAGGCAGGCAGACTTTAGCAGCTAACTTGGTACAAGGGAAAGGGGGAAAAAACAGGACAGCTAAGCAAATGAAGCAGCATCTGGGCTAGAAGCTCAACCCTCAGCAAGAACCACTGCTCTTCCCTGTATCATTAGGGGTTGGGTGAATCGTACAGCCAAAGCTTCTGTTGGAAAAGACAGGAGTTTCTTGCAGCGTTCAAGAACTTTTATTTTAATATACCCAGCTTAGGAGAATGGGACCTCTCGTTCAGGCCCCACCCAGAGGGCTCCAGTGTGCCAGTGACCAAGGCACATTCCGAGAGAGATGGAGAAGGCCTGTCCATATACGGAAAGGAGCTATTCCTATCAACAGGGAGTGTGGATTGTATAGGATTAACTAATCCACATTCATAGGTACAACCATGCCCATCCTGGCAAGTTAAGGCCTGCCGGGAGACAATGGGGCCATTGCTGGTGCGGGTGGTCAATGCTTCCTTTAGGGAGGGTGGAGTGCCGAGCCACCTCAAAGAGGTGGTGGTGCGGCCTCTGCTGAATAAACCATCTCTTGACATTGACTCCCCTGCCAGTTATTGGCCAGTCTCTAACCTTCCCTTTTTAGGGAAGTTTATTGAACGAGTGGTGGCTCAGCAGCTTCAGGGGCATCTGGATCGGGTCAGTTTTCTTGATCCGTCACAGTCTGACTTTTGTCCTGGGTTTGGCACGGAGACTGCGCTTGTGGGCTTTGTCAACAACCTGCGCCATGAATTAGATCAGGGCAGATGATTTCTTTTAATCTTATTAGATCTGTCGGCAGCATTTGATATCGTTGATCATGAAATGTTGGTGGCCCGTCTGCGGGATCAGGCTGGAGTGGGCAGAATTTCCTGGATGGGAAAACTCAGAGAGTGGTTCTTGGGAAGTGTGCTTAATTTCCCTGCGACCTCACGTGTGGAGTCCCGCAGGGTTCCATTCTGTCCCCCCTCCTGTTCAACGCGTATATGCAACCTTTGGGCGAGGTTGTAAGAGGGTTCGGCGTGTGCTGTCATCAGTATGCTGATGACACACAACTCTACCTCTCTTTTTCTGCAGATCCAGACCTGGCAGTCTCGGTGCTTACCTGGTCTTTGGCGGCAGTGGGGGACTGGATGAGGGCGAGCCGTCTGAGGTTGAATCCCAACAAGACAGAGGTGATGTTAGTGGGCAGGTCTGAGGGGGTGGTGGCTCCTGTCATTTATGGGGTTTTCCCCCCTTTAGCCACTCAGGTCCATAGTCTAGCGGTGCTTCTCGACTCACAGCTCTGCCTGGATTCCCAGGTGGAGGCTGTGGTGAGGAGAACATTTTGCCAGTTACATCTGGTGCGACGGCTGCGGCCGTATGTCTCTGACTCTGACCTGGCCACCATCATCCATGGCTTTATTGTCTCTAGATTAGACTATTGTAATGTACCCTATGTGGGGCTACTCTTGGGGACGCTCCGGAGGCTACAGCTGGTGCAGAATGCAGCAGGCCATCTCCTAACAGGGACGGGTTGTCGGGAGCACATTACACCAGTGCTCCGTACTCTTCACTGGCTGCCTATTGTCTTCCAGGCCCGATTCAAGGTGTTGGTAAAGACCTATAAAGCCCTAAACGGCCTGGACCCCGCTTACCTGCGGGACTGTCTCAAGCCCCGGGCCATATCGTGGCCCCTGCGGCCGGCTGGGCATGCCCAACTCGAAGTCCCGTGGGTTTCCCAGGGGGCAACAATGGGGAGGGCATTCTTGGTGGCCGCTCCTAGGCTGTGGAATTCCCTCCCGACAGAGGCCCGCCTGGCCTCAGACCTCCCCTCTTTCCGAAGACAGTGTAAGACCTGGCTGTTCCGCCAGGCCTTTGAAGAGGGAGATGGGTAGGATGGGGTGGGTTAGGGGACGGTGGGGGTTAGTTCTGCCCTTTTAGTATATTTTAATGAATGTTAAATGTTGAGTATATTTTAATTGTGGATTTTATGATTGCTTCTGTTGTAAGCCGCCCAGAGCTGTTCTGTGAGCAGGAGGGTGCGGGGTAGAAGAGAGTCAAATAAATAAATTAAATAAATAAAAAACCATGACTACCCCCTAGTCCATTCACAGGAGTCCATCCAGAGTACTGGCAAATTCTGAGGGCCAAAGAAAGTTGTAGGGAGGGAGCACATCCTCCTCATCCCCTGAACCCATGTTCACATTGGATCCTAACCTCTAAATCTTAGTCATGCACCATGTGTAGACAAACAACCCCTGAGAGTAAGCAAGCAAGACACTTCATCAATCTGTGAGTTAAAGGTTGGCCCTTACCTGTTTCTCCCCATATCGGCAGGTATTCATCCTGCTGTATGTCCAGCATGATCTCCAGCCCGTTGCCCGTCCCACCCTTGACCGTGTTCAGCAGAGGGCGACCCTCTTCTCCTGAGTTAAACATGTAGCATTTCCCGTACTTTGTAAACACCTGGAAGAGAGAGAGAAGAGTACTCCATGTCACAGTCGCCTCTACACAGTCTTACCAGAGCCACATGGAGCCAGGAAAGATGTACTCGCAGCACAGTACTAGGGGAAACTGACACGGCCCCAGCTAATCTGTTTTAATAATTTAGGTTACCAAGTGTGTACTTTTTAAAGTGTGGTTTTGAGGAGGGAAACACGGTTTTAAAGCAGTGAACAAATATGGCTGACTTGGCATTTCTGTGCTACCTCTCCCAAACGCTATCACATTTGCAAGGTTGAGTTCATGCTGAAACACAACATAGTTCCCCAGCTCTGTCTGAGATGCCACAGCCAAACACTGCAGGGGTTTTACCAGGACAGCTTGTTTGTGATCTCCAAAGAGCACAAATGCCTATTTGAACACAGCTCAAATCCGAGAGAACTCATGTGAACCCAACGTCTCATCACCTCCTTATTCCCCTGTGTTGGAAACACACACCTCTCATCCTGAGTCAATGAACATGCTCCCCATTCTTTTGCTCCCACTCCTCTCCTAAGGAAAGGAAAAGGTCTTTAAAAGGCAGAGACGCCACTGGCAGAGGCCAAGAAAATTAAAAGGCAGTACAGGGAGAACGGTTGCACAGTATTGTTGCTGTCTTGCCTCGCAGGCACTTTCCTCTTCGATAAAGATTTGGTTGAGATGTGCAAAGCATCAAAAGCCAGGCTATTGTTTATACACTCAGTTTTCTGCCTTGCTCAGCGCAGCAGTTCTGCTTTCTAAAGAGGCTCTAATATCAGCACAAAAATGTAATGCTTTAATCCTAAGACTTGGGAAGGGGGGGCATGTGTTCAGACAACACTCCACTAAGCATACCGTTGGACCCCCAGCACATACTATCTGTTCCTCCTAGAGCTGCTCAATGCTTGGCGGAGGGGGTGGTGTGTGCCCCAAGGGAAGGGACAGGGATGGGAGGAATAAGTGGGAACTCTTGCTATGTGACCAGACAAGGCTGTCTCCTGCTCGCGCCTAATACTCCCTGTCCCTTTCTCCCATAATGCACACCCTGGACAGCTTTGTAGTGCTACCTTGTGCTCGTCCCTCACACTCTAGCCCTTCCTCCTATGGTGCACACCATGGACAGCTCTACCTCCTGCTCATCCCTCACACTTCTGGTCCCTTCCCATCATGGTGCATGCCATGGTCCATGGACATTCACATGGTGCTACCTCATGCTCATTCCTCACATTCCCAGTCCTTTCTCCCTTTGGTGCACACCATGGACAGCCACACAGCACAATCCCTTGCTTGTGTCTCATACTCTCTGTCCCTTCTCCCCACAAATGCACACCATGGACAAACGTATAGCACTACTTCTGCTCTTCCCTCAAACTGCATGTCCCTTTCTCCCATGATGCACATTATGCATAGCTGCATAGCATTATTTTCAGCTTGCGCCTCACACTCACTGGGCATCTTTAGAGATAACAAAGATCTAGTGTCAAAATCCCTAAGCATGCTTTTGGCCGTTGCGTGTAAGCACCATAACAATCCCAACACCAATCTGGCCACCCATTGAACACATGATGTGAGCACCATTGCATCACAAAGACAATTCACGTGTTACGGCTGAACATGTGCCCAACGTTGCGTGTTAGCAGGTACAACACGGGGAACGAGGCGGCAGCATTTGAGTGCTGAGATCGGGTGGCAAGCAAAACACTGATTTGCCCCAAGATGGGCTGTGTGTGAACACAGGGCCAAACCAGGGTTCATACCAAGGTCAAAACACACATTCAGACACCTGTTGATGTTTTGTCTAAAGACACCCTCTGTCTCTTCCCTTCTAATACATAACACGAGATGGGATAGTGGGAGAAGGAACAGGTTATGTGTGCCGTCAGGGGCTGGGGAAGTAGGGCTAAGGATGGGGGAGTTCAGGCACTGCCCCCTGCCTTTCCCCCCTCCCTGCTTCTTCTCTGAGTTCACTCTCCAATCTATTCTTTCTTGGGCATACAGGCTTCAATTGGTCCTGATTTCCAGGCCCGGCTGTGCACATGGCTCTTTCCCCCTCCCCTGATCCTGTATTACTCCTTGGGATAAGGCAGAGACTAGGATTTGTGCAGGCAATGATCTGCAGGCAACAGAAACACCCTTTTCCTTTTCATACTCAAAACGTGTTTCTTAATCTGTGTTTGGCTTGGCTTGTTCCATAGCAATGCATTCACACAGCTGCTGATTCCTGTACATTTCAATGGCCCTTCCCACTTCCTACTTCTCTGTGGTATTTCCCACAACCTACAGGCCATGGAGGAATTCCCTTGTGATATCCCCAAAAGCAGCATTCCGAAAGTAGCATGGAGAGGAGGAATCCCCTGCCCCAGAACTCTCTGGACACATCTCTATGGTCACTTGGAGGTAGGAAGGAACAAACAGGAAATGTTGTATTGTGGACTGAAACTTGTTCCAGATTAATCAGCTCATAAAACACCATTGCTACTTGATGGAGTCAGATCTTTAAAAGCAAACCATTTCTATTAGGTGACAGAGAACATGCGATTATCAAAGAGCGCAGAAGTAGTAACCCTCAGAATGTGTCACACTCAACAGCTTGTTCTGTGAATGAGTCCTCTCAAATATTGGAGCAGCAGAGTAAGAGTGTTTGGATTCAGGCCATGTTATTAGAAGTTTGCGACTGCTGGATTAGTAATGAAAACATCTGTGAATCCCCAAGATGTCAGGAGTTTTAGTGCTGGGATGCTACTGCCTCTCTGTGGCGCTCTGTTGGTTTAAAGGCTCCAGATTTGGAAGCAGGGGGCAGTGAGTGACAGATGCACATAGTGAACATATCCAAGCAAATGCTTCACAGACAAGTCCTGAGCTGCTCCTCCCATAGCCTAGCAGTGAAAGCACTGGCACAGTCAGGCTGCTGCGAGTCTGTCACAAACCCAAGGAGGTGACAGACTCACCAACAAATCACCTGAGCTGCTTCAGAGGCCAAACACTCAGACTGACCTTCAGGCAAGGTGAGCAAGACAGTTTTCTAGAGGATCCCAACCACCTCCCTGCCATGCTGGTCTGCTCCTTTCATCCTCTCCCCTCCAGAGTCGGCCAGAGGGATGTCAGCAGATAGGAGGTCCTGCTGGACTGCAAGCTGGCCCACACCTGCCCTCTTCTCTCCCCAGCTAGCGAGAGAAGGAGGTGGAGGGCAGATGTCTGGACTGGATGCAGCCATATTGGACAGTGCAGAGATGGATGCACTGGAGGGGTATCCCTTCCCTGCCCAATATGGCTGTTNGGGCTGCACAACATTGAAGAAGGGTGACAGGTTGGTGGGCCAGAGGAAATTGCCCCGCGGGACGGAAATGGCACGCGGGCTGGAGGTTCTCCACCCCTGATGTAAGGAGTCAGTGTCAAGCAATGTTTTTTTATTTCCAGCTGGGGCTAGACAAACTCCATTTAAGGGTGTCTGGTACCCTACCCTCCTGAAGGGAGGCACTGACAGTCCCAGCCAGCAAAGGCCCCAGTCTTTTCCGGCTGGCTTTCACCAACCAGGACAGCCATGGATCTAATTTACAGCTGGTCGCCTGCATTGCCCCAAGCACATCCTCTGTATTGGTGGGTGACACCAACTAAAACTGATTCAAATAAATGGGAAAAGGCTGAGTCTCCACAGCCCCAAATTCAGACTCTGCCCCAAAACTGCAGCCCCCAAGTTATGGTGAATAAGAGCAATTTTGTCTGTAAAGTAGGTGATATCCTCACAGTGGGCAGATGATGACTCAGCCTCCAAATGGAGGCAGCCTGGATTTACCAAGTTGTTCACTACCTGGAACAGCTCTGCTGGACTAGATTTACGGAAGGTTCTGCCTCCTGCATCCCAAATTCAGATGGTTGTGTCCCCTCTGCTCCTTTTTTTAACTTGAAAGCACACACGAGTTATACTAAGCAGCTTAAATAGCAAAAGGAGCCCAGAAAGGAAGACAGTTTAATTGGGAGGAAATAGTTCCATTTCATTAGTGTGGCACAGAGACTGGCAGCCACACTTTTAACTAAAAACAAAAAGTGCTTAAGCCTAGAGCAGAGACACTACAAGCCAGCCTTGAAAGTCCTGTATAAAATGCAAGATTTCCAGTGATGGATCATTGGTTATTTCTGACAGCTCATCTGAAAATCCACATCTAAGTCCAAAGGCAAACATGCTTTAATTTTGTGAAATGGTATTTGAGTGACACGATGATCCTTTCTATTTAGTGCCTACAAGAGTGGGGGAAATCTCTGCATCCTGTGAAATTAAAATGCATCAGATTGATGTCTCAAAGATGCTGGATTTATTGATTTATTTATTAAAAAACATAAAAGACAATTCTGTCTAATACCCGGAGAGACAAATATGTATCCTGCTAAATGTCAAACTCAAACAGTGTTCAGAGAGAGACAGACATTCAGTCTGAATAGAGCGAGAGAGAGAGAGAGACTTGCTGGTAATGCAGGTATTGGATATGGGCATGGAGTTCTGCTTTTCTAAACTAACCAAAGAATGCAGCTCGGCAACTCTCTGGGGGGTGGGGTTTACAGTGATACTGCCTCAAAAGGTGTGCGTGTCGGGGGGTGGGATTTGCATCTCTCGTAAATATTTTCCCAAGATGAGGTGATGCAGGTGTTTAAGGAGCCAGTGTGTAGTTACCTTCTCAGGAGGCAGAGGCAGACACACAAGCAACTCTATGGTGCGGGGAGGTGGGGGGCACTGCATGGACAGTCCTCAGTCCAGGGACACNGATTTGCCCCAAGATGGGCTGTGTGTGAACACAGGGCCAAACCAGGGTTCATACCAAGGTCAAAACACACATTCAGACACCTGTTGATGTTTTGTCTAAAGACACCCTCTGTCTCTTCCCTTCTAATACATAACACGAGATGGGATAGTGGGAGAAGGAACAGGTTATGTGTGCCGTCAGGGGCTGGGGAAGTAGGGCTAAGGATGGGGGAGTTCAGGCACTGCCCCCTGCCTTTCCCCCCTCCCTGCTTCTTCTCTGAGTTCACTCTCCAATCTATTCTTTCTTGGGCATACAGGCTTCAATTGGTCCTGATTTCCAGGCCCGGCTGTGCACATGGCTCTTTCCCCCTCCCCTGATCCTGTATTACTCCTTGGGATAAGGCAGAGACTAGGATTTGTGCAGGCAATGATCTGCAGGCAACAGAAACACCCTTTTCCTTTTCATACTCAAAACGTGTTTCTTAATCTGTGTTTGGCTTGGCTTGTTCCATAGCAATGCATTCACACAGCTGCTGATTCCTGTACATTTCAATGGCCCTTCCCACTTCCTACTTCTCTGTGGTATTTCCCACAACCTACAGGCCATGGAGGAATTCCCTTGTGATATCCCCAAAAGCAGCATTCCGAAAGTAGCATGGAGAGGAGGAATCCCCTGCCCCAGAACTCTCTGGACACATCTCTATGGTCACTTGGAGGTAGGAAGGAACAAACAGGAAATGTTGTATTGTGGACTGAAACTTGTTCCAGATTAATCAGCTCATAAAACACCATTGCTACTTGATGGAGTCAGATCTTTAAAAGCAAACCATTTCTATTAGGTGACAGAGAACATGCGATTATCAAAGAGCGCAGAAGTAGTAACCCTCAGAATGTGTCACACTCAACAGCTTGTTCTGTGAATGAGTCCTCTCAAATATTGGAGCAGCAGAGTAAGAGTGTTTGGATTCAGGCCATGTTATTAGAAGTTTGCGACTGCTGGATTAGTAATGAAAACATCTGTGAATCCCCAAGATGTCAGGAGTTTTAGTGCTGGGATGCTACTGCCTCTCTGTGGCGCTCTGTTGGTTTAAAGGCTCCAGATTTGGAAGCAGGGGGCAGTGAGTGACAGATGCACATAGTGAACATATCCAAGCAAATGCTTCACAGACAAGTCCTGAGCTGCTCCTCCCATAGCCTAGCAGTGAAAGCACTGGCACAGTCAGGCTGCTGCGAGTCTGTCACAAACCCAAGGAGGTGACAGACTCACCAACAAATCACCTGAGCTGCTTCAGAGGCCAAACACTCAGACTGACCTTCAGGCAAGGTGAGCAAGACAGTTTTCTAGAGGATCCCAACCACCTTCCTGCCATGCTGGTCTGCTCCTTTCATCCTCTCCCCTCCAGAGTCGGCCAGAGGGATGTCAGCAGATAGGAGGTCCTGCTGGACTGCAAGCTGGCCCACACCTGCCCTCTTCTCTCCCCAGCTAGCGAGAGAAGGAGGTGGAGGGCAGATGTCTGGACTGGATGCAGCCATATTGGACAGTGCAGAGATGGATGCACTGGAGGGGTATCCCTTCCCTGCCCAATATGGCTGTTTCCCATGGTCCCAAGTGGCTTAGAGCCTGTTCTGCCACATGCACTTGCTTCCTCACTGTTGGCCAAGGCACAGGAAGTACATCTACAATGGAACAGGAGGCCAAATTCCATCAATCTCCCAGCAGATCAAAGAGGCCAGCAGCAAAATCAAGAGTTTGCAAATAGGTCCTTTGCACAAACGGTTTCTCTCTAATATGTGCCCAGCTTATCAAATCCTTCTCGCCAGCAGGATAATACAGCAGGCATTAGTCCATGTCACCAGCTAGTGACTGCAGTTGGGTTTATCCAGATATGCTCAAATCCAGAAGGAGAGTTCTCTAATGAGGAGAGTTTAAGATACAGCAAGAAGGGAACCTGTGTTAGCAAGCACCAGGAAGGCGCAGGCAGGCCCAAGTCAGAACGAACAGACAGCACTTGTCACTTGCTAAACAAGCTGCAACCAGCAAAGCAAAGCCAGGAGAGGAGATTTTCCCATTGCTTTTATTTTGGCTGGAGTTTCCCACAGTGCCTGGGGGGGTGTGTGTTAAAATCTTAAGTGTAAAACTTCCAGCTGGTGCATTCACTTACTTTGAAACAGATCTACTGAGGGGCTCAGGGCAGCACCATCGATCCTGGGAAGGCCCAGCACAGCATGATGAATGGCTGAATAAAAAAGGGTTTAGGAATCGCATTTCCTGAGAAACTGAATCATGGAACTGTAGGGTTGAGAGGTACCTCAAAGGTCATCTACTCCAACCTCCTACTCTAAGACAGGATACCCTCTATCTACAGCATTGCAGACAGACACTTGTTCAACTGGTTTCTGGAAACATCTAATAAAGGAGGTTCCACACCCTCCCTGGACAACCAGTTCCACTGCTCTTACATTCAGTTGTTTTTACAGCTAGGAAGTTTTTCTGAATATTCAAACAAAATTTCCCTTGCTGCACTTTAAGGCCGTTCCTTCTTGTTCTGTCTTCTGTGGCTGTGGGAAAACTGTTCTCCATCTTTTTGTGGCATTATGTCCCCCCCGCCCTTAGTCTTCTTAGATTACCCATTTCCTTCAGCTTTTCCTAACATAACTTGAATTCTAGCCCCTTTATCAGGAATCCGTGTTCACTGCTTTTCCTCCATTACTACCAATGGGGAAAACATAGTGAACATGGATTTCTGCCCTTTATCATGCTCATTGTTCTCCTCTGAATCTTCTCCAATTTGTCAGTGTCCTTCTTGAAGAACTGTGCCCAAAGCTGAACACAGTGGATGCTTTTAGGCAGACGGGCTGCCCCAGTGCTGCCTGCACCACCAGCCTGCTTCACCCTTGGGTGGCCTGTCTGTCTAAAGATGGCCCTGCTAGATGTGCGGGTGGAGTAGGCGTGGGAAACCATGCAGGCAGACTGCGGAACCTGCTGGGTCTTTCTGAAGCTGACCAAAGCGGGGCTGCAAGAGGGTGGACGTGGGGTGCACCCCTGTAACGGCTGCCTCCGCGTCTGTCTAAAAACATCCAATATGTCAGGAGAGGTCTAATCAGTGCTGAAATAAAGTGGCATTGTAACCACTTGTGTCTTAGACATGATGCATCTGTTAATGCTGCATTTGCCTGGTTTGCAACAGCATCACATGATTCATGATCAGTTTGTGATCCACCATGACTCCCAGATTTCTCTCTACAGTGCTACTGCTCAGCCAGTTGTCCCTCATTTTTGTTTCTTCCTGAAGGTGTGTATGTGGAAGGAACACTACTGGCTGTCAGCAAAGGTGACCATCTCTTGTGAGGGGGTGTGCTCCTGACTCAGTTCCAGGAGGAGAGGCATCAGCTTTACCACTCCCAGCAAAGAGCTTGGGGAGGGGGGATAGACAAATCACAAATCCAGTCACAAATTAGGTCCACGATTCATCACACAATCAAGCCTGAGCCTGTTGCAGAATCTTGCCACTCAGGTGGATGGACACAGTTTGTATCCTGAGCATTTCAAGTACTCTAGGTTACTTTCACATACACATCAACGACAAGGCATTCTTTCCCAAACCACATTTGGGTTGAGCCTATGGAAGCTGTTCCTTGAAAAGCACAAGCAATATAGAACAGGGGGCTGCAGCCTGGGCAGGAGAAGGGCAGCTTAAAGAGGTGAGTTGCTTGTGGGAACAAGTCTGGCTATGTGGCAGGAGGGAGAAGGCTGAAGAGAGATAGCCTCCCTGGGACCAAAAACAGAGGGGCCCTCTAGTCAGGTGTCTCTTTGATTTGTGCCCAGCCCAAGCTGGACACATTGACTAAATTTTCACTCCAGCAAAATGCACTGGTGATGGGACCCAACCAACTTACTGCCTCACTGGGGCTTGTTCCTGCAACACCAGGACTAAAATTCCTGCCTGTGGTGGTGAAGGTGAGGTTAGGTTCAATACTTATCCCCACCCCAGAATCTACCCTTGCTTGTTGAATGCCTGGCCAAATAAATACGCCTTTCATTGTCTCTGGAAGATGGCCAGGGTAGGACTTAGATGAACCTCCAAGGGAAGGAAGTTACCAATCTGTGGAGCAGTCACTGAGAACACCTCTCTGCATGCTGTGATTGTATAGACCAGGGCCAATGGTGAAACTTGCAAGAAGGCACTCTCAGCTATCAAAGGGGCCACAGAGGAACAAAAGGAGGAAGACGGTCCTTTAGATNTATAAGAAATGTTCCAAGTGTGGTTAAACTGGGGTTAGCGTCATGTCTGAAAACACCCCTTAATCACTTTATGAGGGGAGCAGAAGGTCCAATTTGCCCTGGTGATATGGTACAGGAACAAGGCGGTGTTCCATGAGATGTCGGTCCAAATGGCACAGCAGGGCTACACCCAGGACATGAACCAATGCTGGCAGCGGGACAAAGACTTGAGGTATGGATACAAAGAGATCTGGGACAACAACTTCATCTCCAGCCATCGGAGGCAAACATCGCCCTGTTATGAGCTCCTTGACCAGTTCCTCTGTGTGGATGGAGCCATCATTGCAGCCTGCCTACATTATTTATTTATTCCAAAATTTAATATATGGCTGCGCCTTTGCCAGGAGCCAGAAGTTGGTGGATATGGCTTCCCCACTGCCCAAAACAACCGCTCTCGGGCCCACCACGGAAGCCTCAACTACTGGCAGACATCCCTCCATGACCACCCCCATTCCAGAGCCAACACAGGTCAACATGGACACGGACACCATGATGCTCATGGTGTAGCCCCTCAAACTTGAAGCCAGCCCTTGTTCGAGGAGCCACCCGCGGTCCTGGTCGAGGGCGTGAATGACCTGGATGCCACCTTTGTAGTTGAGGTGGTGGAGGCAAAGGAGAACAGTAAGTTTAATGCACCTGGGGGTAGAGGTGTTTGCATTTACAGAGCTGCACAATAAAGCTTCAGTTTATTGTTATCTAATTATGTCTTTTATTGTTTACTTTGTTGACTGGTGGCCAAGAGAACATGGAGCAACAGAAAAATCACTGGGAAACAGCTCCACATAAGAAGTGCGATACTGGTTCAGACCAATGGGTCATTAAGCCCAGCATCCTGTCTCTGACAGTGGCCAATCTCGATCGCTTGGGAGAAGTATCCAACAGGTCACAGTGGGGTGATTCATTCCCTGTTATTCTCCCCCAGCTCCCAACAGTAAGAGGTTACATCCTCTATACCTACTTGACTAATTGACCTACCCTCCAAGAATTTTTCCAATCCTTTTTTAAATCCTACTGGTCTTAATCACATCTTCCGGCAACAAATTCCACAAGTTAATTGTGTGCTGAGTGAAAAATGCTTTCTTCTATTTGTTTTAAATCTGCTGCCAGTTAGTTTCATGGGGTGTCTCCTAGGGTAAATAACCACTCTCTATTAATGTGTTCCACACCACTCATGGTTTTATAAACTTCTTCAGTCGTCTCGTCTCCATACTGAAGAGCCCCAATCTACCCAGTCTCTCTCGTAGTACAGAAGCCAGCAGTTCCCTACCCTTTATAATTTTTGTTACCCTCCTCTCGGGTTTTAACCACCTTGAATCACTTTGTGTCATCTGCAAATCTGATCACCTCACTCCTTACGCCCTTTTCCAGATTATTAATGACTATATTAAACAGCACCGGTACAGATCCGTGGCACATTCCACTATTTACTTCTCTCCCTTGTGAAAACTGACCATTTAGTCCTATTCTTTGTTGTCTATCTTTTAACCAGTTACTGGTCCATTATAGGATATTGCCCCCTGTCCCATGACTATTTAATTTCCCAGTCAAGAGTCTCTTGTGAGGGATGGGAATTGTAGGCAGGAAGTGGGTCAGAAGGCACCATGGCAGAATGGGGGGGCTGATGGATGAAGGCACCATTGGGGGGGGGGCTGTCGGGGGGAAGGCACTATTGAGGGAGGCTGGCTGATGGGTGGGGTAAGCCAATATGGTAGCCCAGGAGTGATGGAGTGATGGAGGTTGATTTCTGTATGTTCTTCACTACTCTACAGTGATCGCAGGAGGAGGAGAACTGCATGGTGCTGGGATCCCACCACAGCAACTGCCCCAGGAGCAGCATTGGCGAGGTGCTAATTCCTGCTTCCCTTCAGTCAGGTGGAGGGCTCAAAATTGGGTGGGTAGGGGCCTCAAACACCAAGGTGGATGGGCCAGTCTGAATTAATGGCTTTGCTTGTCACCTTGCTACAGGTCTGCCAGTGCAATTTATTATTTGATCACATTTCTATGCCACCCCCTCGTGCTCACACATCTCGGGGCAGTTCACAACATCATAAAAACATTAATAAAACAGTTAAAACCTTAAAAACCCTAACCGAACAAAAACCCCAACCCCCCTATTGCCCCAACCCCTCCTACCCCTCTCCAAAAGCCTGATGGAACAGCCAGGTCTTACAACCCCAGTAGAAGGAGGCCAAGGAAGAAGACACTCAGACCCCCATCAGGAGGGCATTCCACTGCCTAGGGGTGACCACCAAAAAAGCTCAATCATCAGTGGTCACCCAGTGCATCTGAGGTACTTCCAAAACTACTACCCCGGAAAACTATAGGGGTCAATCCAAGACCTAGGGGGTGAGGCAGTCTCGTAGATAAATGGGGCCCAGGCCGTATAAGGCTTTATAGGTCAATACCAGCACCATGAATCTGGCCCAGTAGACTATAGGCAGGTAGTGCAGCGCCCGGAGCACTGGTGTAATGTGCTCATGTCTGCCTACTCCCCATAGCAAGCGGGCCACCACATTCTGCACCAGCTGCAGTCTCCGGACCATCATCCTGGGCAGCCCCATGTACAGTGCATACCAATAGTCTAGCCTAGCGGTAATGATAATAATAATAATAGTTTATTTGTTTAGCCTATAGGCCATAACAAAAATAAATAACAAACATGTGTACATCACAAAAATATTAACACAATTAAAAAAAATAAAAATTTAAAATACAATATAATACCGCTTTGCTTCTGAAAACTCTCCCACCTCATTGCCAAAATCATTAGTCAATAACCATATCGAGTGTGCGGCCTAGAGGTAATGAAGGCGGATGAGGGTGGCAAGGTCAGAACTTGACACATAAGTCTGCAGCAGCCAGACTAGATGTAATTGCCAAAAAGCAATCCTCGCCACAGCCGCCACCTGGAGATCCAGGCGAAGCTATGGATCAAGAACCACACCCAGGTTACAGACCTGGAAAACCGATGGCAGGTGGACCCCATCAATGACGGGGGACTCCATCACACCCAAGTCACCCAGACCCCACCCACCCACCAACATTACCTCTGTCTTGTCAGGATTCAACTTCAGATGGCTTACCCTCATGCAGTCCCTCACAGCTGCCAGACACCAGGTAAGCACCAAGACCACCAGGTCTGGTTCTGATGAAAATGAGAGGTAGATTTGGGTGTCATCAGCATATTGATGACACCGCACTCCCTCAAACCCTCTCATGACCTCCCCCAGGGGCTGCATATATACGCTGAACGGGAGGGGGGACAAGATGGAACCCTGTGGGACTCTACAGACGAGGTCTCTGGGGGAAGATGTACAATCCCCCAGGACCACCCGGTGGGTTCTCCTGGCTGTCTCAGTACCATACCCCCGACGAAAGCCAGACTGCGAGGGATTCAGAAACCCGATAGTGTCCAGATGTGCCCGAAGCTGCCGAACCACTGCCCACTCAAGAACCCCTTTGCTGCCCAAACAGCCACAGCATAGGTCCTCAAACTGCTCCTATGTAGCAATTGATCGTGCTCAGTGCGAGTGCGGCACCACCGTCGCTCCAACCACCTTCCCTCCCACTTCAGCCTCCGCAGGTCCTCTGTAAACCATGGGCATCTGCAGTGCTGAAAGGACCAGAAGTGGACGCCTAGTAGCCACTGAGTCAGTGGACTTGGCCAAAAGCCTATTCCACAAGGCCACAAGGTCATTGACTGAGTGGTCGGTGAGGTCAGGGGGGAAGATCCCCCAGAGCACTCCGGAACCATTCTGGTTCCAAAAGTCTCCGAGGGTGGATCATCCGAATAGATCCTGCACCCTGCTGGGGGTGGACGTTCACCAGGATATGGGCTTTCAGGAGGTAATGGTCTTACCATGACAAAGGTATCACACACACACACCACCTCCTATCATCGGGCCACCTGCCTCAAGGCCAGAACACCAAATCCAGAGTATGCCCCTCCTCGTGCATGGGACCACAGTTGTCACAGAGTGTCACTCACACTCTGCTCCTCCAAGATCAGCGTCAGCGTGAATATTGAAGTCCTCCAGGACAACCAGCCTGACAGGACTTCAAGATCACCTCCGACACCAGATCCACGAGAGTGTGTAGGGAGGTCGCTGGGAACCATCCCAACACTTCAGCCCCCATAATAAACAGGAAGCCCCCTTCTTTCTCCTCATGTACACAGGAGAATTTAGACCCTCCACAGAACCATGCGTTCATGGAGGTGCTTATGAAGCCTGTTGTTCTCAGACACCCTGCCTACACCCTGAAGCCCTGGCTCATGAAGGCATAAAATACAGCACTGCCCGCATCCTGAAGTAAAGGTACTGCTCTGTTGTTGAGAGGGCTTTTAAAGCAGCACTGGAGATCAATAGCTGCTAGGATTGATTTCCAGCTAGAGACCGCTCCACTGCTAACTACCACTGCCTGTGTCCTCCATAATATCTGCGAGACCCAGGGGGGCGTGTTGGAGAACCCCCGCCAGTTAGTTCCGGCGAGCAAGTGCGCTGTTCCAGGACCAGCTGAACCAAGCGGAGTAGTGCACAGCTGAAGAGATCTGGGATGCCTTGTGGAGGGGCTGAATGTGCCTGGCCCAGGAACTGTTCCCTGGCAGGAGCTCAGTGCAGAGAGGGTTTGAGTGCTTTCCTGTAGTGGGGGTGGAGTGTGGGGGGATCCAGGGCCAGTGGGTTCCATGTAGGGGGGTTGTGAACAGCTGATGGGGATTTAAATGGTACCTGCCCATGAGCAATGATGCTTGTGGTCACGGCAGCAACGTGCCCAAACAGGGAGCTGTGCAGATGAATCGACTGGGACAGGCTGCTTTGTATCTGTGCCCATATCTCACTCAAATCCTCACTTGCCTTTGTGATCATGCTGACAGCTGACCTACCACTCAAACGTCTGCCAGAGGCAAGTCCTGTGCCTGTCCTCCCACTGGTGGTCCAGGCAGGCCTTGGTAGCAAAGGCTTTGTGTTCTGCAGTGTTCTGTCTCACCCACAGGGCCTGGTTCCATTGGGTGCTTGTGGCAGGGGGTTTGATCTACGCCCATTGCCATTGCTGCCGTTTCCCCAGTCTGTTGGACTTGAGGGGGCTGGGAGCTTGTTCCTGGCTTGCCCTCTCCCCCCTGCCCCCTCCAAAGAGGTATCAGCTGCCTGGCCCTGAGGGCTATCTTTCCTCCCTCCCCCTTGTTTGGGAGAGGGGGTGGGGCCAAGGCTCCTCTGTGGGGCGTGACTACCCAGCTGAGGGGGCCATAAGCAGCCTGCTGCTTGGCTGTGCCACAGGCAGCGTGCCTTAGGTGCGGCCCTTGAGTGGGGGCTTGGGGGGTGAGAGTAGTCTTTGTCTGTATTTGTTGTGATTGAGGTATTGTTTGTGGTGGCTGGTTGGGGGATGTATTTGCTATAGAGCGAGGGTAGGGGTTTTTAGCAGGGTTTGGATTAAGTTTTGGAGGAAGGGGGTGACAGGGTACCACTGCCCTGTGAGAGAGGGGAGTGGGCCTTGGTGGGGGGTGGAGGTCACCCGGTGAGAGGGGGGCCAGGAGGTGACGTCCCTCTGTAAGAGAGGGGGAATGGGGGGTCTCCCTCGCCTTCCTGGCAGGGCAGCTAGTGGGGGGAGGGAGGAGGCGGGCCCATTGGGGTGTGTGTGTTTCCACAGCCATTGTCGTCGTGATGGGCCAGGGGAGATATGGTCTCTATGGGGGATGGGTACGATTGGAGAGAGGGGTCCATTGTTTGGTTCCGGTCCCACTCTCGGTCCCCCTTGTAGATGGTGAAAGGAGTGAGGATCAGGGGACCCCCGGCTTGGAGTTGGTGCTATCGAACGTGAGGTTAGTTGTAAATTAAACATCTACCATCCGGGAGGCAATCCCGGATTGGGCAGCTGATCTTGTGTGTATTACGGAGTCCTGGCTAAACACTGATTCGGGGTCTCTATTGGCTGACCTTGTTCCAGCCGGGTACTCCATACAGCACCAGCCAAGGCTGGAGGGACAGGGGGGATGGTGTAGCCATGATTTTTAAGGAGATGTGGTCAGCAAGGAGGTATCCAGTGCAGGCACCTCGAGGTATGGAATGTCTCTACCTCGTGTTTGATTTGGATGGAGATAGGTTAGGGATGTTGCTGGTTTACCTGGCACCCACCTGCCAAGTGACCTCCCTACATGCTCTCGTGGATCTGGTGTAGGAGGTGATCTTGAACCACCTAGCCTTGAGCTGGGTGTGTGACGTTATCCTCACTGCCCCATGTTTTGTTTTGTTTTGTTTTGTTTTTTAAAAAAATCAGTAGTGTGCACAGAGGCTCTCAGAGGCAGGTGCATAACTTCTCCTGAACCTGCCCACCCCACCACCTTCTCTCCTTCTGTCCCTAGTCTCCATCCCTTTCCCCACTGAGCCCTGGCTCTGCCCGGACTGCCATTATGAATTGCATTATACCTTCCAACATTCAAGTGGCTGAAGAGGAATGTAAGCCCCACCCCCTCCCCATCCCCTCACCTCGCTTATTGGTTAGGGGATAACTGCCCCTTAGTGACTTGTCCAGGGCCGCTCTCTCTCTCACACACACACACACACACAAAATTCCAAGGTGGCAGCAGCATGGACCCTGCTGTCCCACTGCTTCTCTCCTATCAGAGCCCACAGGGAGAGTCGGCATTGCAGCAATTCCTGGCCAGCAGCTTCCTCGTCCTACTGGTGGTGGTGGCAGTCCCATTCTGGTTGTGGCAGCCCAGCAGTCTAGCAGTTGCTGTACAGTACACACAGAGCACCTACACTGTGCCGGCAGCTGGCTGCAGACTGCTTCCCTCCCTCCTCAAAAAGCAGGGCATTGCCTTTAAAAGACAGGACTGTGGGATTTTGCTGCAAAGTGGGTAATCCTCCTGGTGGGAGGTATGTGGCATGAAGCCCCCTGAGGGAGCTGGGGGGGGGGATCCACTGCACCCTCAAAAGCCTCAGAGGGAGGCATCATTGGGCATGCCCCAGGGCTACCCATGAGAAGTGTAGCTGGGCAGTGTTGGGATGGTTCCCAAGGCAGCAACAAGCCATGCTGATACCACCTCTTGTCCTGTGCCATAGGGTAAGGGCACAGCCAATGGACACAAGGTAAGGTATCACTGGGTCAGGAGCAGAAACATGGAAGATGGATAGGGGGGGCACTCACGCACCCTCTGCAGGCCTTGCTACTAATAACAGGGGCTCCCAGGGCCAACAGCGTTTGAGCCTGCACTTCCAGTTCCCACACAGCCTGCCACAGAAGAGGATGGGACAGGCAATGGGCTACTGGCCATAGCAGGGTTGGCCCATCCACTGGACCAACTGGGCAGAAAATGGGTAAGGGGCCAGGGAACAGGAGTCTAGGAGTGGGCAGAGGCTGAGCTTGTGTCTGATTTGCCAGAGGCACCTCAGCCCCACCTTTTCCTCCACACTGCAGTCCTGTCTGCCCCTTGGGGGCCTGGCTGGGAGTGGAGGAGAAATAAGACTCTCCTGACCCAGGTGTGTTCCCATCTTCCATCTCCATTTGTGTCTCTCTCATAGCTCTGCTCCTGTTCCTCCTCCCCATGCCCCCATCTCAGTGTTTTAATCTGCCTTCCCTTTCCATGCATCCCTTTTTCCCCATATCCTCTGGGACATGTGTGACCAAATACTAGCTAAGGCTGACTGGGGCCATAAAAGGTCACAGAAATGCCAGTTATAGAGGCAGTGGGTCTTGGGCCCATTTTGAAACTCCTTATTTATTTATTTATTTATTTATTTAAAATATTTCGTATTAGACCTAAGTTGCTCTAATAAAAGATAACTCTACACTACTTTGTCTCTACAGCCTATTTTTGGGACCAACACAGCAAACACACTCTCTCTTTAAAATATTTGTATCCCACCCATCCTGCCACAGGAAGCTCTTGGCGGCGCACAACAATACAAATCAATAATTTAAAACAACTTTAAAATGATCAACACTGAGAGGAACAAAAATGCCCCCAACCACCCCCCACCCTAACCCATTCCCCCCACCATACCCATCCTCCTGCCCAAAAGCCAGGCGGAACAGCCACGTCTTACAGTCCCTCGTGCTCACACATCTCGGGGCGGTTCACAACATCATAAAAACATTAATAAAACAGTTAAAACCTTAAAAACCCTAACCGAACAAAAACCCCAACCCCCCTATCCCCCCAACCACAGTCGTGGGGCAGCCACCGAGAAGGCCCTCCTCATTGTGGCCCCCTGGCAGACTCGGGGGACCTCAAGGAGGGCATCCCCCGATGACGGCAGGGGCCAATCCAGGACCCGGGGGGTGAGGCGGTCATGCAAATAGGTCGGGCCGAGGCCATTTAGGGCTTTATAGGCAAGCACCAACACCTTGAATCGAGCCCGGTAGATTACAGGCAGCCAGTGCAGAGGCTGAAGAACTGGTGTAATATGTTTACGGCAGCCCAATCCCACCAGGAGATGGGCTGCCACATTCTGCACCAGCTGCGGTCTCCAGACCATCATCAAGGGTAGCCCCACGTAGAGCGCGTTGCAGTAGTCAAGCCTAGAAGTGATGAAAGCATGGATGATGGTGCCCAGGTCAGAGTCCGAGACATATGGCCAAAGCCGACGCACCAGATGTAGTTGACAAAAGGTATTCCTCGCCAGACTCCACCTGAGCATCCAAGCGGAGCTGTGAATCAAGGAGCATCCCCACACTCTGCACCTGGGGAACCAGCAGGGGGCAGACCACATCAATGATAGGGGCCATCACCCCTGCTGCTGTTACTGGGGAAGGGGGAAAGGACTGGTCACGCACCATACTCCACCACACCCCAGACACACCTCGTTCCCCAGGAAGGCCCTCTGGGTGAAGCGGCCCTTCAGGATAATAAGTGGGCCTTTCCGGGTGCAGTAAGCACAAGGAAGTCAGGCCCCTATCGTCATCTGGCATGGGGTTACAGGAGTCCCGTGGCTGTCTGCCACTCTCAATCACCTGCAAGCACTCCAGGGAAGGGTCTGGGAAGGACAGCACGGTGTCTCTAACAGTGAGGGGAGGAAGAGTCTAGGGCCCAGGGGGCAAGGAGGAGAGGGCCTTACAAAGCAGGGAGGGAAGAAGGGGACCCAGGAAAGGGGGAAGGTGGGGACCACACTTTCGCCCTCACACTCGCCCTTGTACTCACTCACCAGGAAGGGAAACAGGGAAACAAGAGAGGGGCAAGCCACTACGTCGCTGCAAACAGGTTATACACAAGCTCACCATAAACCACACACTTCACTTGCAACAGAATGCAAACACTTAGCTTCTCAACGCGACGGGGCCAGTCCAAACCAGGGAACCTGATCACCAGCGCTGTGTCCAAGGTAGCGCTGGTTAAAATAGCCTCTTCATTCAGTGCAGCTGGAGGCTTCCCCTGCAGGCGGGCTGAGCGCCGCAGGGTCCTAGGTTCCACCCCTGTGACCCCAGGGGGCGGGGGGGTGGGGGAGGCAAGCTGCTGGCATGGGTCCTGCCTCTGGGAGTGTGGACCCTGAGCTACCCTGTTCTGACAGCAGATCTGCCACAACCCGCTGGAGGGAAGGTGCCGAAGGGGGCTCTGGGGTAGGCACGGAGCACAGCGGTGCCCTGCGGCAATGGAGGCCTGTGACAGCCGCTTTACCCACCAGCATCACCTCCGTTTTGTTGGGATTCAGCTTTAGTCAGTTCACCCTCAACCAATCCCCCACAGCTGCCAGACACCCGGTAAGCACCAAGACTGCCGGGCCTGGGTCAGAGGTAAAGCTGGGTGTCATCAGCATATTGATGACACCACACACCAAACCTCCTGACCACCTTGCCGAGCGGCTGCATATACACGTTGAACAGGAGAGGAGACAAGACAGAACCCTGTGGGACTCCACATGAGAGGTCTCAATACGATGAAAAATAATCCCCCGAGCACCATTTGCTGAGTTCTTCCAGCCAGGAAGGAGCAGAACCAGTCAGAACAATGCCTCTCACCCCTGCACAGTCCCACAGGCGCATCACCAACATCTCATGATCAACGGTATCAAACACCGTGGACAGATCTAATAGAATCAGCAGGGCCGAACGGCCCTGATCTAATTCTCGGTGGAGATTGTCAACCAATGCCACAAGTGCAGTCTCGGTGCCATAACCCAGGCGAAATCCTGACTGCAAGGGATCAAGAAAACCGACACAATCCAGATGCTCCTGCAACTGCCAGACCACCCACTCAATAACCTTCCCTAAAAAGGGATGGTCAATAATCCACAAACAAGTCACAGCAGGCACTAGAT
>QEPC01002185.1:955373-977943 GCA_003113815.1 Sphenodon punctatus | reverse complement strand
GAGATCAGAGGGTTTATCCCCCAAAGCCTCCGGAACCCCTTCAGTTCCATCAGTCTACGGGGGCGGGGGGGGGACCATTTGAATTGGTTCCTTAGATGGGCCGGAATTGCCGGTGGGGAGCTGGGCACTGGCTGGAAATCCAGGCTCCCAGATCCTGTTAAGACGCTAGTTTTACCTTCCCTGCTTCCATTGACACCTCCCCTGGGCATCTTTACTTTGTTAGAAATCTGTTACTATCCCCATGGCACAAGGCTCAGAATTAGTGCTTCTGCCCTCAAGTTAAGATCCTGCAGCATTCAATTATGTTTGCCCATCAGAATTTCCTGGCTTGGAGTTTAATGTATAAAAGAGTCTTCAGACTATAACTTCCTTTGCTATTGAGTTCTCTGGCAGGTTTTGCTGCACTCCATAGAACACTATAGGCTGGTTAAAGGACCCTGCAGGAGAAGATATTTTCTGTTAAATCTATGGATCAATAGGGTGGATTTTATGGAATCCAGCTGGCTTAATCCCCTTAAAGGTGGGTTCTGCATTACGGTGTACATTGTGGCAGGCTATTTCCTGTTCTGTGCCTCCCTTTTACCACCTGCAGTAACACAGCCGCTGGGAAAGACAATATGAGTGCTGGATGTTACTGTTCTGATGTGTTCATATAAACCAGGAAGGGCTGATGGATAGGAATAAACTTCCTCAAAGCCCATGCAGGTACCTAGCAAGTGCAAAGATTTCCCTACAAACCTCTACTTGCTACATACTCTCTCTGAAACCTAGTGCGGAGGGGATGGCTGCCAAGTCAAATATTACCTGTGCCCCCAAGTGTCAGCTCGCATGTTGGGTTGGCAGATGTGAGGAGCTGGGGAGGTGTGAGGCACAGGATGTAAACCTGTTGAGGGAGGGGACAGGTATGGGCTCAGATTTCACTCTTGACCTCCACAACTGAACTTATTGGAGCATATCAGGAGGCCTAGGAAGAGCCAGCAGAGAGAGGCTGTTTCTAGATGCCACCTCTCGGCACAGCTGCTGTCTTGACTATATGGGAAGCATCATCTCAGGTTTCATATAACCCACCAAAGCCCAAGGCTGAGACAGACTGATGCTACCAGTAATATATTTTTCTCCTGTAAGCGAGGAACATCCAGGGCCCCAACAGCTAGCTCTCCAGACAAGCAACTGTAAACTGGGCTCCCTTCATCACAGACTCCCTTGCTCTTGGATGGGCTGTTTGCTCTTACTGTGGCTCCGAACCCCACGCTGAGGCTCTAGCAGCACAAAGGGAGATGCCTGAAGGGCTAATCCCAAGAAAGCAATGCCATTCACTTCCTGTTTGGTCAATCAGCCATTCATAGTAACTGCAGAGCAGCGCAAGCATTTGTTTGACTGGTGAGTACTTACTGAGGGTCCTTATAGCTGACATAAATCACCTATACAGCTATCACTGCAATTTAGCATTGGTTGAGTGGGTATTTAAAAAGAAATACTGTGCTAATATCCTGGCATCAATTGAATAAACTGTAATGGTCAGGCTCAAAATATCAGAGCTGTGTGCTGAGACATAAATTAAGCAAATGGCTAGCGCTTGTGCTATTCCCCTCCAGAGCTAATTATCCACCAGGCACAACAGAGTGACGGCAGAGCTACCCAGCGAGGCCACCTCGCTCTGCTCTCGAGGACTCCAAGCCATGCACCCGGAGCTGACTTTTCCAGAAGTAAAGACACAGCTAATGACCCAATGGACATGAACAATAAGGCAGACATATTTCCAAGTGTCCAGGGAGATAAGTTATTTTAATCTGCAAAATAAAGCATGTGCCAGATTAGAAAATAATTGTTCAGGCAAATCTCTTTCTGACTTTCAGATAGGCAGGGATATTTTAATCTAAAAGAGCTAATCCTGTCCATCGTTGGAGGAAGACCCACCTCCAGGGCTGGATTCAGTGCAGCTGATGGAGTATTTTAATGCTTAACTCACACTGGTATGTGTTGGCAGTGGTGACAGTCACACATCAGTTACAAGAGAGCTGCTCAGAAAGGCACTCAACAATAGTCATTCAAATAAGAAGGCTTTTCAGTGCCTCTGCCCATGGATTGGAGAGACAGACTATTTCCCCTTGATTTTACAGGAAAGGGTGGGGGGAGGGGGCACTGTTCAGAATTCAAACGTTCAGGGCAATTGGAGAAATCCTCAGTACCTGTAACCATTTCTGTGCCTCTGCAAGGCTAAACAGCTGATAAACAATCAGGATCTTAGAGGGATATGATCATATATACTAGGGGGAGTTATCTTCTGGAGGGAGATGGGTTCTTATAAAAATGATATTTGAACAGGGACTCGTCATGTCCAAATGAACAGTGAGCCTGCCTGAATGAAGGCTACGCGGACTTGGGCCTGGTCCAATCCTTGAAGAGGAGCAGATGGCAGAGGAAGGGAAGTAACAATGCTGCCTCTGGGCTTGTGCTCACAAGTGTTCTGAAACAGGGTACTTACTCCAAAGTTACCAACCTCCACCTCTGTTTTCATGAGCAGGGGAAAGAAAGGATTAAACAGTAATTCCCTTCCCTCTGTTCCCTGTGTGAATTTAGTTTGCTTAGAACTGTATTTTTTGCCTAAACTGGGGTTGATGCTTGGTGTGATGGTGGGGTCGGACATGGTGACCATCATACACGGATCAGTCTTGAGGTCCCTTCCAACCTTGGCCCAGACTCATAGCCAAGAATGGGGACAAGGGGCTCCCCCCATGATTTTGCCCCCTGCTCTGCTAATAAGCAGTTTGTAAGTTGTCTGAAGCAGAGGGGCTTGACATGAAGAGCCTGCCAGCAGTTGAACAAAACTACCCCTAGAATGCACAGGCTGTACTTTAGCATATACCCAAACTGCTACAGCATTTCTTAAATACATTCAAAACACATGTTGCATTAGTGTAATGCGAAACACAAATAATGTTCCCTGTCAAAGTCTGGCTATGGTCCTGCCTTGGGCTCGCAGAGCCCCCTCCCCATCTCAATTCATTCAGTAAGCGACTCCCCACAACCCCTTCTCCATGTCCTGGTAAGCAGTGTCACAGCCAGGTTTCCCTCACCAAAGAGGCTGTGCTGCAGGGAGGGCTCTATGCAGGATGAAGAAAAAGCAGCCAGGGTGTGCTAGTGGGTGTGCAAAGGAAGGAAGAGGCTGAACCTGTGAATTCAGCAGTGGAGTAAAACCTTAAAGCTCCTCCTTCTGGGCACTGGGCATCTCAGGTTCTACTGTCCCCCCCAAACAATAATCCATTGCCCCCAAGAGTGGAGAGCCATGGGCATTTGCTGATAACCCGTGACTATTTATATCACTGAGTTAATCTCACTGCACACAGCCTGGAGCCCCAGCTCTGAGAAGAGCAGAGGAGAGAGGCCCTAGAAACCTTATGTGAGGAGTGGCTTCAAATATACCCTTGTAAGGAGAAAATGATGTGTTCCCCTCTTCTAAAATCTAACGTCTGTCCTGCTACGCTGCCAGAACTAGCCGCTCTTGCCCTACTGTTTCCAGAAAGCTGCGGTTAGAGAATTTAAACCCCCCACCCCGTCCCCTGAGGCACATGCTACTTAAGAGCCTGCTGGGGCTAGAACACCTGCAGAGGAGTTGGAGCCTGGCTGCTGAGCCAGCAAAACCTGATGTTAGATGCCTGGTCTCTGCTGTGTGCTGGCCAGGGTACTGAAACCCTGAGAAGGGGAGCAGTGGGGCATAGCAGACTGGTCTCTTCCCAGATGGGATTGCTACTGGTGAAGAAGAGCTCTGCCCACAGCAGCTTGACCGGGAAGAGCAGCGGTTGCTCCTGCATGTCCTAGTAGGCTGTGAGAGTTTGGGGTACAAGGGGCAGACAGTCCTCTCTTACAATTCCTGCAGTGATGGAATGGCCTTTTTTGTGGGAGGGTCTGGCCCTTGCTCCACTCTGCTCCCCACCAGCATTTCAATTTCCCATTAATGGGACGAGTTGGAGCGGTCACCATTTTGGAAGGTCAGGAGGTGGGGCTTTATGGGATTTGGGGTTGAGCTCCCCCTCACACACACATCCATGTTGGACAGTTGTTGCAGCACTACTAAATGGGCACAACCTCTTCAGGTGTTGCAAGCATTTGCATTTTGTCATTAGCCTCAGTTCCTTACACATACATTACTCCATGAAGGGAACTTAGTGCCTATGTGTCTCTGTGGGCTCTGCCCACTGCCTGCCGGTGGTAATGGTGCATCACTGCAAATCCCTGAAGCAATTTGCTACTCCATTTCCACACCCTCATCCCAGGTCCAGGTTGAGCAATTTAAGAATTGAGTGTTTATGTGGCACTTTAGCAAGCACTTCACCACAGGCTAAAGAGAAGACAGCATTTACTTGCCCCTGCTAGTGGCTGTCCTGGCAGGAATGGAGATGATAACACCAAATTTACAGGACCCTTGGCCCTCAATCCTGAATTACCGTGTCCCCTGCAAGGTGGCATTGGGGTTGCGTCATTCTGGGTTAGCACTGGCCAGTGCTAGGGGACATAGCCCCAGGCTGGTGGCCTGGGGCAACGTAGCCCAGCCTGGCAATCCACAACCCTCAGTGGACACTGCAGCAGACTGGCCCAGGGGATTTCCAAACTTATATGGCACTTTAAGGCCACTGCAGCCTCAGAACCCCAGGAGACCCTGACCTTGGGCTTCTAGGCTGGGCTGCTGCGGTATCTGTGTAACATAAGGTGGACTTCCAGATTGGCTGATGTTCTGCCAATCCTCATGGCAGGTCTGGCCAGGTCTGCTGCTGCCATTTCCATGCCTATTGGGTGCACCCAGGGCAACTGTCCCTCTCAAAACACCCTGGTTATATGACCCAGCTCAGGAAAAGAAATGAGGCTAGTTAGGCATCATACGGAGCCTGGAAAACCATCAAAAGCCCCCATTGCAGTTACACCCTCCGACTGGATCCCATGGCTCCCTCCTTGCAAGGAAAGAGAAATGTGCACCTCCCTCAAAGCCTCTCATATCAAAGCCCAGACAGACAGGACATACCCAGGATATCTACAGTTTGGCTGGATCCTTCTGAGCACCTGCACAGATCCGAAGCCTTTCTGAGCATTTTACACCTTGCACCATTCTCTAGCAAAAAGCAGATGGGTGCAAATTTGTATAAATTCACATAAATCCGCATACATCCAGGCACAAGCTATGAGGAGCACTTGCCTTGGAAGTGCATGCTGTCAGCCCACAGCGCTGACAGAAATTGTGGGGAGCAGATGATGACTTTGCTGTTATTTTTTTTTTTTGCCATTCCTTTGCAAGCACAAAAGACTCTCCCACTTCCTATAAAATCCCCTCCCCTTGCTGCAATGAGTCTGTCACTCGAGGAAGCAGGAGATTGGCTGGGCTTTCCAGGGAACATGTCCAGAAAGCAGCAGGCTTGGCAGCTTGGAAAGCCATCTAGTTCCGATGATTTGTGGGTGAGTGTTTGAAGTTTTGGGAGCTCAGTGCTAAAGATTACACTGAGATCTCCCATCTGCTGCTCTCACGGGCGTTTATTTGCAGGCATTCGTTGTTCATTAACATGAACACTAGGCTCTAGAAAACTGGCTCCACCTCAGAGCTTGGAAGCACATTACATTATTAAAAGAGAGTTTCAGATCTGCTTTCTCAGGAGACCAGCCCAAAAGTATTTAGAATCAAAATCACAGAATTATAGGGGCTGGAAGAGACCTCTAAGATCATCAAGCCCAATCCTCTGCTCCAAGGTAGGATTAGACCTGGGAGTTGAAGAGTAAACAATGAATTCCATACACTATATTTGAATCTGTTTTACTGAAGCATCTACAAAGCAGGATTTGCTTCCAGCTCAGTTTGTGGTTTTGAATCTTCATTTCAGTATTTTATGTT
The DNA here is from genome assembly GCA_003113815.1 of Sphenodon punctatus. Taxonomy (NCBI): domain Eukaryota; kingdom Metazoa; phylum Chordata; class Lepidosauria; order Sphenodontia; family Sphenodontidae; genus Sphenodon; species Sphenodon punctatus. The sequence goes on along the minus strand of QEPC01002185.1, from coordinate 972,068 downwards.
TAGTATTTTGGCCACTCTGGCAGGATTATTGGGCGAGGATTTTTAAGTTTTAAATGTGTGATTGTCTCATTGGGTATAAACAGACGGATGGCAGCTCTGGGGTTGCCCCCTCCACCCCCAGGTTGACCAGTCTGTCTAAAGGGCGCCCAACAGAAGTTCAACCCAAAGCAGGCTGTGGATACTCTGGGGCAATCCTGCTACCGCGGCTCTGAAAAATCCAGGAGCAGGCCATGGTGAGCAGGCCAGTCAAACTCAAGGCAACGGCCGAATGTGACGCTGCTGCCTGTCTGTAGTGTGGACGCATGGTGCAGCTCCACACCAATCTGTCATGCCCCATGGAGTTTCAGGCACCAGCCTAGAGCATCAGGTGAGTGCCTGCAACTCTCTGGTGTGGGTGTTTGGGGGGGCGGGGGCGTGCCACACAGTCAGACGGTGGCCTGGGGACACGCTGATCCATCTGATGCAGACCCAGGTGAAACTGGTTACTAGCAGCCACACGGGTGGGCCCCCAGAGCAGTTACAGGCTCCAGCAGGCTCCTCATCTGTCTAAAAACACCCATTATGTCACACAGACAGACCAATCTCATTCACACTCAAAACCCCACCAAAGTGAACAAAGCACTGAAATCCCAAAGTGAAGAAATTAAGTTGTACGTTTCACAACAGTAACAAAGAAATGTGGATATTCATTCATGGGAACAAATATGCAAATTATCTGTGAATAGAAAAAGTCATCTTCATTTGAGCCCTAAAGAGGATTCACAAGACCAGCAGCTGCCAAATATTTTGCCTGCATGACCTCATTTTGAGACTTCATTATAATTCTGTGATCCCAGCCAGTAACAAAGCCATGCACAGTGTATCAAACACCAGTCTGGATTGTGACCTCATCCACCAATACCCATAGTTTGTGCTAGAACTCTGCCCAAACTCAATCCCAGAAAATATTTCTCCAGCCTCTGCTTAAAAGCACCCAGTGAGGGAGATCCTATGCCCTCCCACAACAGGCTGCTTGTAGCTCAGCATTGCCATGTCTGAATGGGAACACTGTGCACCATGTCTGAATCCAAGCACTGGAGAAATCTGGAGAAATCCCATATTTCCGGGAAACAGGAACATTCCCCCAGCTTCCAGGATCATTTCTGCATCCACCAATGGGATTTCCAGCCCCACAGGGCTGCCAGGGATCTATTTGCTCTACCTAGCAAAGTGTAACTGGTGTTCTGCCTCAGTTTGATCCATGTCTTCTGCCTGATGGTCACTGTAACCTACAATACTTCAGCAGTCACAGGAACGAAAGATGGAAAGTGTCACCTGCAGCAGTAGGTCACTGTATTGCTCTCTCAGCTAATAGAAGACTTTCCCCTATAATCTCTCCAAGGCAAAGACCAGGTTGACTTATTACAGTGAAAACATCCTCAATAATACAGTAAATACAGTCAAGGCCCTCTCCTTGCAGCTAATCTTGACTCTCAAAAGAGCATGGAAGACCCAATGCAGCAATGTGGCCTGTGCTGTGTGGCCAGACACTTCCATGTCAACACACAGGGCAATGTGCAGCACAAAGCTCCCCTTCTAGGGGGGGGTCCGTCCTCCTGTAGCCCAGCAGGTTCGGAGTCTGGGGGTGGTGTTGGACTCAGGTCTCCATTTGGATCAGCAGGTGGAGGTGGTAGCTAAGGCTGCCTTTCGTCAGCTGTATCTGGTACGGAAGCTGCGTCCATACATCTCCATCCAGGCCCGACCTGGCCACTCTCATCCATGCCTTCATCACCTCAAGGCTAGACTACTGCAACGCGCTTTACGTGGAGCTTCCCTTGTTTCTGATTCGGAGGCTGCAGCTGGTGCAGAATGCGGCGGCCCGTCTCCTTACAGGGACGGGGCGGTGTGAGCACATAACACCTGTGCTCCGTGCTCTGCACTGGCTGCCTATAGCGTACCAAGCCCGATTCAAGGTGCCAGTGTTGATCTATAAAGCCCTGCACGGTCTGGGTCCCTCATATCTCGGGGACCGCCTCGCCCTCCACGCCTCAGAGCGATCCCTTCGGTCTACCGGGGGCGCCTTTCTGGAGGTCCCCCGTGTAAAATGGGGGGCCACAATGGAGAGGACATTCTTGGTGGCTGGGCCACGGCTTTGGAACTCCCTCCCGGAGGAGGCTCGCCTGGCCCCAGGTTTGTTGGCATTTCATCGAGCCTGTAAGACCTGGCTGTTCGCCCAGGCCTTCGTAGGGGAGGATGGGAGGGTGGGGTAATTTAAAAGGTATTTTTCTGATATTTCTGATATTTTTCTGATATTTTAAAATTTGATGAATGGGGTTGTGTATTTTTAAATGGATTTTTTAGGGTATTTTATGTGTGTGTTTTATGTTGTAAGCCGCCTCAAGATGCCATGGGCATGAGGGGGCGGCTAATAAATGTTTATAATAAATAAATAAATAAAGCTCCAGTCACGTTTGAGTCTTTTCTGAAAGAGACTAGGTAAGAGTGGCCCTGACTGCACTGAGTTAGGGCTGCTGGGTTTAGCACTCAAGTACATTTGTACTGCTTTCTCTTCTAGTTAGCACCGCGAGCCACTTGAATTCCTTTCTGGCTGATGCTTTAGCAGCCGAAGGGTTAACCAAGGTGCAGCTGCAGACTTTTTATTGAGAGACAGAAAAATAAAGCAGCAGCTCAACTTTCCGGCTGGAGGGTGAACGTGTAGTGCCAGCAGATAGAAAAAAATAATCTTTGAGCTTGTAAACCGAGCAGATTTGATCTGGAAATCATTGACAGGCAGTAAATGTGGAACGCTGGGATGCTGTTTTTACAGTCACTTCTAAGAGGAGAACAACACTTTAGGCAAACGTGGGATTCAATTCCCCTATTCCAGGTTTCTCTCTCCTCCGCACCACAGGTTTCTATTGCCGATACAGGCAGCACACGCAGCAATGTGTCAAGCCAGCCGACTCCGGCGGGGGGGGAGGAGCAGAGGGATAAAGTTCCCGCCAAATCCATTTGTCTCATTGTGGGCTATAGGGGCAGCATTTCTACTTGGGAACAGAATCGGATTTAGGCTGTGGAGAACGCAGGCTAATGCCATCAAAGAGACAGTAATAACCAGGCCTTGCTCCTTGCCGAAGTGATAAGCTAAACCAGTGTATAGAAGTTTTACATTGACAGCAGATTTTCAAAGACAGACTCACGAAAGACTGTCTTTTGTGGATGAAGGAGTTTTAAAGGGACAGTGTTAAACAGGGGCATCATTTTGGGAAAATCCTGGGGGGAGGGGGGGAAATACTGCTACTGGGGATTGGGGAGAGGGACAGTATTGAACACCTCATGGTGGGAGGGGCTCAGCGTGGCCAGAGATCCATCTCTTCCCATATGGGAAGGAGCAGTCAGGATCATGATGATGCAACTGCTGGGGTCACACATGGGGAAAGGGATGGATCGGCACAGCCCTCTGGCTAAGCCTCTCCCGCCATGAGGTGCATGCCACTGGAGCATCAGAGAGCCTGTCACAGCTGGGATAATGTGGGAGGGCAGGAGGCTGGGCAGTTCATGCAAGCTGCTCTCCCTAGAACTGCCATCTGTCCCAGGGAAGAAAATAGAATACTGCTCATTTACATAAACAAATGTAAATTCATGCAAATAGCAAATAGCTCATTGACTAACGAAGAGATTGGAGTAAAAAAAACACACCCTTATTTCCAAATCTCACAGTGCTCCAGAGAAGAGACACCCTGTGATGAAGCAGGTGGCAGACCCTTTAAGGGCTGCCTGCTAATCATTCTGGTCCCACCTCCTTCGTGGCTAGAAGGGCAGCAGATGCAGACACGTCTGCTGCAGCAAGCTGCTGTGAGAGCAGGAGCTTAGGCACCTTAGGCTCCAGCTGGGAACTATCCTAGGTAGAAACTTGGAGAGGATGGAACCATGTTGGAAAGGGGACAGGGCAAAAGGGCTGTCATGCCCCCTTTCTGACATAACCCCATCCCTTACAGAGCATTGTGATGTCACGAAACTGCAGAGGGAGGAGCCCTGTTGGAAAGGAGGCGGAGCAGGGTGGCTGTTGTGCCCCCCCCTTCTGACATCACCCTGCCTGTTATGGCACATTGTAACGTCACAACACTCCAAGAGGGGCCATGTGAGAAGGGCAAAGGGGTTATCATGCCCCCCACCCCTGATGGAGCATTGTAGTGTCACAAAGCACCACGAGGGCAGGGATATGTTGGAAAGAACTGGGGCAAAGGGGACATTATGCCCCCTTTCTGACACAACCCCAACCTTGTGGAACCCCATGACATCACAGTGCTTCCTTAAGGGTAGGACTACATTGGAAAGAGGATAGAAAGTCCCTATGGCCTGCCTCCTTTCTGACACTGCCACCCCTGATTCCCTGGGTTAGCAATGAGTGCCCCTGGTTGGCCTGGAAAAACTGGGGCTTCCCCCAAAGCCTGACGACTCTGGAGTCTCCAGGTGCAGATTTCCAATTTACCGTTACTACCTGAACCGCAGCTAGCCTAAGCTGTTGACATGTGTCTAGTCACACGCGTAAAATATCTTTGGTTGGAAAAATTCCCAACAGTGCGATTTCTGAACTGAAGGGAATTGTCAAATTAGTAACCGTATGGAATTGCTTCCAGACTTCCTGCCATAAATCGCGTACTGCATATACATTCTGGAGAATTCTTGTTTAAACTGCAGTGCATTAAAGATAGAACTAAGTTTGAAATAAATTAAGAAAGGGAACTTTTCTTGTAGGACCTCCCCCTACAATGTGTCTTTGGTTTTAAAAATGTCATTTACAAACAGTTGGGAGACCTTCTCTAAGCCCTTGTCCTTGCATTTTTTAATCCCAATTGTGTCACATTGGCGGTTTTTGATGAGTTCTCAAAAAACTGGGGTATAAAGGCATGATCCATCTTCCTTTGACATCTGTTTCAAACCTGAAGGGCTGGTTTAGCAAAGGGATGTTGTAATGTCTCTGCCCTATTTATTTTTTTCCCCTCTAGAATAATTTCCCTAAATTAATCTACATCTAGCATTTCATGTTCATGTTCCATATCAGCCCACACGGGGTCCTTAATGTCTTTAGCCAAAACTTTAATGGTTCGCAACATGGAAGCCCAGTGGTATAGTTTAATGACTGGTAGTCCTAACTCTGCTGTTTGTTTGACAACAGGATGCTATGACAAATACAAGGTTTCCGATATCACCAAATAAATTCAGAGATTATCCTATCTATTTGTCTGTAGAAATCATATGGAATTTCAATTGGCAGGCATAAAATAAAGTATAATATTTTGTGGCAGTAATCTGTAAACGCTTTGGTGACAATGTAGTGATTACACATAGTCATCATGGATTTGTCAGGAACACGTCATGCCAGACTAATCTTGTGTCCTCCCTTGATAGAGTAACTAGTTTAGTGGATGAAGGAAATGATGTGGACATAATATATCTTGATTTCAGCGAAGCGTTTTACAAAGTTTCACATGAGATCCTCATTGACAACCTTGCAAAATGTGGGCTGAAGACACTACAATAAGGTTGATGCATGACTGACTGAAGAACTGTACTCAAAAGAGTGATCATCAATGGCTCATCAAACTTGGAGGGAGGTATCAAGCGGGGTCCCTGAGGGCTCTGTCCTGGGTCTGATGCTATTCAAGATCTTTAATCAATCAATAATTTATTTGCGTAGCCTGAGGTCATTGCATACACACATCAATACAAACAAGACATACAACACACAAGTATTCCTAGTAGTTACTTTAAATATACATATTCCTATTTGGGGTAAATAAATACATCATACCCAATCTCCACCAGAGACAAATTTCTATGCATCCCATTTACATCACAATGTGCCATTACCCTGGGCCCTAAACTAACACGGTAATAAAAATAAATAAATTTTAAAAAAACAAACCAGTGATATCACTATACCATTAAACAGTTCACTAACCTGACCACTTGTTGCTATAAAACTGATACAATAAAACTATCAGAACTTAATCCATCAAAGATGCATTCCTGGGACCCATATACATCACAAGATGCAGTTCCCAAGGCCCCTAGCCTAACACAGTACTACAAATTCAACAACAAACTATGCTATTATAATACTAAACTCTGCATTAGAAAATGGGGACTCAATTTGTTGGAATTACCCTAACCCCCCCTATTCTCATACATATAACTTACTCAGACCATCCCCCTGGATTGCTGAACAACAGCCCTACAAACATCATCCACAGCTGCCAATTCATCTAGAATAGAGGGCCTCGAAAAGGAGGTCCCTAATTGAAAAGAAAGTGGGTAGCTAGCTCTCTGGGGGCTTAAAACAATGGGACACTGTAAACAGGTCTGACGATCCATGGGGCTGGGGAAACCCCTTCTAGTGACTGAGGAGGTAACAGATTTTGCCTCCACTGGCATTGAGTTGCTGCATGGACTGGGCAGTGGAACCCTAAAGGTATCCACAGAAGGTAACAATGGGATAACAGGTGGGACTAACTGGTTATCTAGGGGCTTGGCCATTGGGAAATCTACTGGAGGCTGGATGGACGAAGAAAAACCCAGGGAATCCCTAGGAAAAAGGGATCTCCCCGGGTCTCCAACCCATCCTCCTTCTGTACCAAAGGCTTAGACTTGGGATGGATTAAAGTCCCTGGGGCTGTGAAACTCACTCTCCTTATGGGAGATTTCAGGTTAGAATTTGTCTGGGCCACCAGGGTACTTAAATGGTTTGGCCCAACTAAAGAGGCACTAACTGAATGGAGTTGAGGCAAAAGTGGAACAAGACCAGGTCTTTCGTACATTTGGCTAATAAACAACCCCCCCCAATAAGACAAAGTATTATAATGGACCCACAAACTTTTAACAATAGATGGAACATTAAAATAAACAACAATCCGCTGAATATAGAATCCACATTAGGCAACCGAACAAAACTAGCGATCTGATATGCAAAGACCGTATATCCCAATAAATCAGAGAGATGGGACAGAATTCTACTCTTAGAGCCCCAGTAAGAAAAATTTCCCGGGGCTAAGGGGGCAATCCTGAAGGCTACAGTCATAGGCACCAACTGGAACCTGTTCCTCTTAAGTGGGGATAATAATCGGGAGTTCGGAAGCTGTTGTTTGGGGGACATCGATCCTGACTGGCCAGGGAACATTATGGTCTGAGTTGCCGCAGAGATCCCCTCCTCAAGGGGGGCATAGTTGTCCCCTCCTGTGTCTACCTTGCGGTCTTGGAGTAGACCCTCCAATCCTTGGAGGCGTGTTTGAATTGCTATCAACTGCCGCTCTGCTCCATCAGTCCATGCTGTAATCAGACGGGTCAAATCCCCCACCTCCGCAATCAATTTCTCCAGCAGGGCATCTGCAGATGAAGCCTCCCGCGTACAGATGAGCACGCCCCCGTTGAAACAAGCCTAGGCAATGTGCTCTCATCCTCCACCGGAGAACTTAACCCTCTGGCTGTTGGGTAAGAAATCATCTGATTTAAGTTGTCTTCCCCTGGCCCTTGTGACCATACCCTGTTTTCCTTTTTTGGTCATAGTTTGGGAAAGGAAATCAATCCCACCACACCCCAAGTAACCCACTTATCGACTCAAGTGGCAAAAGAAGAAGAGGACGCCCCTCGCCCGGCCCTGCACCTAAGGCCACACGCACAAGGGCACGCCCTTGCGCACGTGGCCCTTAGGTACGCGGCCCTGGTGCGCCCCTCCAGCGCACTCCTCTGGCGCACGCCTCCGGTGCCACCTTGAGCTGCGTCAGCTTTTACCTGGTCCCGGAGGAATGGGCCCGCCTCCTCGCACACCTGCACTGGATCGCTGCTGGGGGAGCACCTCCCTCTATCGTCGGGCTGGGAAGAGTGGTAGTGGGCTCCTAATTCCACTGGTGACTGATGACACACACACCCCCGGCAGGCCACGGGTAAAACAGGAAAGAAGGGGGGGAAGCGAGAAACAGGACTTGCTGCCTTGCGCTGCGTCGGCTTTTACCTGGTCCTGGAGGAGCGGCCCCGCCTCCTCGCACACCTGCACTGGATCGCTGTGGGGGAGCACCTCCCTCTATCGTCGGGCTGGGAAGAGTGGTAGTGGGCTCCTAATTCCACTGGTGACTGATGACCCCCCCTGGCAGGCCACGGGTAAAACAGGAAAGGGGGGGTGGAAGCGGGAAATAGCAGTTCTTTACTGACTTGGATAAAAGGGTGAAGGGAATACTTATCAGAAACATTGCTTCCAAGTTGGCAGAAGTAATAATTCCACTCTATTAGGTACTGATCAGACCTTCCCTGGAGTATCATGTCCAGTTTTGTGCACCTTGTGTTACGAAGGGCATTGATAATTGGAGCAGGTTCAGAGAAGGAATTTAGAAGGAGTTCAGAGGAGTTTAGAAAGCAAGTCTTATGAGGAAAGGCTGAAGGAACTGGGCATGGGTGCAGCCACATGAAACTCCAACGGGAGGCTACCATGCCTCAGGCAGCCTTACTCCACTCTGGGCAGCCATGCCACGCAATGCAGTGCATCGTGTGGTCGGTGGGCACAAGATGGTTCCCCCACTGCATGGTATTGTGTAGCAGCCTTACCCCAAAAGGCTGCCCGAGGGCCCCTTCTGCCCCGCTACACAGCGAGCTCCACCGCGGGGCTTTGAGCGGTGGGCACTGTCACCTGTTGCGCATGGTTACCATCATGGCCAGGGGAAGGATTAAGGTCAGGCTGAGGGAGAGAGGTGGGGCAGGGCCAGGTGCCCACTTGTGTAGCCAGTGCCTCAGGTGTGGCAGGAGGTCTGTCAGCGGTAAGCCTGTCCCACTGGGAGGGGGCGGAGGGCACCCACCTGCCTGGCTCTTCACACTGGTGCTGAGCATGGCGGCAGCAATTGCCCGCCACGCGGCTGCATAGGAATCGGGCCCTCCTCATGTTTAGCTAAGACTAAGGGGAAACACGATAGCAGCTGTCAAATATCTAAAGGGCTGCCATCAAGAAGATGGCAAGGAATTGTTCTAAATTGCTAGAGGGCAGGACTAGAAATAATACATTCAAGTTTCACGAAGGTAGATTGTGGTTAAATATCCGTGTAACAGGGCAGCTCCTGTGAGCCTATTGGAGCCCTGTTCCTGAGCTGCCACTAGCTATACTGTCAGGCATCAGCCTGTTGGAGCATGCCTAGTAGAGACTAGGATCTCTGCTGGAGTCTAAGTCCTGGGGCACGCCCAGGTGGGCGCAGGGAGGCTTGCTGATCAGCTGGTCAGACTGAGCATGCTCACGGGGTATAAAGGGCCTGAGCTCAGTCTGACTAGAGAGGTTGTAGGAGCAAGAGCTGTTGTTGTGAGCTCCCTGCTCAACGGAAAGAAATCCTGTTTGAAGGTCTTGCTCCAAGCAGGTGGGACTTGCCCAGGTTGGGGCTAAGGTGGAGAACTGAGAGGGCTTTGGTATAAGCCTAAGGAATGTGCACTTTATGGAGGTATAGGCCTTGGCTATAAGGGGAGGTTGGAGGTCAAGGAGAGGGACCCAGGCTATAGGGTACCCCTATAAAGTGCACCCCCCCTACTCTTGGGGGACAGAGCCTGAGTGAAGGCTGGAAGGATGTGGCAGCGGAGTTGCTAATTTCTCCAAAGTGACACCCCACCGCCCCTGTGTGGCTCTGGAACCCCCCGCTGCTACAATCGGTAAAAAATGTTTGAGCAGTAACAGCTATACGGCAATAGAACAAATTGCCTATTGTAGATGTAAGCTTTCCATTGCTGGAGGTTTTTAAAAAGAGTCTGGATAGCCATCTGTTTGGGATGCTGTAGTCATCGTGCATCCAAACATGGGGCTTGACTAGATGACACTTGAGGTTTCTTTCAACTCTAAGATTCTGTGGTTCTGTGACTCCCTTAGCTCTCCAGAAGTGAGTCACGTGGCTCTCCAAAGCAGAGACATCCCCCATGACCACTCTTTGTACATTTGGTGTTCAAGTGGTAAGTTGATCCAAACACTAGACGCAGTCTCCCACTTTCTGGGCTGTCCTGGTGGATGGATGGCAGTCTAGCTCTCCCCTTTTCCAAAGGTTGATTGCTCATTTCAGGCCTTGCTAAATGGACCACCGCTGTCAAGTGCAGATGTGAGAGAAGCCAGCACTGCCCTCCCCTAGACAATCGTTACAACACAACCAGCCTCTTAACCCTATACTTACAGTATTTATCCAGGCAGGAGCTGTGCAGCTCCCATGAAACAGACATTCTGGCTGAATGCACGGCCACTTGGCTAAGAGATTGATTTAGAGCAACAGTTCCCAGTGGGCACTTCCAGCCCTTGGGGTTTCTCTCAGACCCTACCAAGGACTCACCAGAAAGGCTCTGTGTATTTATTTATTTATTTATTTAATAGATTTATATCCCGCCCCTCCTGCCATGCAGCCCGGGGTTGCTTATAACAATAAAATACAATAAAAACAATTTAAAACACTCAGTACAAAAAATTTTAAAAATATTTAAAACAGGGCTAGCAATATATAAATAAAAGTTATAAGTTAGGTGGGGCTGCCCAAGGCAAGACGCTTGGGCTGCTGGCAGGGCACAGCCCTTTCCAGTGGAGGGGGTGGGAGGTGAGCTGGCTGTGACAGGCCTGGGGTCAAATTCTGACCTCTGTGAATGTGGAGGCCCTCACATGAACACTGCACAGACCATTTCCATGCTCTCCTCCACCTTTAGCGTGCTCCCCCAGTGACCCTAGCTGCAAAAGAAAACAGCCAAATTAACAAGCATGTGTGCAATGGCTCCAGCCAACCCATCACTTTCCTTGCCTGACTCTCCATGTAGCAGAGACCATTTTTTAAAAGGCTCTCAGCCCCTCTCACCCTGCATAAAAGAGCTGGTCCATTCCCCACCCAGTTATATAAGGAAGCTCAGCTACCAGCCAACCCCTTTGCAAGCGTCTCACAAGTATGTTAGTGGCTATGCCACACCCACTCCCCTTCAAGGATTGAAGCCTGCTTTGCAGTCACAAGAACCATTCTCATGGGCCAGCTGCAGATCACTCACCATGGCCTTGGGGATGCAGAGTACTATTTTGGAGCCACTGACCCGGTTACCATTGCCATTATCCTGCTTTAGATGGGTGAGTGCCTGTGAGCCCTGACTGGTGAAGTAAAAGTACCTTGGTGCTTAAATAGTTGACAGGATTGGGGCACAAATGACATAACCAGGTGCACAGAGACAAGGCTTCTCCCCAGTAAAGGGAGAGGTGTTTGTCAGGGTGCATGTGGGAGAAATTCTAGCTTCCCTTCCCCCTTCATCAAGTGCGGCGGGGGGGTTTAAGGCTTGGTAGAGGCAAGCTGACAGGTGGCCATTAGCATGCTCCCGGTTTTGTGGGCTTTTGAGGCCCGTGTGACTGCCCTGCATCTCAGTTTAAGCCTGCTGCATGTCAGAGTGCAGCAGGACATTCAACAATCCCTCCTCCATCCCCATGTGGCTAGCTAGCTAGGCTAATCTAGCAAGATGATATGGAGGCTCTCCATGACTCCACTGAGAGCCTGGCTGGCTACCTCATTAAGGCCTGGGAAGGGATTTTCCCTACCTCTCCCTACTGGCTGTGGGTGGGGAGGTTTTTCCACCTTCCTTGCAGCAGTCAAATGGAGTGCCCCTCCCGTCTCTGGATTGTTCAGGAGTTAATTGGGCTTTGTTGGTTTGTTCTGGACCACAGCTAGGTGTCACTTGAGAGCCACCCAGTGGGGGAACGTTATGTTGAGCAACAATGCCAGGTGGGCAGCACTGCCCAGTCATGGAATCCTAGTTTGAAGGGACCTCGGGGGTCATCTAGTCCAATCCCCTGCTTGGATACAGCATGACTACAGCTATAGTATCCCTGACAGATGGCTGTTTGGGGTTATAAAATCATGAATGGCATGGAATGTGTAAATACGGAGCTCTTATTTACCCTCTCTGTACCACAGAACTAAAGGAAGACTCCATGAAACTGACAGCAGATTTACAACAAATAAAAGTATTTTTTACTCAACACACAATTAACTTGTGGAACATGTTGCCAGAGGATGTGGTCAAAGCCAGTAGCATAGCTGGGTTTGAAAAAGGATTGGATAATTTTTTGGAGGACAGGTCCATTAATAGCTACTAATCAATGTCATGGGGGGAAAGGGGGATCTCAGAAGGGGGTTCTCCCAGGCCACTGGCCCCCTCCCCCTTGAACTTCAGGCACCCACCCACACGCTCGAGCGCCTGCTTGGAAGGATTCTATCCGGGGCGGGTGGAGGTGGTAAATGCCCGTCAGGATAGTATGTAGATCACAACGCCTCAAAGAGGCAAGATCCCTATCATCATCGGGTGCCAAGCATGCATAAGGAGCCTCAGGCCAATGTACAAGCACTCTCCGAATATAACCCACACCAGGGGTTGGGAACAGGGAAGATTTCGTGATCCTAGTGGGGGAAACCAGAGCAGGGGATCCGGACACAAGGGGGGAGGGGAAAGGGAATGCACACAGGAGAAGGGGAGGAACCGGGGGAGTTCTCTTGCGCTCTCACTCACTCTCACCTCACACACTTATGGAGCATAGGGAAGGGAATCAACACTCTTCCTTAACCCTAATAGACAAGTATCCCAATGCGTAGCGTAGCAAGCACAACAATTGCTATACTATGCAATCACTTAGCTTTCTCTTAGGCCAGTCTCTCCTCTGCAATCACCAGCGCCAACTGAACTGCGGTGCTGGTATTTGTCCTAGCAACCCCGCCCCCTGTGTGTGCCTGGAGGCATGCCGAGCAGCATGCGGGGGGCGTGGCTCTAGCCGTACTGTCAGCTGGGCTGGTCCCCCCGTCCTGCGGAGGGAGGGGCGGAGGCCCCAGCGTCTGCTGTACCAGGGACGGGGTCCCGGAAGTTGGACTGGCCCTGCGGCCGGTGGCACGACAATTGGATGCACTCCGGGGGGAGTGTAAGCTGCCAGGCCGACTCAGGGGTCAGCGCCCCCAACAGGGATAGCCCCAACGGGGGGCACTGACAATCAAGTAGGTTCGGGGACTGTTGGGAGCTGGGAGTGAACAGCATTAAATGGATCACTCCATTATGACCTGTTGGGTAATTCTCTGAAGCAACTGAGGGTGGCCATTGCGAGAGACAGGATGTTGGGCTCAATGGACCACTGGCCTGACCCAGTATGGCACTTCCTATGTTCTTAAACATGCTCAGTTCCTTCCTTTCCTCATAAGACTTGCTTTTTAGATCCTTTACCATCTTTGTTGCCTTCCTCTGTACCCACTCCAGTTTGTCAATATCTTCCTTAAAATGAAATGCTCAAAACTGGACACTACTCCAAGTTAGGTCTGACCATTGCTGAACAGAGTGGAATTATTACTTCCACTTACTTGGAAACTATGCTTCTGTTAATGCAGCCTAAAACTGCATTAGCTCTTTTTGCAGCTACATCCCATTGCTGACTCATATTCAGGTTGTATTCATCCATGATCTCTACATCCTTTTTACACATGCTGCTGCCAAGCCAGGTATCCCCCATCTTATACTTTGTGCATTTGGTTTTTCTTCTCCAAATGCATAACTTTACATTTATCTCAGTTGAATTTCATTTTGTTAATTTCAGTCCAGATTTCCAACATAAAGATCTTTCTGAATCCTAATTCTATCTTCCAAGGTGTTAGCTACCCCACCCAGTTTTGTGTCATCTGCAAACTTGATAAGTATTCCCTCCATCACTTCATCCAAGTTGTTACATGTTGTATTCATCCAAGTGAATAGCACTGGACCCAGGATAGAGCTCTACAGGATCCCTCTCAATACCTCCCTTCAGTTTGATGATCACTCTTGAAGTACAGTTCTTCAACCAGCTATGAATCCACCTTGACATTCGAGCCTGACATGGAGGTAGAAGTGCCCAGTCGTCAGGCAGGTTAGGTAAGAGGCTTGGCTTGCTAGGCTTGATGGCTTCCTGCAGCCTTCTGGTAGCAACTTACTGGTGGGGGTGGAATGACAAATGCCCTTGTCGAACAGGTGGCAGCCCTGTCCACCTGGATAGTCTAATTTCTGCTGTTTTGGAGCTGGCTGGCCAGGCAAGTCAGAAGTCAGTGGGCCCTGCACCCTAGTGTTTTAGTCAGACCCTCGAGTCTTCATCTTCCCTCTTTCTCCCTCCATTGTGGGCTTGAGGATCTTATGTTAGTTGTACGCACTCGTTTGGAGGATGCCCAGTTGCTAATTGGCAAACTCCTATTAAAGTTGTAGCCAGTGTGAACTCCCTAGACATCGCCTCAGCCTGCCTACAAGCCAGCCTGTGCACCTACAAGAGGAGAAACCCAGAAAGAGAGAGATGGGGATATGTGAGCAGTGGGACATCATAGTGCACCAGGCCGCTCGTGGAATGAGATGTTGGGGTTGCTATGGGAGCTGGCAAGTCCATTGCCCTGCTGCATTGTGTGCCTGGGCCAGTCTAGGGGATTGTAATGGTCACTTTCTGGTTTAAATGCGTGCCTAAGGCAGGCTATTTTCCCACGATTACCTTTCTAGCGGCAGCTGCTTTCCCACGAGCAGCCTTTGGCGCCGCGAGAACATGCACTAAGCAAATGACGCGCAGCTCCCATCTCATGGGAAAGGCGGAAGTGCAGCTCTCCCGCCAGCAAGTTTGAACATCGGAGAGAGTAGTGAAATCCTACCCTGTCTGATGTGCAAGCTTGCTGGTGGGAGAGCTGCACTTCGCCTTTCCCACAAGATGGGAGTTGCATGTCATTTGACTAGCGCTTGCTCCCATGGCACCACGCAAGGAGTAGGGTTGCCACCTATGCACGTTTTTAAGGAACACTTATGAAAAATACATGTTGCAGGCCCTGCATTGGCACCTTAGGCATCAATGTAGGGCCTGCAACATGTATTTTTCATAAATGGTCCTTAAAATGTGCATCGGTTGCAACCCTAGCAAGGGGTCTCGTGGGAAAGCAGTCTTAATGGCAGCTGACGGTCCTCAAACATACCTAGGCAAGCCTAGGAACACAGCCTCCACCAGGCTCCATCGCATCCTGTTTTACTCTGGCATCAGCCCTTGATGTTCCAGAGAAATGCAGCAAAAAACATAAAGTACCCAGCCCTTCCCTGGCCCCAGCAATCCTCATCTATTCCCTTGCAGGGAACACCCCATGCATTCCCCAGACCGGCTGGAATCAGCCCAGATGGGAGAGCTTTATCTAGGGCTGAACTGATCTAGGGAATCACCTGTCAAGCTTTACATTTTACAGCATATAATAACCACTGACCTAATATTGAAAGAACAAACACAAAAACACTTGTGCTCCCAGGCATTTCCAGTGAACTAGAAGGAAGAACCTCCCCCACCACAAACACCTGAGTTCCTGGCCAGGCCCCTACATCCCCTCACCTCTCACTCACCCCCCACCCCCAGAAAGACCAGCTTGAGACACTGTTTCATTCAGCCACGGGCACAACCAAGTCCCCCGGTCCCTGAGAGCACATATTCCCTGTCTCTGCACACACACACACACACACCCATACACCCCTTTCCCAGGCTCGGCTCACTTCCCAAAGAGGCTGGTGTACACTGTGGGGGAAGGGTTAGGGAGTGTAAGGCAGAAGCAGGATACAGTACCACACAGCCGCCCATGAACCTCACACTCTCTGTCTCTTCTCCCAGGCACATACTTTCCCATACACAAGATGAAAAGAGAGCCTTGGGGAGGGATGAAGTGTATGTGCTCTTGGGGTGTAAGGAATGGTTAATTGGGGCCCCAAGGCCCCTGGAGGAAACAATGCTTGAAACTAGTCTAGTGTGTGACAAGGAGCAAGAGCTGTGGCTCTGGGACTCCAGGGCTGGGCCAAGGAGGGCATGACCTTCCTCCTCCCCTTTTGTGTCACATGCTTCCCTTCCATGTCTATAGCCAGTGTCAAACTTGAGGCAATACACTATGTACACAACTATCATGACAACTATCTAGCTGGGAGTAGTGACATGTCAGTGCATCTCCACAGCCTCAGTTTCTGTGCATCTGGGCCATTCTCAGAGGCTATCAACTGATGTATATTGGCTGTATAAGCCATGCAAGTCATTGATAATTTATTTATTTATTTTAAAACATTTAATATCCCGCCCCTCCTGCCAAGGCAGCTTGGGGAGTAACGGAGCCCACTGGGGGTTTACCCCAGCCTCCCGGCACCCCGTTATCCACCTATTTTCTGGTACTTTTCTGCTGCCACCATCCTCGAGATTGTAGGCTGCGAGTTCCATCCCTCTAGGGAAGATGAGAACTCTACCTTTTCTTTAAACAGACAGGCCGCAAGCCAGAATAATTCAGTTCCCAATTACTGCCGCCGGAGCGTACAGAGGCGTATTCGCTAACACACACACGCACACACACACACACACTGATCTTTCAGATCAGAAAAAGGAATATAACTTTAATGGTATTTTAAACCAAGCATCACAGGCTACAACCCTGTGAGATACTTTGAATCCTTGAGCAAAAGCAATTGATCAGAACCCAGTTAGGCTCGAGGGCCCTTTTTGTAGCATCTAGCCTAAACTGGTCCCTCAGATGTAACATTCAATTACTCACAGCTTTAGGTGCGCCTTTGCCTTGAAGCAAAGGGGTTCAGTCCTTAGGCTCAGTTTAGTCCAAACAGGCCAGGAGCCATTCCTTTAGTTCCATAGCAAAAAGGTCAGTATATCAGAGCAAACAGAAGTAAAAGTGGAAGTCT
>QEPC01002185.1:935042-947258 GCA_003113815.1 Sphenodon punctatus | reverse complement strand
CTCCCTTCCCCTCTTGGCTGGTGTTCCCCAAGGCTCTGTCCTTAGCCCTCTCCTCTTCTCTATCTAAACCCTGTCCCTAGGCAAACTCATTGCCTCCCATGGCTTCCAGTATCACCTCTACACTGACAACACTCAATTCTATCTCTCTACTCCCTCTCTCTCTCCATCTATTCAAGCTTGCCTCACCAGCTGTCTCTCTGATGTCTCTACCTGGATGTCTCAATGTCAACTCAAACTCAACATGGCTAAAACTGAACTCCTTATCTTCCCCCCTCATCCTTCCTCTCCCTCGTTCCTGTCGATTTTTATCGACGGGGTCACCATCCTTCCCATCCCCCAAGTTCGTAGCTTAGGCTTCATCTTTGACTCACCCCTTTCTTTTAAACCCTACATCGACTCTGTTGTCAAATCCTGTTGCTTCTCCCTCCATAACATTGCTAAGATTTGCCCTTTTCTCTCTTTCTCCTCTGCCAAAACCCTAGTTCATGCCCTGGTCATCTCTTGCCTCGATTACTGTAACCTCCTTCTCACTAGCCTCCCCGACTCTCCCCTTATCTCCATCCAAAATTCTGCTGCCAGGGTCATCCACCTCGCCTGTCGCTTTGACCACATGCAGCCCCTCGTCTCCTCTCTTCGCTGGCTTCCCCTTCGTGAATGAATCCTGCACAAGCTCCTAGTCTTCACCTATACAGCTCTTCACAACCTTGCTCCACCCTGGCGGAAGAGCCAGGTCTTACAACTTCATCAGAAGGAAAGGAGATTCAGATTTCAGGCAGATCTCCACTGGGAGGGCATTCAAAAGCGACGGTGTGGCCACTAACACCCTCCTGCCTGTACGGACCCGCCGAAAATGCAGGACCTCCAGGAGGTCGCCCCTGGATGACCACAGGGGCCGCCCAGGGGGTGAGGTGATCTTTCAGATAAACAGGACCCAGACCATGTAGGGCTTTATATGTTAAAACCAGCACCTTGAATTGGGCGAGGAAGACAATAGGCAGCCAGTGCAATGCTTGGAGCACCAGTGTAATGTACTCCCTGCGGCCCGACCCGCTCAAGAGACAGGCCACAGCATTTTGCACCAGCTGCAGCTTCCGAACCGTCACCAAGGGCAGTCCCACGTAGAGTGCGCTGTAATAGTCCAGTCTCAAGGTGATGAATGCATAGATGAGGGTAGTAAAGTCCAAGTCGGAGACATATGGGCTGAGCCTTCTCACCAGATGCAATTGGCAGAAGGCGCCCCAGGCCACAGCCGACACCTGGGAATCCACGTGCAGCTGTGAATCCAGGAGCACCCCCTGGATTAGTGAAGCATGACTTCCCTTTGTTAAATCCTTGTTGACTCTTCCTCATTATGTCATCCTGTTTTTTCCAGAATCGTCTCTGGAGCCCTTTTGAAATATTGGCATTGCATTCGCTACCTGCCAATCCTCGGGTACAGTGACAGATTTTAGCTACAGGTTACAAATTACCAATAGTAGGTCTGTGACTTCATATCTGAGGTTCCTTCAGAACTTTGGGTGAATACCATCTGGTTCTTATCCTGAGTGCCCCTTTCACTCCTGGTCATCTAAGTACAACTGTCTCTCTAGCAGGCTTCTTACTTCTGATGTACTTGGGAAAGTTGTTATTAGTTTTTGCATCTTTAGCAAGTCACTCTTCAAATTCCCACTTGATCTGCTTTTATTCACGTTTTATTTCTAATTTGGCAATGCTTATGCTCTTTCCTATTTTCCTCATTAGGACTAGTTTTTTTTTTTTTTTTTTTTTTAAGGATGCCTTTTTGTCTCTAATAACCTCTCTCACCTCACCATTTAGCCATGCTGAAAGACACTTGGTCCTCTTGTTCCCTTTGTTTACTTGTGGAATACATTTAAATTGGGCATCCAAGATAGTGTTTTTAATAGCCTCTTGCAGACATCCATGCCTCTAGACATTTAATCTTCACAACTGCTCCTTTTTGTTTCCCTCTAAGTAATTTCCTCATTTTTGCATAGTTCCCCTTTTTAAAATTCAATGTTACTGTGGTATGTTTTTATTTTGTGTTCTCTGTCCTATAAGTATGTTGCATTTGATTATATTATGCTCACTATTGCCAAGCTGCTCCAACACCGTTACCCTTTGCATCAGATCCTGTGCTCCACTTAGGACTAGATCCAAAATCAATTCTCCTCCCATAGGTTCGAGGAGTAGCTGCTCCAAGAAAGTCATCTATGGTATCTAGTCATTTTACCTCCAACATCACGCCCTGGGGAGACACTCACCCAGTCAATATTAGGGTAATTGAAGTTGCCCATTATTATTGCGTTTCCAACTTTAGTAGCCTGTCTAATCTCCATTAGCATTTCATAGTCAGTCTCTCACCGTTCTGGTCAGAGGGTCGACAGTCCCACTGCTATATGTTTTCTGTTGCACTTGGACTTTCTATCCATATCGATTCTAGAGTACAGTTCACTTCCTGTAAAATTTTAATCCTGCTTGATTCAGTGCTGTCTTTAACATATAGAGCCACCCCACCACCAGCCCGATCTATTCAATCATTTTGATATATTTTTTACCCTAGTATTACAGTGTCCCATTGGCTATCCTCCTTCCACCAGCTCTTTGAGATGCCTATTATGTCTATGGCCGCATTCACACCTGACGGCAGTGACTCCCACGAACCAAACAAGCGGCAGGGAGAGGAGATGGATGCCGGAAGTACTGCCAGTCTGAACAGGGTTCTGCTGCAATTTTACTCGCAAATGACAGGGCTCAAAATCCAGGCCTGTTATTTGTGAGTAAAGTTGGGTCAGAATCCCATTCGCACCGGCCGTACGTCCAGCATCTGCCTCTTCAGCTTGCAGCAGTTCCCTGGCAGCGGCGCCATCAGGTGTGACTGTGGTCTAAATCTTCATTAGTGTCAAACACTCTAATTCTCCCATCTTACTTTTTAGACTTCTAGCATTTGTATATAGACACTTAAACATTTTTATTATTCTTAATCTGCTTGTTATAAGTGACTTGATTAATATGTAATTATTTAAATGTATCTGTTCTTCAGATGCTTCCAAGATATGGGTAATGGAGAGTTAACTTGGATTTGCACACAATCTGGTTAAAGTGGCAGTCTGGAGAAGTCACATGTAGGGAAACCAGGTCATGGCTGGTCTGGAACTGAATTGCAGTGTCAGCTAGATAGAGTGAGCCCCCACATCGTCATTGTAGTATGGCTGTATTCTTTCACAGTCATCACATATTTCACAATTTCCATGAAATCTACTGAAAGCCATGAAGTCCTTAATCCCCCATGGAAATCCCCATTTCTGAAAGAAAGTGTAAATATATATGGTTTTTACCACTTAAAGCACAGCAAATATTTAATGCATCAGTAAATTATCTGCCACATGGCATTCAAGTTCATTTGCTTCCTGCAAATGCTTCACTATTTCACACACAGCTTTTTAAAAAATGTCTTTGACCCAAATGCTACCGGCTGCCTCAAAGATCTGAAATGTTTCAGCCATTTCCCCCCCATGTTTATTTGCTTATTTGCGTGATAACACTAGCTTCCTCCATCTGAATGCATTCAGCACAAGCTCCTTGTCTTTTTACTCTCAAGGCTCATCATAGCCTTGCTGCTCTCCCCATCTCTCCACACTTGTTTCCCACATAGGAGCTTCAATCCTCCTCTGCCACCACCCTTGCCTGTATGCAACTCCCTTGCTCCTCAAAAGGTATTTGCCGCTTCTCCCTTGCTGCTCCCTATGCCTGGAACTCCTTCCCTGGGTATAGCTCCCTCCCTCCCAGTCTTCAGATCTCTTCTGAAAACCTCCCTCTTCCCTAGCTCCTCATCCTGAGACTTGTCACTGAGGTCACCTCTTCCATCCTTGAGTCCTCTTCTTTCTTGTAACTAAGCATGTGCACCTGTGGTTTCTCAGCTTTGTGAATGTATCCCTGTCTCTCCCTATGTTCCTCTCTCCCTTGTCTCCCCTACCCTTGTCTTTCTTAGATTGTAAGCCCCTTGGGGTAGGAACCTTTCTTTAACTACTGATTGTATAGCAACAGGTACAATGCTGACACTACATAAATACCCTGCTGGTGATAGTGGGCACCAATCCCAAACCCCCATGTGTGGGGCTTACGTGCAGGCATGCACACAGATACATGTGGTTTGTGTGCATGCCATAGTCCCCATGGGGGGCTGCTCGTAGGATGTTTACGTAGGCGTCCACACACATTGCAAGTGCCGCATGCTGCACAGGGTGTGGGAGCAGCCCCAGTGTCTTCAAAAGATGGACACATTTTGGATTTAAAAATCACCTGCAAGACAGTCCAGTATTTATTTTATTTATTTTGGATTTTTAACCCAACCTTTCCTGAAGGCTCAGGTCAGTATTGGAGAAAATTTGTTGAATAATCAAGAAAAATATAGATTTTAAATGTGACATGGCTATTTTCTGCTTTAAGAAAAATTGTTTAATAGGGAACCTCTATTTTTTAGACTGTGATGTGCTGTGTTTACTATAAAAAACCCACAGCTCTTAACAATACTAATATAATAGGGCCACAGGGTGGAAAGGGGCCTCAAGGATTATTTAGTCCAACCACCTGCCGCAGAATACCCTCTATCTCCAAAATGCTCTTCCTGATGTTTTAAAATAAATAAAAATCAAAGGAAGGAGATTGCACATTAGGGATGGCAATTTTGGGTACAGATTAATCTGTAACTAACTGAAATTGGCTGTTACAGATTAATCCATTCCAAGCTATAACAGTGGTCCAAAAATTACGGATCCGCTGTTACAGACCCAGGTGTCACCCCACCCCCTCGGGGTCCTGTTATAGTACTTACAGGCCCCTCAGGGTGAGCTTGATTGCAGGTCTGGTGGGTTGCAGCTTGACTGAGGTCCCGGGGGGTGGGGCTCCTCCTGTGTGGAGGAGTCCCCCCAGCAGGCTCTCTTGTCATGACGCACTGTGGAGGCCCTGCTCTACAGTACGCATGCGCAAAATGGATGCTGCGGCCATTCTGTGCATGTGCAGCCCCTTTGCAAAACAGCACTGACACGGCAAAATGGCCCCAGCAGCCATTTTGTGCATGCATACTGCGGAACAGGGCCTCCACAGCGCACCGCAACAAGAGAGCCTGCCAGGGGGACTCCTCCACACAGGAGGAGCTCCCCCAGGACCTTCATTCAAGCTGCAGCCCACCAGTACTGCAATCAAGCTCACCCTGAGGCCGGTAAATACTATACCAGGCCCCCAGGGGTGGTAACAGGTTTTTTAAAAATTTAATTATGGCTCTGTACCATACCCGTAATTTGGTAGATTGCCATCCCTATTGCACATCCTCCCTTGACAACTGATGCCACTGCCCAAATGCTTAGTTAGGCTTTAATTACATATTAGGAAAAACTGCCTATCTTTCAGCAATTTAAGCTCGTTCCCACTTGTCCTACCCCTCTGTAACAGTGGAGAATAACTGTTCTCCATATTTTTGGTGGCATTTGTAAACTACACCTGTAATGTCCTATGGATCTCGAACTCCAGGGTTCTGGAGTGGTGCCTCAACTTCTGGTACCTCTGCCTAGGCCTGACCTCAGCCCTGTTTGTCCTTCAATGTTTCTCCAGTTCTTCCCTGAACCACGTCCTTCCCAGGTGTTTCCCATGTACTTCAGCCCTGCCTCCCTCCCAACTTCCTGACTGAGTACCAGCTAGCATAAAAGCTTTGACTCCCCTTTTGTATCCTGGTTCCTTGCTCATAGCCCTTTTCTGCCCAGTCTCTTGTTCTAGCCCTGTGTTCCCTTATTTCATTCCCCTCTCTCCAACCTCTGGCTTCCCAATATCTTGTTCCCTGGTTCTGTTGTTTCCTAGTTTCTTGTACTCTTTGGGTGTTTTCCCTATGAACCTAAATGATGAGCTGTATTCTCTCCCTGAGATTGTAGATTTATGAGAAAGTTTGCTCCCCATGACCTGGAAAACCCTTCAGCTGTTCTCCCTCCCTTCCTTTGTTTCTAGTCCCCTTGCTGGCCTCCAGACCGCTCCATTCCCCTTTTCCCTAACTTCCCCCTGTCACGGGTTGGAGTTCCACACCCCCACTTTACCGGGTTTGAGTGACTCAGTTTCCCTCACGTACAGCCCACTTGGATCAGTTTTTCTCTCTGGCCGATTCAAGCCTGCCACAGGGACAACCCAAGGGCCCAATCCTTCCCGTTTACAGACTCTTTCTCTCTGGGTTCGCAAGAGCTTGAAAGCCCTTGTTGCTCACTTGTGTTCCAATGTTAGACACAGACACTTCTTCATAAAGATAAGAAGTCAGTTTATTGATTACATAAGCAAGATTGTTGATACAGAGTGGTTACTAGAAATCAAAGGTAAATATAACGCATTCCTAACCTATACTGGTTGAGTTCCTAAATAAGCATCTTACCCTACCAAGGTCCATAAGTTCTTCTCAGTCCTTGATGTAAGCGACTGGGTCTTCAGTCTTAGAGTTGCTAGAAAGCAAAGTCCCCTCTCTCAGTTCATGGTTCGGCTCAGCCCTCCTGGCTGCAAGATGTTGAGTGAGTTCCCGATAGTCCCTCTCCCCTCTGGGGTACAACTCCTTATATCCCCAGGAGGAAACCCCTCGTATCTTCTCGAGGCTTCTAGAATTCCTTTTGTTCTCTCTATCAGCTTTCTATGTCTCTTGCACGTAGGCAATGGCTGCCTGCATTAGCATTTTAAATGTCTCTGGCCATCCGTCTGGGGCAAATCCACAAACTGTCTTTCCATTTCCTGGAGCTTGGTCAAGTGTCACAGTCTTGATTTGAGTTTTACAGTTCTTAATTGTAACATCACATACATGTGGAACCTTTTGCTTTACATATTTACTAGACTTATAGTCTACATGTAGGCCAGTATCACATGTGTGTGACCCTATGTTCCTCCGTGACACCCCCATCTTCTCCCTTGGTGCTCTCTCGTTCCCTGTATCCTGATCCCCTAAGTCTGCCTACGTCCCAGATGCCCCTCACAGCTCACTTGTCCCCCTCCCCACCCCAGTCTTTTTTTCTCTACATTGGCTCCCTCCATGGAAATGCATTCAGCATAGGCTCCTGGTCTTCACCTTCAAGGCTCTTCATGGCCTTGTTCCCCCATTTCTCTCTGCTCTTGTATCCTGCCACACTCCTTCCTGGGAGCTTCACGCCTCCTCTGCCCCCACCCTCGCCTGCTCGTGACCCCCTTGCTCTTCTAAACACCTTCGCCCCATCTCTCTTGCTGCCCCTCATGCCTTGAGCTCCCCCCTCCGGATACGTTACGTTCGCTCCACTCCCTCCCTCCCAACTTTCAAATCCCTCCTGAAAACCCACCTCTTCTGTCAGGCCTTCTCTACCTTGTCATGAGTGAAACTGAATCCTCTTCCCCCCCTTTGCTCAGAATCTAGTTCCCTGTAAGGAAGTGAAGCACGTGCGCCTGCAACTTCTCAACCTCATGAATGTACTCTTGTCTCTCCCGATGTTCACCTCTCTTGTCTCCCCCTCCCTTGTCTCTAAGGCCACTTCTACACAAGGCACTTAGAAGCGCCTCTGGAGCCCTGTATTCAAGAGGAAAGCCACGCGGGGGTGTTTACACGCTCCCCATGCTACCGAAAGTGACGTGCCGCCCATTCTCTTCAGCAGCAGCAGCAGCTGCAGACACAGGGCTTTCAAGAGGCACATTCTGTAGACCTCAGTCTATAGAAGGCGCTTCTTGAAAGCCCCATATCTGCAGCCGCCACTGCTGAAGAGAATGGGCGGCACGTCACTTCCGGTAGCACGGGGAGCATGTAAACACCCCCCGCGTGGCTTTCTCTTGAATACGGGGCTCCAGAGGCGCTTCTAAGCACCTCGTGTAAGAGTGGCCTTAGACTGTAAGCCCCTTAGGGGTAGAGACCTTTCTGTAACTACTGATTGTACAGTGCCAGGTATATCAGTGGCACTATAAATAATAATAATAATTAATAATAAAATAGACTGAACATGCCCAGTTCCTTCAGCCTGTCTGTGTATGATTTGCATTCCATCCCCCCTTGTCATCTTGGTTGCTTCTCACTGAATAATGAGAAGCAGCAGTATGTAAAGTTGCAGTAAAAGCAAATAAATGTTCCCTACAATCAAGAAGTTATCCAAACATTACAGTCCCAAGGCTCTAACATGGACTACAGAAACCAGAACAGGGCTTCACTGGGCCTAGGTAAGTGCAAAATACAAATAAGAAAAGAAACTGATTCTTAATATCCTTTCCCTTGTAATGATTTAGGATTCATCGGTGGCTCAGGTTTAGCACCGAACTGGGTTTAGCATGCATGCTATGATATTCAAACGGAAAATCCTTGCTTTAATTAGCTGAGCGTAGAGAGCCCCCCAACCTGCCGGAGTGTGAGTAAAGCAGGCAGCTGATTGCAGGATTGGGAGTCAGCCTGGGCTTCATTTAGCCAGAGAGCGGAGGCACAGCAAGACAGAGCTTCTTTGTTGCTGAGAATGGAAGCATCGGTAATACAGAATTAGTGACACCAAGATGAGGGAGGGGGAGGAAGACTGTTAATGTGGAAGCTTTACTAAGGTTCTGACATGAATTTCCAGTCATACCCAATGTTCTGCCCCTAAGGATGCCACCTGTGATTTTTTTTTTTTTATCTGACACTCCCATAGGCCAAAATGGAAGTGTCAAGTAAAAAGACCAAAGGTGGCAACCCTATCTGCCCCTGGGCAGGAGTTTGCTACCTTGAATGCATTCCACGCTGGCTCAAATCTTAACAGCCTTGGGCTCTCTGCTCAAATGCGCCTAAGCCAGAGTGCCTGCCTGGCCCGGCATTTTCTGCCAACAAGCAAACAGGATTCCCCAATATTGAGTGTTAACAGACACGAGGCTGGCCTGATTTGCCTGCTTTGGCCCACCCTCACCAGTACCAAACCTCACACGTCTGTTCCAGACCCGCAAGATGTGGGACCAGTTCAGATCCCAGCAAGGTTGGTGTCTGGGCTGAAACAACCTGGGCCCACTGTCTGGCCCTGCAAGCCGCCCAGGTGGGGCAGATCAGGGCAAACCGGGATAGGTGGGTCTGTTTTTGCACCTGCCCAGCAGGGAGGGTTGCCGGCTGCCAGTTACTGGCAGTCATTGCTGGCCATCGGGGGGGCAGGCCGCAGTGCTGAGGCAGAGCCAGCCACTCACACATCACTCCCTGTCCCCCTCCAGCGGGGCGAATGTTTTCCATTCCCCAACCTGAACTGGCTGGAGGTTGCAGGGGCAGCCTTGGGCCATTCCGCTCCCAGATGTGCAGCCACCCAATGACTTCTCGGTGCTTTGCCCTCAAACCTGTCCTTTCTCCTCTGTCTGCACTTGGGGGTCGGGGGGGGGGAGGAGAAGCGGCTGACCCTAAACCTGCATCTCACTGTCGCCTACTCCTACAGTCTAGTGCCAGCCAAGCAGAGCTTAAAAATTCATCCTGGCAGCACTCATTGTGGCTCCTCAGTATCAAATTTCTGCACTTTTATTGTCAAGGTGCGTGCAAGCACACACACACACACAGGTAGTCCCCTCCCTGATTCTCCCTTCTCAGATTGTAAGCCCTAGGGCAGGGACCATGTCTATTCCATTACTTGGTAAAGCGCCAGGTACATTGCTTGTGCTATATAAATGCTTGCTAATAATAATAATAATAATTAACAGAACATAGGGGTAAACAGGGCATCTGAAGTGTCAGTCCACAAATGAGCCACTCCAATGTCCCCTTTTCCTCCCCCCAAGAAGGCAGGAAGCCTCTATCAAATTGCCACTCCAGAGTGGCACACTTGGTGCTTCTAGCTGAGGTGGGCTCATGCCTTTTCAGAGGGAGGCCAGAGGTGTGTCCAGAGCTGGACACTGGAGTACTTCCTAACTAACTCAAATGGTGACTGGCTTATGTGCCTCCAGGGGGAAAGCTCTCTGACTGAATAGCTACAAATGGGACCATTGTTCCTTTTAGATTGTAAGCCACAGGCAGGAACCGCATCTATTTCTATGTTCTGTACAGCGCCAGGCACATGGCTGGCGCTATATAAATGTTTATAATAATAATAATTAATAATTAATAAACTTATCCAACCCCTTTAAACCCAGTTCTCATGCGTGCCCAGAGTTCTGTGGCAGTGAATCCCAGCGGTTTGCCACACACTGCATGAGACACCATCATCGTGCTCTTGGTCTACATCTATCAGCATTTTATTCAATCCACTGACTCCCTTGTCCTTTCATTAAGGGAAAGGACATAACGCAGGACAGATGACTTTCGCAACACGCTTCCTGTGACCATCTCCCTGAATTGCCTTTGTCAGACTAAGTAATCGCAGTGCCTGCGTCTGGATTCCCAAGATCCACAGCAAGCTATCTGGTATGAAATCGACCAGCACAGCAGAGTCTCACTAAACACTATGGGGGAAGACCGACATCACGCTAACTCCACTTTAACACCGCTTTAACATTTCTTAGACATGTTGCAGGGCTGGACTGGTGCCCTATGCTGCCGTGCAACATGCATAAGAAATGTTAAAGTGGAGTTAGCATCATGTCTGTTTTCACTGTGCCAAAATAAAGATACTAGTCACGGAGCAAAGCCAGTTCCGATGCACATGCATGCCAGCTGCTTTGGCCCATATAGGGCTAGCACAGGAAGTTTCTTGGCAAAACATCAATTCTTGTGTGCTAGAGTGATTGACTGTGGGTCACCCCTTGCCTTGCCCTACCTTGCCTTACACCCCATCTCAGACCAGGTTCTGGCACTGGGCAAAAAAGTTTGCATCAGCAGCCCCCAATTAGCCCTCACTGAAGATATAGGAGCCACCATCACAATCCAGCAGCAGCTTCCCTGCACCTGAATCTTAGCATTCCTTACAGAGAGATACTCAATTTTCTATGCAGCCATGCAGTTATTTAATTTATTTATTTATTTAAACAATTTAATATCCTGCG
This sequence comes from Sphenodon punctatus, assembly GCA_003113815.1. NCBI lineage: Eukaryota > Metazoa > Chordata > Lepidosauria > Sphenodontia > Sphenodontidae > Sphenodon > Sphenodon punctatus. Next base: position 936,314 of record QEPC01002185.1, on the reverse strand, counting down.
CAGCTCCAGCTCAGGCAGCTTAGGGTGGCTTACAATAAAGTCATATCAATATAAAACAACATCATGATTTACAATAAAATCATATAAATATAAAACAACATTCCCATGCAACTTAAAATATAAAAAACATGAAACCCTCCCATAACTCCCTCCCCATCACATAACCACCCTCACCCATCCCCTCCACTAAATGCCTGGTGGAACAACCATGTCTTACACAAGCGCCGAAAGGTGAACAGGTCTGGGACCAGGCAAGCCTCCTCCGGGAGGGAGTTCTGCAGCTGAGGTGCAGCTACCGAGAACACCCTCTCCATAGTGGCCCCCTGATTGACTTGGGGGGATATCCAGAAAGGTGTCCCCCAGCAGACCGCAGGGGTCAATCCAGGACCCGGGGAGTGAGGCGATCCCGCAAATAGGTCAGGCTGAGGCCGTGTAGGGTTTTAAAGGTAAAACGGACAATTGGGTCCCTTACCTCAGGAATTGTCCTTCTGTGGAGTTGATGGGAGGATATTTGGACGATGGGAGTGTTCTTCGCATGGCCAGCAGGAGGCAGCACAAACTTTCAGCTGGGCATGCATAGAGAGAGCACTCCCTCTCTTCCCCCGAAGTATGAAGCCGTAGGTTGAGGAACTAGCTGAACAACAAGGAAAGAACACAACCCCGCAACTGGCGGGAAGCAACAACAGCAGGTACCCATTAAGAAGGACGCAAACGACCCCAGGGACCTGGGTACAAGGGTACCAAATGGTAAGGCAAAGAGATCCCTGGGAGGGCCAAATATCCTCCCATCGAGTCCACAGAAGGACAATTCCCAAGGTAAGGGACCCAACTGTCCGTTCTATGGACTCTCTGTCCAGATATTCAGACAATGGGAGGTTTGCTGACTTTGACGTTGGATTAGGGGCAGTAGGGGAAGAGCGCGAGGTGACGGAAGTCCCGTCTGGTCCAGCTTTGTGGGGAGAGTTTCAGGAAGTGACGCCAGCCGATGCGGCGGATGTCTTGGGGTCTGTGAGGGCCACCTGTTGTGAATTTGATCCATGCCCATCCTGGTCGGTGAAAGCCTCCAGGGAGACGTTGGGGACAGTGCTGGCGAGGGTAGTGAACGCATCCTTGCAGCAGGGGAGGTTGTCACCCTGCCTCAAGAAGGCTGTGGTGCGCCCCCTGCTGAAGAAACCATCTTTGGACGTGGATGCGCTCGCCAGTTACCGACCTGTCTCTAACCTTCCCTTTTTAGGGAAGGTTACTGTGCGGGCAGTGGAGCTCCAGGTGCAT
>QEPC01002185.1:895700-931874 GCA_003113815.1 Sphenodon punctatus | reverse complement strand
GCCTTCCACCAGTTGTGTCTGGTGCGTAGGCTGCGTCCGTTTGTCTCCGGCCCGGACCTGGCCTCCCTCATCCATGCCTTCGTCACCTCGAGGCTGGACTACTGCAACGCGCTCTACGTGGGGCTTCCCTTGTTCCTGGTTCGGAGGCTGCAGCCAGTGCAGAATGTGGCGGCTCGTCTCCTTATGGGGACGGGTCGTCGGGAGCATATTACACCTGTGCTCCGGGCTCTGCACTGGTTGCCGATAGCGTGCCGAGCCAGGTTCAAGGTTTTGGTGTTGATCTATAAAGCCCTTCATGGTCTGGGCCCCTCATACCTCAGAGACCGCCTTGCCCGCCGCGCCCCAGAGTGGCTCCTTCGGTCCACCGGGGATGCCTTCTTGGAGATCCCCCATGTTAAGCGGGGGGCCACAATGGAGAGGGCATTCTCGGTGGCCGGGCCGCGCCTTTGGAACTCCCTTCCGGAGGAAGCCTGCCTGGCCCCAAGCCTGTTGACTTTCCGGTGAAGTTGCAAAACCTGGCTGTTCACCCAGGCCTTTGGGGAGGGTGGGAGGGTGGGGTAAGGTTTTTAGCTCCCCTACCTTATTTATTGTTAAATGGAGCCCAGGCCTTGTTGTATAATAATTTTATATATGATTTTTATTATTATTGATGGTTTTAAACTGTTTTTATGTATTGTATATTTTTTATTGTTGGAAGCCGCCCCGAGCTGTTCGCAGGAGGGGCGGGGTAAAAATATATTAAATAAATAAATAAATAAAAAGCAGTTCCCAATTTCGGCAATGGGCGGGACTGAATTTAAACAGCAGGATCTAGAATGCTTTGCAGGACCCTCCTACCAAAGGAGGCCTCCGTGGAGTCCAAGAGATCAATCATGTAGTGCTTGGTGAAAGTATGAGGATTCTTCCATGTGGCAGCCCTGCAAATTTCAGATAAGGGAGCCCTGGAACGAAAGGGCCAGTTCCTAGCCACCCCCCAGGTGGAGTGGGCCAGGACCCTAGTGGGAGGGGGCAGGCCAGAAGCTCTAGACGCATCGGCAATCCAGGCAGAGATCCACCGGGAAATGACGGCTTTAGAGGCCTTAGTCCCTTTGGATCAAGAGTGAAGGTGATAGCTAAACAGGAGGCTAGAGGTACGGCGAAAAGGAGTCATGCGCTCGAGGTAAATTTTGAGGGCTCTGCGAAAGTCAAGAGAATGCCATCGTATTTCTAATCTGTGTTTGGGGGCGAGGGCAGAACGAGGGGAGGACAACTTCCTGAGAGAGGTGAAAGGAGGATGTCACCTTGGGTAGGAAGGAAGGGTCTGTGCGCGGCACCACGGACTCCTTCCGGAAGGACCCGGCCCTGGGTCCATTGACAGGGCCCCAATCTCAGAAACTCTCCTGGCCGAGGTGATGGCAATGGGAAAGGCCACTTTTATTGAGAGAAAGTAGAGGGAGACCTCTTGGAGAGGTTCGAAGGGGGCATTAAGCACCATGTTCAGGCTCCAGGCTGGAAACCGGTGAACGACTGGGGGGGGATATCCGGCGAGCTGCTCTTAAGAATTGCCGGATGTGAGGGTGGGACGAAAGGTGAATGCCGAAACAGGGCCCTAATGTGCTATTGAGGGCAGCTAGATGTCTAGTGAGGATGTTAGGTCTAAGGCCTTTGTCTAGGGCTTCCTGCAGGAACAGGAGGACCTGGGCAATAGAAGGAGATGTGGCCGGCACTTCATGGGATCGGCACCATCTAATGAACACACCCCAGGTGCACTGGTAGATGCGTTGTATAGACCCGCGTGTGGACGCCGGTAAGGACGCAATCACGGAGTCAGAGTATCCCAGGTCCCTAAGGGCTAGGTCTCAAGAGCCACACTGACTTCATCTGGCTGCGTCGTCCTGAGACCCCCCGTTGGGAGGGGCCAGGAAGTACAAGCGCGCTGAAAGGAGCAGCTGCCACCGCCGTCACTAATAAAGCAATTAATTTTCTAAACTGGGTGGGGGGAGGCAAGCCTGGCAGCTGGGGAGGCTGGGGAGGCGAAGCCCTGAGGGTTTGTTCATCCCCCTCCCCCCCCCCATGGAATCTCCTGCCCTGCGTCTCCCCAGCGCAGGCTAGACATTCTGCGCTGGGGTAAGCGGGACAGGAGATTCTGCCGGGGGGAGGGGAATTCTGCGGTAAATCTGCAAATCGCAGACCTGTATTTGGCTCGGGGCCATGGACATGACGTCTTGCCACCTGACTGGAGAGGTGTAGCAGCGCTAGGCGGATGGCTTTCAGTTCCATCCAGTTCATGCTGTGGGTTCGGCCCATGACCGACCAGGCGCCCTGTGCGACATCTGCGTTCAGGTGGCCTCCAGCCGAGGAGGCTGGCGTCTGCTGTCAGTCTTACGTGCTTCGGCTCCATAAGGGGAACTCTCGGGGCAAAGCGGAGAAGGTCCTCCCACCAAGCGAGTGAGAGGAGGGCCTTTGGGCTGACCTGGATGTGGGCTGACATGTTGGTAATCAAGAATCTCTGCCATGGTCAGAGCAGCTCCTGAAGTGGCCTGGAGTGGAATTGAGCCCACTGGAGGTGCCGCGTGCAGGACACCATGAGTCCCAGAAGAGAGGTCAGAGTCAGTATGGGCATTTGTGGCTGTGAGCGGATTGCTGCTGCGAGGCGTTGGAGTTTGCATTGACGTTGTGGGGGAATGAATTTCCTGTCGTGAACAGTGTCAAAGATGACCCCTAGGTGAGCCAGCCTCTGAGTGGGCGTAAGGTGGCTCTTTTTCCTGTTGATGAGGAAGCCGTGGTAGGACAGGTAATTGATTGTACGCTGCATGTGGAGGAGAGCGAGGGCTTCTGTTGTGGCTCTGATGAGGAGGTCGTTGAGGTACGGAAAGATGCCGACGCCCTCTAGGCGAAGGTTGGCGATGAGGGGTATGAGCACCTTGGTGAAGGATTGAGGTGATACAGCGAGGCCGAAGGGCAGCGCCCGGTACTGCCAATGTTGGTCCTGGTAGCAGAAATGGAGCCATCGCCTGTGCGCCTGGAGGATGGGGATGTGTAGGTACGCATCCTTGAAGTCTAGTGATGCCAACCAGTCCCCTGACGTTAGAGCAAGGGAGATGGAGGATAGGGTCTCCATTTTGAACCTCTGGACCTTCACTGCTCTGTTGAGGTGTTTGAGGTTGAGGAATGCCCTCCACTTTCCGCCTCTTTTCTGGACAAGGAAGAGGATGGAGTAGAGGCCCTCTCCCTTTTCTGTGGAAGGGACCGGTTCTATCGCCTCAATCTGCGAGAGTCTGGAGATCTCGAGGCACATTGCAGCATGTTTGAGGGGGGCTTGGGAGGTGGGGGATACGCGGAAGAACTCTCTGGGTTTGTATTTGAGTTCAATCGCGTATCCCCTCCTCAACGTTTGTAGCACCCAGGCGTCTGTGGTTGCACGATTCCACCTGTCTGCGAACAGCTGAAGGCGGCCTCTGAGGAGAGTGGAGTCCAGGGAACAGGTTGCGGAGCAGTCAGGAGTCTGACTTGAGGCTGGATGAGCCAGAACGTCTGTAGGATGACTGCGAGGAGAACCTCTGTGGTCTGGATCCGCGGCGGCCTTGATGGTTCCTGCCACGTGCGTGAGCGCTCCAGGAGGGCCTGGCGGTGTAACTACGCCTCAGACCCTGTGAAAATTGCTGGAAGGGGTGAAAAAAGCTTTTAGAGGACTGGACCTGGTTAAGGGTATGCTTTTTCTCTTTGTTTGAGGCCTCAGCCAGGGCCTTGTCTAGAGCAGATCCAAACAGATTTCCCCCTTTAAAGGTGCTGTTGACGAGCAGATTTTTTGCGTGGGGGTCCGCGCACCAGGAGTGGAGCCAAAGCCGATGCCTGGCGGCCATGTTAGTAACCATGCCCTTGGCTGCCCAGATGAGAGTGTCCATTGTAGCGTCTACGAGGAACGCATGAGCTAGTGTCACGTTAGAGACTAACTTCCTTGAGAGTGCCTCTGAGATGTTGGGGTCCTTGCCCAGGTGAAACCATTTCAGAATGGCTCGTGACACATAAGAGGCTATAGTTGCCATCTGCAGTATGTTTGACAAGGCCTCATAGCTCTTTCTGAGCCCTGTTTCTACCCCCTTCTCGGTGGGGTCCTTGGGCAGCAGATCTCCATCAAAGGGAAATACAGATTGGCGGGTCAGGAAAGCTGCTGTGGCGTCAACCCAGGGGGTCCTAGAGACAGCGTCGCTGCTCTTGGAGAAGGCGTATAATGACTGCTGAACCCTGGATAGTTTCAGGGCTTTCGTGGGTTGTTTCCACTGGCCTCTGATAATCTTCTCAAAGGCCCTGTCGAGGGTGGTGCCCTTTGATCTGGTCAGCAGCTTAGGGATGTACTCCTTATCGTAGTCTTCCGAGGAGGAGTCGTCCTCTTTTTGGGGGGTTCTGGGGGTGATCCTGAGGACCCGTTCAGCCCTTCTGAGGATCTTAGGTCCCTGGGTCAGAGGGTAAGTCCCTGCCAAACTCTTTTGGCCCTCGGGTCAGGGCCTCTTCCCACTCTGTAGGGTCTCTGACTGACTAGGAGGTAGAGTGGGAGTGGTTGTCAGATGCCTGATCCGAATCCTCTCCCGAGGTTAGGATCTGGGCTGGAGGGGTTTTTGTCTTGCTTGTCCCCTTTCTCTGTTTGGGTGGGGGAGAGTCACTGTCTGATCCCTCATCAGGGGGTAGTTCGCCCTCCTCCCCCAGTGGAGGGCCCCCTTTCTCGTCCTCGGAAGACGAGCCGAGGAGATCTCTGATGTATCTTCTCTTTTTGGGGGGGGGGGTTGCGGGAAGTTTTATGCTTCCCCTTGCTGGAGGACTTCGAGGAGCCCTTGAAGGAAAGCTTAGGAGGGAGGGGGGAGAGGGTGAGCCCTGCGGAGGCGCCTATTCCTGGCTTGTTTTCTGTCCATCCGGGTCAGAATTCCCAGCATGGACTGCAAGGTGTCCATTTGCAGTTTCTGGAGGGCTTCTGCCCGGGACCCCCTTACTTGTATGGAGGCAGATGGGGCTGCCTCCTCATAATCCTCCTCTTCTCCTGAGCTGGAGCTCCCCTCCTCCCTGAGCTGTTGCTGTGGGTGGGGAGCTGGAGTCACGGCGGGGATGGCGGTTTCAGGGTTTTTTTTGCCACCATGCGCTTCCCGCTCTGCTGCGGCTCGGCGGGCAGCAATCCTCCTGGTTTTGGCTGTTTCGGTCATAGCGGGAACACCTCGGAGGGGGGGGCGGGCGTACCTCAGGGCTCAATCCCCCGCACACGCTCTGCCCCGGTCTGTACCCAGGGGCCGGATCCAGGGGGGGCTAGAAAAAACTGCTGCGGTGGCAGCGCGGGGCGCTAGGCGAGAGGCAGGAGCCTCTAAGTCCTTTAAAGTCACTGACCCCCGAGGGGGTCTCTAAGAGGTGAGAGTGTGGAGCACCCGTGCTGCAGCTCCTCTTCGGCTGGAGGCAGACTTTCAACTGGGGAAGCGAGGGAGCGCTCTCCCTACGCATGCCCAGCTGAAAGTTTGGTGCTGCCTCCTGCTGGCCATGCGGAGAACACTCCCATCGTCTGAATATCAGGACAGAGAGTCCATAGAACCAACACCTTGAATCGAGCCCAGAAAAAAATAGGCAGCCAGCGCAGAAGACAGAGCACCGGTCTAATGTGCTCCCGGTGACCTGACCCGGTAAGGAGCTGGGCCACCACATTCTGCACCAGCTGTAAACTCCGGACCATCACCAAGGGTAGCCCCACATAGAACGCATTGTAGTAGTCCAGTCTCGAGGTAACAAGCGCATGAATGATGGTAGCCAGATAAGAGTCTGAGAGGTAAGTTAGCAGGCGTTCAGTGGCTGCAGAGGGGGTCAGATATGCTAAAATGCTTTAGCACCCACAGCAGCTGGTCTGATCACTGGCCCTCTCAAGCAAACCATTCAAGCAGATTTCCTGAGCCTTTGCATTCAACATATACCACGGTGTGCATTATTCCCATTGTCAACATGAAACCAGCCATCTTGACAGGGGGACAGGGGTGTGTCTGTGCGTGCAAGACCCTGGAAAAGACTGAAGAAAAAATGTGATTTCATTCCCACTCTGCATGACACCATCTCCACTGTCCTGCTTGGGGGCCCCCAACCTCTCATCCCTACCTCCACTTTGGGTGCAGCAGAACTGCAGGAATTTCCCCATGACCAGGAACACATGGGCAATTTACTCAAGGAAGCACGACTTTGAAGTAGCTGCTGAGTGGCAGCATCCACAGGAAATTGCTCCTTAAAAGCAGGGGCAGAACTGGTGCAAACAGAAAGGGATGCAGGGCATAGCAACCCTTTGGACACTGACATGTCCAAAGCCCCCATGCCACTCCACTGCCTCTACTTCCCCAGTTGAAAGTCTGCCTCCGGCTGAAGAGCCTCCACTGCCCCCATGCCACTACTGCAACAGTAATTGGGGGGGGGGGGGGGGAATTAAGGAGGAGGCTGACCCGTTCCACTCTGTTCCTCACCAGCATGTGAATTTACCTGGAACTAGGGGAGCAGGTGGAGCTGCCACCATTTCCTCAGCTGCCAGGCAAATTCAAATGTTGATCATAGGCAGCATTTGGTTTACTTTGGTCCATCTCTGCCAGTGACAGGTCATAGGGCAGGGACTTGGGGGTAGAGGGCAGAGCTGCCCCCTTGTCGTGGACTGTGTTATTCAACTTTGGAAGTGCACAGGGGAGGTCACATTGGTGCACGGCAGGAAAAGAGAAAGCGACTTCCTCATCACCTTGTCACTAGGTTATGGCAGGACATCCGCTTCGATTCCAGGTAGTAAACAAACCCCTACAATGAGTGCTCACAGTCCTAAAAGCTTGGAAATGCCAGCTCTTCCCCAACATCACAGCAGGCAGGGAGCTTTGATGACTTTCCACTGGTCTCCTTTTATGGTCCTCCCCAAAGGCCTTTTCGGGTGCCCGCCACCGTGCCCTGGCTTGCCGACACAGGCAGCTGCTCTTTAGGGAGATCACAGAGTCTCCCCATCACCCTTCATTACCTGCTGATGAAGGAACTGGAAGGAGTAAACAGAACCATGGCCCCTTAGTTCAGCTGTCCCCAATTCCCTGAAGTAATTACCATATGGCACCTGTTTACATTGCCATTTGGCAACAAAGCCCCAACTTCAACCAAGTTGGAAACTTCAGATCTGAAAAGCACCTGTTCTGAAATTTAATGGCTTTATTTTTTAATTAATTTGACACTAATTACAGAAGCGCCTAGATCCTAGCACCTCGTCTGCATATAGAGAAGCTCATTGAATAAAGATTTTCCTTGATCTCTATTTTAAAGGATTAATTCCACTGTGTTTTGTATTCAGGATGGTACATTTCACCTACCAAACTTTATTGGATGCCAGCTTTAACAGAATAAAGTAAGGGAAGGAGTTTTAGAGCACCTTCTTCACCAGGCTACCCTGCAAGCACTTCTGAGCCTACCAAAGACTTGCTCGCAAGATGTGTCCTGAGGAACATGCAGAGACTAGCTGGTGAGTGCTAGAGTGCAGAGTTCTGCAAATTTGCACTATATCACAATGATTTGCAGTGATCTGCATCAGGTGTAACTGTGGGTTGGGGTTCATCCTCAGACATCCCACTGCACCTCAAACACAGCCATGACCAATTTTCCCCACTTGTAATCTTTACAAGCTCTTGCTCTGATACCATCTGCAAGGAGGAGCCCAGCCCAGGGGCTGTAACAAGGCTTGGACTTAAGTGTGAGCTACTGAGATAGGAATCATTCAAGGGAAGTTAGAATTGCAGGGTAGAATCAGAGTCTTAGGCCACTTACACACGGGACAGGATCGGGAGGGAACTGCCATGAGCCAAAATCACATCAGAGGGATCACGTTAAGTTCCACTCATGTGCAGCGGCGTTTAGCCCATTTCCGCCATGATTTCAGTGATAGGAGACGGTTGAATTTTCAGCCCTGTCTCCCATTACTGAAATCATGGAAGAAAAGGGCTAATCTCATTTTAAAAACCATGCACATGAGCAGAACTTCACATGATCCCCTTGGCATGATTTTGGCTCACAGCAATCGCCCCCTCCTGTCTTGTGTGCAAGGAACCTTGAGGGTCATCTAGTCCAACCCCTGCTTGGATTCAGGATGACTACAGCTACAACATCCTCAACCAATGGCTGCCTGGCTTCTTTGAAAACCTCCAGCGATGGAGAGGCTCTTATTAGAGCTGAAACAGATAGGAAAAACTATCCACTGTGAATATTTGATATTCCAGATACTTTAGGAGTTATTCAGTAATGATCCAGTAACTGCAGAGGTTAACTGCCAAACTGAAATACTAAATATTGCCATTGACTGATTACTGTTTGTTTACTACACAACCGGACAAGTCCAAGCAAGAGGGAGGGAGCAAAAAGAAAAAGAAAGTCAAATTATAATTAAATAGTAATGCAGTAAAGCATAGTCAGTAAGCAGTAATTCAGTAAACTTTAATGTAGTAAATGGCAATCTGGTTAACAGATAACCACCGGATACTAAACCAAATACCAGTCGGTACCCAACCAGATATATCGCAATAATACGGCTGATAGTAGTTGTCACTCATTTCAGCATTGGCTATAACCTCCGTAGACAACTTGTTCCATTGCTGGCCAGTTCTTACTATTAGGACATTTTTCCTGATACCTAGCTGAAATCTACCTTCTTGTAATTTGAGATTATTATTTTTAGTTCTGCCCTCTGAGACAATAAAGAACAGTTCCTTGACATCTTCTTTGTGGCAGCATTTTAAATATTTGAAGACTGCTGTCATGTCTCCCCTTAATCTTCCCTTTGCTAGATTAAACATGCCTAGTTCCTTCAACATTTGCCCAGTAACATTTGCTTTTCAGACCCTTTATCATCATTGTTGTCCTCCTCTGAACCAGCTCCAGTTTGTCAATGTCCTTCTTAAAACGAGGCACGCAACACTGGACACAGTACTCCAGGTGAGGTTTGACCAATGGTGAACAGAGCAGGATTATTACTTCTCCTGACTTGGAGACAATGCTTGTTAATGCAGCCTAATTTAAAACTGCATTAGCCTTTTTTGCAGCCACATCACATTGCTGACTCATGCTCAGTTTGTGATCAACCACAATTCCTAGATCCATTTCACGTGCCAGATAACCCCCATCTTATACTTATGTATTGGATATTTCTTCCCTAAATGAAGAATTCCACCTTTATCTCAGTTGGATTTAATTTTGTTAATTTTAGCCCAAATGTCCAACCTACCTCTATTTTTCAAGGTGTTAGCTACCCCTCCCACTTTTGTTTCATCTGCATACTTGATAAGTATTTCCTCCACTCCTTCATCCAGGTCATTAATAAAGTTGTGAAATAGCACTGGACCCAGGACAGAGCCCTGTGGGACCACACTCCAAACCTCCCTCCAGCTTAATAATGAGCCACTGACGATCACTCTGAGTACAGTTCTTCATCGAAATAAGATATTTATTGAAAGTCAACAGTGGGGCTGTTCCACCTCACCTTAACAAGAAACCTTTTATTAACACCCAATAATTGTCAAACTAAATCCAAATTATCCTGTGTCTTGGAGCAGGGACTCAGTGCCCTTCACATAATAATCCTGGAGCACCTGACCTGAAGTGAAAGGCTGGACTCCTTCCAGGAGCTAATGCTGTTCATCTCTAGGTCATGGAGCCCTAGATTTTCTACAGGAAGATGCTCTTAGTGTTTCCTCCCTCCTCCCCTGAAGGGCAAATCTTAGCAGAGAACATGATTCACTACCACAGAATAGCCTGCCTCTGCCCATCGCAGATGCCCTCCATTACTTAGTCAATACAGTTCTGACTTTTTACTAGCCTGAGGAAGGGCCCTGTGTGGCTCAAACTTTGGCATACTCTCACCAACAGAAGCTGGTCCAATAAATGATCTCACCTGAACTACTTTGACTCCATCACTTGGGTACTTCTATCGCAGCATTGGCATCTTGTCTGAAACACTCTGCTCTGACTTTGCCAGGGATTCAGCCTGAGGCAGGAATGAGGTGACCAGATTTTTGAAAACCTCAGAGTGGGAAGTCCGGAGCAATACCCCTTGCCACTATTAATTTACATAAATATACATGTTTAATTTATGTAAATTACACACATTTAAAATAGTCCACCGGCTAATTTTTATTTATTTATTTATATAAAAAATTTATACCGCCCCTCCTGCCCACAGGGCAGCCCGGGGCAGCGAACAACAAGGAAAAAAGAATAAAACAATAAAACAATTTTAAAAGTTAAACATTTCTTATATGCAGGGAAAAACAACCCCCCCAACCCTATCCCCCCCTCGCCAAAAGCCTGGCGGAACAGCCAGGTCTTACATAAACGTCGAAATGACAGGAGAGTGGGGGCCAACTAAGCCTCCTCCGGGAGCGAATTCCACAGCACAGGGGCAGCCACCTCTTTTCTCCCAGACTTTGAATCCTGGCTCACCTTCTTCCTCTCCGATGATATCCCCACTCTTATCCTTGGTGATTTCAACATTCACGTTGACACGCCTTCCGCCCCCTCTGTTTCCCGCTTTCTCTCTCTCACTTCCTCCTTTAATCTCCGACTCTGGACCGACTCCCCCACTCATACTGACGGCCATTCCCTCGACCTCATCTTCACTCGAAACTGTTCTCTTACTGACCTCTCCTTTGACCCCTGCCCTAATTCTGATCACTTCCTCGCCTCCTTCAGCCTTTCCCACCGACCTCCCTCCTCCTCCCCCTCTATGCGCCCCTTCCGCAATATGCAGGCCCTTACTCCCTCGGAGTTTGCCTCAAATCTTTCCCCCCTTCTCCCCCCCGTTTTCGCCTCCTCCTCCCCTGACTCTGCCGTCTCTGCTCTCAACGCTTCTCTCTCCTCGACCCTTGACTCTCTTTCCCCCCCTCTTCTCGCCCCGTCCGCCCCCTCAACCCCCGCCCCTGGCTTACCCCTACCATCCGCTACCTCCGCTCCTGCACCCGGGCTGCCGAACGCCTCTGGCGCAAATCCCGCTCCCTCCCTGACTTCCTCCACTACAAATTCTCCCTCTCCTCGGCTATCTCCCTAGCTAGACAACGCTATTATGCCTCCAGGATCGAATCTTTCTCTCGCGACCCTCGCCGCCTCTTCTCTACTTTCGACTCCCTTCTTAAACCCCCCTGCCCTCCTCCGCCCTCTTCCCTTGCTGCTCAGGATCTTGCATCATTCTTCACCTCAAAGATTGACAAGATCCGTCAGGACATTGCCTCCCACCCACCTCCTCCTCCTGCTCCCGTACCACCCCCTCCCCCTCCCCCCTCTCTCCTCACATCCTTCCCTCCTGCCTCTCTCGAGGAAATCTCCGCTCTGCTCTCTTCATCCAACCCCTCCACCTGCCCCCTTGACCCAATCCCCTCCCGCCTCCTGACCTCTATTGCTCCCACTGTCGCCCCCCCACTTCTACATGTCATCAATCTCTCCCTTTCCACAGGCTCCTTCCCCTCTGCCTTCAAGCATGCCACTGTCTCCCCCATCCTCAAAAAGCCCACCCTGGACCCATCTGACCCCTCTAGTTACCGGCCAGTCTCCCTCCTTCCCTTTGCCTCAAAGCTTCTGGAACGTGTCGTCTACTCCCGCTGCCTGGACCTCCTCTCTGCCAACTCCTCCCTGGACCCTCTCCAATCCGGCTTCCGCCCCCTCCACTCTACTGAAACTGCCCTGGCCAAGATCACCAATGATCTACTTGTCGCTAAATCTAAGCGCCTCTACTCCATTCTTGTCCTCCTTGACCTCTCTGCTGCCTTTGACACTGTCGACCACTTGCTTCTATTGGACTCGCTTTACTCTTTGGGCTTCCGTGGCTCTGTCCTTGACTGGTTCTCCTCCTACCTCTCTGACCGCTCCTTTAAAGTCTCGCTCCCCGAGTCAAACTCCTCCTCCCTCCCCCTTTCGGTTGGGGTCCCCCAAGGCTCTGTCCTTGGCCCTCTCCTCTTCTCTATTTACACCCTGTCCCTTGGCAAAATTATTGCCTCCCACGGATTCCAATATCATCTCTACGCTGATGACACCCAACTCTATCTTTCTACCCCCTCTCTCTCCTCTTCTGTCCACTCACGCCTCGTCAACTGCCTCTCTGATATCTCCGCCTGGATGTCCCGACGTCAACTCAAGCTCAACATGGCCAAGACCGAACTCCTCATTTTTCCTCCCTCCTCTTCCTCTCCCTCTAACCTGCCCATCTGCATCGATGGAGTCACCATCCATCCTGTTCTCCAAGCCCGTAGCTTGGGCTTCATCTTTGACACGCACCTCTCTTTTAAACCTTACATTGACTCTGTTGCCAAATCCTGCCGATTCGCCCTCCATAACATTGCTCGGATCCGCCCCTTTCTCTCTACCTCCTCGGCCAAAACCCTTGTTCATGCCATGGTTATCTCTCGCCTCGATTACTGCAACCTCCTCCTTGCTGGCCTCCCTCGCTCTCACCTGTCCCCCCTTATCGCAATCCAAAACTCCGCTGCCAAGGTCATTCACTCTGCCCGTCGCTTCGACCATGTGCAGCCTCTCCTCTTCTCTCTTCACTGGCTCCCCCTTCCTGAACGTATCCTGTTTAAACTCCTGGTATTCACATTCAAAACACTCCACAACCAAGCTCCCCCTTACCTCTTCGACCTAATATCCCTACGCACTCCTGCACGCATTCTCCACTCTTCCTCTGTCCCCTCCCTCACTCTCCCTCGTTTCTTCTGCTCACCTAACCGCCTTTGACCCTTCTCTCTCACTGCCCCTCATGCCTGGAATGCCCTCCCTGCCTACATCCACCTTGCCCCCTCCCTCCGCTCCTTCAAATCCCTCCTCAAGACCCACTTTTTCCTCACCGCCTTTCCCAATGCCTGCTAGTCATTCCCCATATACTTACTGTCTGCCCTCCTCTGCAGACTGCTGCAACCAACCTGATTGTAACCAAGCCAAGCACATGCACCTGAAACTTCGCATCCGCTTGAATGTTGTTTGTCTTCTCCCCTGTCTCTCCCACTGTCCCCTCTCCCTGTCTCTCCCCCCTCCCCCCTGTCTTTTAGATTGTAAGCCACGGGAAGGGACCACGTCTATTGCTATGTTTCTGTACAGCACTGAGTACATGACTGGTGCTATATAAATGTTTATAATAATAATAATAATAATAATAATAATAATTTAACATTGATGGCAACCCACCTCGCCCAGGGAACCTCCAAAAAGGCTCCCCCAGATGATTTCAATGGTCGCACAGGCACATGGGGAGTGAGGCGATCCCGCAGATAAGTGGGGCCCAGGCCATGAAGGGCTTTAAAGGTTAAAACCAGCACCTTGAACCTAGCCTGGTGCTTTATAGGCAGCCAGTGCAGAGCCCGGAGCACAGGTGTCATGTGCTCCCTGCGACCCACCCCCGTAAGGAGACAGGCCACGGCATTCTGCACCAGCTGCAGCCTCCGGACTAACTTCTCGGGCAGCCCCATGTAGAGTGCACTGCAGTAATCAAACCTGAGGTGATGAAGGCATGGATGACAGTGGCGAGGTCAGTCAGAGATATGGCCGAAGCCGCCAGACAAGATGTAACTGCCAAAACGCACTCCCCGCCATGGCCACAACCTGAGATTCCAAGCGGAGCCGTGAATCGAGGAGCACACCCAGACTCTGCACTTGAGAGACCATGGAAGGGTGAAACACACACACACACCAACAAGAGGAGATTCAACCACCCCCAGGCTCCCCAACATCACCTCTGTCTTGTCAGGATTCAATTGCAGATGACTCAACCTCATCCAAGCCCCCACAGCTGACAGGCAGTGGGAAAATAAAGAGACTGCATGGCCTGGATCGATGGAAAAAGAGAGGTAGAGCTGAGTGTCATCAGCACACTGATGACACTGCATGCCCTGAAACCCTCTCATGATCTCCCCTAACGGCTGCATATAGATGTTAAACAAGAGGGGGGACAAAATGGCACCCTGCGGAACTCCACATGTGAGGTCCCGGGGGGGAAGACATACACTCCCCCAAGACCACCCGGTGAGTTCTCCTGTCCAGGAATGAATGAAACCAGTCCAAGACCGTTCCATTAATCCCGACATGGTCCCGCAGGCGAGTCACCAACACCTCATGGTCGACTGTGTCAAATGCAGCCAAAAGGTCTAGCAGGACCAGTAAGGTCTGATGACCCTGGTCCAATGCCAGATGCAGATCGTCAACCAAGGCCACCAATCCAGTCTCCGTGCCATACCCAGGCCGAAAACAAGACTGAAAGGGGTCAAGGAAACCAGTGTGGTCCAGATGTTCCTGGAGCTGCCGTGTCGCAGCCCGTTCAATAACCTTCCCTAAAAAGGGGAGGTTAGAGACCAGCCGATAACTGACAGGAGTATCAGATTCAAGAGATGCTTTCTTGAGCAGGGGCCTAACCCATGCCTCTTTCAGGCAATCAGGCACCTTGCCCTCCCGAAGGGAGGCACTAGCCACCTCAATCAGCAACAGCCATAACATCTCCTGGCTGGCTTTCACCAACCAGGACGGACATGGATCTTGTTCACAAGTAGTGGCACAAACAGATTCCAACAAGGACTCCACATCGGCAGGCGACACCATCTGAAATCAATCCCACAAAACATAGCCCCAAGATGATCCTCTGCAATAACTGTGGTACCAAAATTGTGGCGGATGCAAGTGATCTTATCTACAAAGTACTCAATAAACCAGTCACAGCGGTCACTGGATTGTTCCAGGTCCAGGTGGAGGCAGGCAGGACTCACCAAGACTTTCACCACCCAGAAAAGCTCCGCTGGACATGACTTTGCAGATACAATGAGGGCAGCAAAGAACTGCTTCTTTGCTGCCTGCACCTGTTAGAAGGCCCCCCACCTCCCCGTGGGGTCTCAGACAGGACGGCTCGAAGCATGCCGCAATAAGCGGGCAGGCGCAGGAGCCGACAAAGGGATGGTTGGGCTGCTAAAGGGGAGGAGCTTCCACCCTCGTCGGAAGGCCGAGGAGAGGCCCCGCCCCAGCGTAGGACACGCTGGTGTGCATGCGAGGGTGGGAGGTGGTTTGGGCCCAGCCCTGCACGTAGTAGTGTGAGTCAGGGCGGGGGCCTATAAAGGATGCCGGCTGGGTCTGGAGCCTCCGCCTGTAATCATTTTCGAGAGACTGGCCCCTGGATTGTCTGATTGTTGACGCCTGTTCCTTAGACCCTTGTGCCCTAGACTACCCTTGGTGAGATTGGAGAGTGCGGCTGAGTTCCCTCGTGTTCCCCCCTTTTTCCCCGAGTGAGATAGTGGTAAGTGGGTGCGAGTGTGTTTCCTTTTCTGTTGTAAGTCTTGTCTCGTGGATCGCAACAAACTGAGCTCTCGGGGTAAACCCTGGTCCTTTCTCCTGTACCCTCGTAGTGGGTTCCTGGGATATTATTGTCCAGCACCTCGATTCCTTAAAGTTTGAAAGTACCTATCCCGCACCGCCCCTGGTCCCCATTGTCCCGTTCCCAGCTCCTCTCGCCCCTTCCCCCCCACTTTTCCCTGGGTATTTCCCCCTCCCTTCCCCACCTCACCCCGCTCCACGGTTTCCTGGGTCCTGTGCGTTTTCTGCATGAGTGGAATTTGTGTCTCTTGTCATCCCCTTTCCCCTTGGGGCAATTGGCTTGCTCTCGCAGTCCCTATGATGAGTCGGGTTGCCCTCTGACTAAGGGGGAAAGCCCACCTAACACCCTGAGGGACCTTTTTCCACCAGAGATCGCCTTAACCTTGCGAAGAAGCCGCCTCACCCTCGTGTCAGTGTGTGGTTGTGGAGATTTCCCCCTCTCTCTCCCTCTCCTTCCAACCCATTCTTCTTCTTCCCCTATATCTGTGACAGAATTACCGGCACCCTTCCTAAACCCTTTAGGCAGAATGGCATCAGAGGAACAGGTACAAGAACTAATGCACATGGTGCAGTCACTTACGATGGAAGTTAAAGATTTAAGGGAGGAAAACAAGGAGCTCAGGGCCCGATATCACGCTCTGCAAGAGTTGCAGGAAGGAGCCCCCCTTCCCCTATGGAAGAGGGGGGAGACTCCAAGGGTGCCTTGGCCACTGCCCCCCCAATTCCTCCTACCCCTGCTCCTTTTCCTCGTGAACCAAAAGCCCCTCGCCCTGATAAATTCTATGGGGATAGACGGGTGTGTCAGGGATTTTTGGCTCTCTGTAAGCTTACATTTCAAACCCAGCCTCTCACGTATAATTCTGACCAAGCCAAGGTGGCCTATATAGTGGGGTTATTGGGAGGTATAGCCCTGTATTGGGCCACCCCCCTTTTGGCCGCAGATGATGTTCTACTCCATGATAAGGGATTCTTGAAGCAATTTTGCTTCCTATTCGATTACCCCCATAGGGTCAGAGATGCAGAGCAGGCCATACTGCATCTTCGACAAGGGAAAACACCGTTGTTAGATTATATCACCCAATTCAGGAAATTAGCATTCAATTTAGGCTGGAGTGATTCTGCCCTTCAGGCTATGTTCCGCCAAGGCCTTAACGACGAGATAAAAGACCAGCTAGCCTGTTTCACCACCACTTCGGGGACGTTGGAAGAAATGGTGGTAGTCTCTTTACAAATAGACGAACGTCTTACTGAACGTAAGAGACAGAGGCGATGGGATCAAGGTAGGGGGATGGGGAGTTGGGCATCAAGGGGACCGGTAAACCCCCTCCCTAGCTCTTCGAGTACGGGAGACCCCGAACCGATGCAAATAGGGGCATTGCGAAGCCCCCTTACCCCAGAAGAACGGGAACGGCGGCACCAATTGCGTCTTTGCTTTTACTGTGGGGCTGGAACCCATTTTTCGCAGGAATGTCCCACAAAACCCTCCCGTTCTACTGGGTCGGGAAATGCCAAGGACCGGGAAGGGGGGGGAGCCTCCCGGTGATGTGTTGTAATCCCCTCTTGCCCACAAAGCAGTTTAGTATACCCCTTACCCTACAGCGGTCCCCTCCCCAGTCCTTGATAGTTAGGGCCTTGGTGGACTCCGGGGCCTCAGGGAACTTTATGGACGCCACTTTTGCCACTGCTTATGGAATTCCACGACAAACCTGATCCTCTATTGAAATGGTTCAGACCATCGATGGATCCCCCCTCACCTTGGGACCACTATTAACGTGTTCCCCTCCCTTACAATGTACCATTGGCTCCCATCGAGAATTGATTCAATTTGACCTAATCTCGTCCCCATTGTTTCCTCTTGTCTTGGGTTTACCCTGGTTGCAATTACACAACCCCGTAATCAACTGGACCTTTAAGACCCTACGATTTAGCTCTTCCTCGTGTGCCCCTCACCTTGCCCCTCCTCCCTCTTCCCAGGTGTCGGCTCCATTAGCAGTGGCCACAGGAACAGAGACTCCCATACCTCCCCCATATCTTGATTTAGCTTTAGTTTTTAGTAAATGCGAAGCTGCGGAACTTCCCCCTCATCGGTCCTACGACTGTCCCATTGAGATGATATCAGGCAGTGAACCCCCGAATGGTCAGATTTACAATCTGCCCCCAGGGGAAACAGAAACTCTTAGGGCGTATATTAAAGAATGTTTGGCTAGAGGCTTTATCTGTCACTCCACCTCCCCCGCCGGGGCCCCCCTTTTTTTGTCCCTAAAAAGGAGGAGGACCTCAGACCTTGCATCGACTATCGAGGCCTCAACCAAATTACCGTAAAAAATAGATACCCTCTTCCCCTTATACCTGAACTCCTTGGGAAACTCCAGGGTGCAACTATTTTTACTAAGCTTGACCTCAGGGGCGCCTATAATCTGGTAAGAATCAAAGAGGGGGATGAATGGAAAACAGCCTTCCGTACGAGGTTTGGGCATTTTGAATACTGCGTCATGCCCTATGGGCTCATAAATGCCCCCACCACCTTTCAGCATTTCATTAACGATATCCTAAGAGATTTGTTGGACTTATACGTAATAGCCTATTTGGACGATATCCTTGTTTTTTCAACCTCTCTAGAGGAACATATCCATCACGTTCAGACTGTACTGAGGCGTCTTTTAGATAATTGGTTGTATTGTAAAATAGAAAAATGTGTGTTTCATGCCTCATCTGTTCCCTTTTTGGGATTCATAATTTCCGCTACAGGGATTCATATGGACCCTAGTAAACTAGAAGCCATTAACCAATGGCCCGCCCCTACGACCGTGAAAGCCTTGCAGCGGTTCCTCGGGAATGTAAACTACTACCGACAATATATTCCCCGGTACGCAGATCTCACCAAGCCCCTTACAACTCTGTTGCATAAGGGCATGAGTTTTACGTGGGAAAAACCCCAGCAAGAAGCCTTCTCTCTTCTAAAACAAGCCTTCATGTCAGCTCCTTTGCTACGCCATCCCAATGTCAACCAACCCTTTATAGTGGAAGCCAATGCTTCTAACGTCGCCATCGGAGCTGTGTTAACTCAGGTGGTGGGACCTTCGGGCTGTCGGCTCCCTTGTGCTTTCTACTCCCGACAACTAACTCCTGCGGAAAAGAACTATCCCATCTTAGACAAGGAACTACTAGCTATAAAAGCGGCATTTGAAGCTTGGCGACATTTCCTGGAGGGGGCCCCCCACCCTATACTGGTATACACCGACCATAAAAATTGATCCTACCTACAATCAGCTCGCATAACTAATGCTAGACATGCCAGATGGGCACTATTTTTTGCACATTTTTGCTTTTCAGTCCAATATCGCCCAGGTGCCCAAAATACCATGGCGGATGCTTTGTCTCGATATTACACGTCAGTTGATAAGGAAGGAGACCTGCAAGGACTGATCCTACCACCTCGAGTATTTGCCCCTACCTTCCCGTCATTGACTCAACTAAAAACTGTAAGTCACCACGAAAAGCCACACTCAGACTGTTACCTCAAACAGGGACTGTATTATTATAAAGGCAGGGCAGTAATCCCTCCGAAATTCAGACTGCATGTAATGTGGGCGCACCACGATTCCCCCCTGGCAGGCCACCCGGGGTGTCAACGTACCTTTTTACTAATCCATAGGACCTTTTGGTGGCCAACTCTCCGTAAAGATGTTATCCGCTATGTTCAGGGATGTTCCACGTGCGCCCGTACAAAGACTCCTCGGACCCTACCTATAGGCTTACTCCAACTCACGGAGTGCCCTAAGGGTCCCTGGCACGAGGTCGCTATGGATTTCATAGTAGGGCTCCCTACATCAGTAGGTTATGATTCTATCCTTGTTGTTATAGACTACTTCACCAAGATGGGGCATTTTATCCCATGCAAAGGGCTACCGTCGGCCCCAGCTACAGCCCGACTTCTCCTTCGAGAAGTTGTATGCCTTCATGGACTCCCAAAGGAAACAGTGTCAGACCGGGGCCCCCAGTTTATTTCACGTTTTTGGAAAGCCTTCTTCTCTCTTCTGCAGATAAAACTCAGACCGACAACGGCATATCACCCTCAAGCGAAAGGGCAGGTGGAACGTACGAACCAACATATCTAACAATATTTGAGCTGTTTCTGCACTTATCTCCAGGATGATTGGGTCGTAGTTACCGCTCGCCAAGTTTACGTACAATAACGGGCCCAATGCGTCCTTGGGAAATTCCCCTTTTTATGTATCCTACAGCTTTCATCCCTCCCCCCCTTTGCTTTCCAGATGTGCCCCTCACGGCGGTCCCTGCGGCTGGGGCATTGGTTCGTGAAATCCGTAGGATCCAACAAGTGGCTCTGCGTCATTTGAAGGAAGCCCGTTCCTGTTACAAGCACTTATCTGATAAGCGGAGACTCCCAAAACCTTCCCTTTAGGTAGGAGACCTGGTCTGGGTAAGAAGACGGCAATACCCCTCCCTACGCCCGTCAACAAAGCTTGATGACGCGTATATGGGCCCATTCCCCATCACCATAAAACTGAATAATGTCACCTATAAGGTAGGGTTACCTTCCCAGATGCGCGTACACCCTTCCTTTCATGTATCCTTTCTAAAAAGGGCCCACACGCCCGCCTATGCCCTCCAACGACATGTTCCCGCTCCTCCTATTATGCTCCCTGATGGCCCTGAATATGAGGTTAGGGCTGTTTTAGATTCCCATATTTTTGGTAGTCAGCTGTACTATCTCATTGACTGGAAGAATTATGGTCCAACCGAACATTCCTGGGAACGGGCAGTGAATGTTCACGCCCCTCGCCTTGTTAGACAGTTTCACCTGCGCCACCCCTCAAAACCAGGTCTTCAGACCCGAGTGGGGGGGATGGGGGTGCTTGGACGGGGGGGTACTGTTAGAAGCCCCCCCTCCCTGCGGGGTCTCAGACAGAACGGCTCAAAGCACGCTGCAATAAGCGGGCAGGCACAGGAGCTGACAAAGGGATGGTCGGGCCGCTAAAGGGGAGGAGTTGCCGCCCTCGTTGGAAGGCCGAGGAGAGGCCCCGCCCCAGCGTAGGACACGCTGGCGTGCGTGCGAGGGTGGGAGGTGGTTTGGGCCCAGCCCTGCATATAGTAGCGTGAGTCAGGGCGGGGGCCTATAAAGGATGCCGGCGGGGCCTAGAGTCTCCGCCGGTAATCGTTTTCGAGAGACTGGCCCCTGGATTGTCTGATTGTTGACACCTGTTCCTTAGACCCTTGTGCCCTAGACTACCCTTGGTGAGATTGGAGAGTGCGGCTGAGTTCCCTCGTGTTCCCCCCTTTTTCCCCCGAGTGAGATGGTGGTAAGTGGGTGCGAGTGTGTTTCCTTTTCTGTTGTAAGTCTTGTCTCGTGGAATTTGTGTCTCTTGTCATCCCCTTTCCCCTTGGGGCAATTGGCTTGCTCTCGCAGTTCCTATGATGAGTCGGGTTGCCCTCTGACTAAGGGGGAAAGCCCACCTAACACCCTGAGGGACCTTTTTGCACCGGAGATCGCCTTAACCTTGCGAAGAAGCCGCCTCACCCTCGTGTCAGTGTGTGGTTGTGGAGATTTCCCCCTCTCTCTCCCTCTCCTTCCAACCCATTCTTCTTCTTCCCCTATATCTGTGACAGCACTGCCACAGCATAGGCCTTTAAACTGCTCTTATGCTGTGATCGATCATACTCGTCGCGAGTCCGGTGCCACTGCCGCTCTAAACCGCCTACTCTCCCGCTTCAAACACTGCAAGCCCGCAGTAAACCAAGGACACCTGCGGGAGACTACGCTGGGGAAAAAAGGGTTGTTTTTTATTTTTAAAAAGGCAACCAAAAGAAAAGAAAAAAGCAAAGGAGTGGAGCCCATCACACACCAACCACTTGAATCCAGGCATTTCATATTTAGGTGCTCCTCCTCCTCTTCACACTCTGATTATGACTATCAGAAAAGGAAAAACACCGTCACAATGCCTGCCACTTGAAGGGCTTTGGATCCAATTCTAAAACCATGCATACAAAGCGCAAACAATTTTATACAGTGCACTGTAGATGTGTGCAACATTCATGCAAATATTGTGCAAATTACACAGTGCACACGCACGTTTGGAATCATGCTGCTAGTCTTTAACAGACAATTTTTTAAAGACGCTCAATAAACAGTTGAAGCCACACACCCTCAGAAACCAGGCTTTTGGGTTCAAGTAATGAGAAAATAACATACAGACAATGCAAAATGCTCCTACAATACAACCACCCACCCCAGTTCAGCTAATGCAAAAATGTTCTCCACAATAATGGGCACAAAAATGTCCCTCCTCATTTGTATCAGAAAGCGTACAGGACACACTTCCCATCCATTGAGACATTCAACTGAGACTGCCTCATCTGTTTCTAAAGTAACACCCACATAATAATTTCAGATAAATCAAGTTAATTGTAATTTACATAGAAAATTACCAAAAAGAACTATTTTTTTCTCTTTGTCGTAGTAGTTTATTTTATTGTTTATAGCACTAGGCCATCACAATTACAATATAAATATAAAATAAAAAGGCAATCCACATAATAATAACAAGCAACACAACTAAAACAAAAATCTATTTACAACATCTTAAAATAATACCAGGAGGTACATCAACAAGAGTTCTACTCGTCCTGAGAACAAGGTCATAATGGATGTTGTTTTATTTCGTAGATTTATTTCGTAGATTTCGTGTTGTTGAAGATAACAACATCCAATCTATCTTCCCATATCTTATAATCGTAATTAGACCATCAGAAATATCTGATTAAAATACCAGAACAGACATCTAAAAGAAAAAAAGAAAAAAAAAGTGGGGGAAAAGGAGGCGGGATGGAGCCCAGATCCACCCTCCACCAACCCTCCAGCCCTGTGACCCTAAGGATCCTAGACAGTAAAAGGAGCACCAATATCCTCTAACTTAAGGGTAGATAAATCTAATTGAACACGATAATATCCAATGATCTATTTAAGAAGAGACTAAGGCTAAGGAACCATCAAACAACTCAGAGGAGAACAATTTCCTCCTACGCTCCACCAATTTGCAATAAGCCACAATCATTTTAATCACATCAACAGGGGTCAAAAGTTTGATCATAAATTCAGCCTCAATTTTCAAATATATGACTCTAACACAGATGTTAACCAGATATCTATCAAATCGGAATAGAGAGGACAAGACAGCATAATATGTTCCAAGGTCTCAATACAATTGGACTGACAGGCAAATCCTACTTTTATAAGGAATTTTGGTTCCTCTTCCAATGGTCACTGCGGATTCCATCTGATGAAATCTCAGTCTAGTTATAGTTCTCCTCAAACTACTGTCTGTTATAGACACTAGGTACCATTCAGATCCAATAGAAAATTTTACCAGCTTGTACCAGGGTGCCACTTTATTTAAAAATGCAAATGCCATTTCTTGCTGATTTGCTATGTCTATCAGCCTCCTTTTTATTTGAGAGCAAAGAGGGAGATTTAACTAGAATATCATATGATGGGGTATCTTGCAAAAGACCAGAATTTAAAAGAATCTTCTGGATCCCCTTCCACCATCTGTAGCTAACACAACCGCAAAGTGCCATTTGCTCACGACAGCACCTAAATGGGAGTTTGTCACACGCCAAATTAGAGATCTTTTTCCGGTATTCGATCGCCCTTATGGAGGCCTGCATTTCAACAGATGTTAAGCCGGTTTCTGCACGTAAGAGGCAAAGAGGCATCGAAACAGGTACTTTGAGTAAAGCCCTCAAAAATTTATTCTGGACCTTTTCGTCCTTATCTGAAAATTGGGGGAATATAACTTCTGCAGCATAAAGAACTTGAGCCAGCGATTTTCCCTGAATATTTTGATAACCTGCAGGGCACTGCTGCTCCTAGAAGAATGGTAAAGTCTCATAATTCCCGTCAATGAGCGCAAGGCCTTAGTGCCAATCTGCCTTTTGTGCAAACTCCAGGATCCATTAGATTGGAAGGTAAGCCGCAAATAATTGTGATTATTAACTTGCTCCAGAAGATGGTCTCCAGCAGCCCATTTAGTTACAGGGCGATTTTTGCCAAAGGCAATCACCTGGGTGTTAGAGAAGGGGCGGGGGGAGGAAGGGAGAAGAGGGCAGGGAGGGGGCACAGACACCCGGCAAGGGGACCCTCTGAGGGGATGGTCGTCTCTCTGAGAACACACTGGGCTAAAAGGTAATCCCCTCAGGATCAAGGGTGGGCTTTCCTCCTGTTTCAGAAGGCAACCCGTGTCATCACTGGGGAAGAGAGAATTTGCCAACCATAAGAAGAGAGGGGGGTTCAGGGGAACAGCCACGCAACAAAACGTACCCTACCCCTGCACGGGGGAAACAAAAGGAACCAGGCCACCAAGTGCAGGGGTGTTGAGTGGAGAGAGAGGAGGGGGAGAGGCCGGAAGTGGGGATGAGGAAAAGGGAACGGGGGGGGGGGGGGGGGAGGTATATGGGAACCAGGGAGGACAGGGAGGGGTCTTGTGTACCAGAGGGGAGGGATGAGGGCTAAGGAGCACTGGCGGGGAAGGAATGAAACCACAGTCCAGCTGCAGGTCAAGGAAGGGGTGCATAGGGAAGTTCAATCTCACAACACACTATACACAGCCACCCCAGGGAACAAGGAAGGAAACAAGGAACCAAACACACAGCTCCAAACAATACACTAAGGCAAGTACTTAGCTTTCACAAGGCAAGAGCAGAAAGGGCCAGCTTCTCTCATCGATTACCGGCGAGGAGCTGGCATCCCGCCGGCTGTTTTATCTGTTGCCTGAGTGGCCCAGGTGAGCATGAAGGCTAGCGCACCCAGGCTCTGCCCCTCACGGCACGCGCCTTGCCGCTAGGCGTGCACTGCGTCGGGGCGGAGCCAGGGCCGTAGTTCGGGAGACATCCTGCTGTGGGAGGGGCGGCTCTGGCGTTGCCGCCTGGGAAGCGTCCTGCTGCACAGGGGGTGGGGCTTTAGCTGCCTTTGGGGAGGCATCCCTTGGCAGAGGGGGCGGGGTGCTCCCCGCGTCCATCTGTGTCCGCCGCGGCATGTGCCAGGCCCCCCGCCGCCAGAGCCGTCGGCAGTGCAACGACGTGACACTGGGATTTCTTGATGTTGATATCCAGGCCATTCTTCCTACAATACACATCTAACCCGTTTAAGCAATTTTGTAGGTCCCTAATGATCTGTGAAATTATAGCAATATCATCCACATAAAGTAGAGATGAAACAGACTCCAATTCCTGTACTAAATTGTTAATGTACAGATTGAAAAGGAGCGGAGCCAATAAGCAACCCTGACGAACTCCCTTTTCAATTGGAAAGGGTTGTGATATAAGACCACCTGTTCTAATCACTGCTTTGGAGTCCTTATGAATTGCTATAATAAGACTGAGGAGATGGTCATCAATTCCTAACTTCCTTAGTTTGATCCATAGGGGATGGAATCAAAGGCCTTGGACAAATCTATAAAAGCTACATATTTCCCTTTCCTAATTCCAACATACTTATTAATTAAATGTGAGAGGACAAAGCAATTATGTATAGTAGATCTGCTTTGTCTAAATCCTGATTGCTCCTCTCTAATAATTCCCACCTACCCATAATTCTCTAATAGTTCCCACCTACCCATTCCTTACCTACCCATTCCTTACCTACCCATTCCTTACCTACCCAATAATTCCCACCTACCCAATAATTCTCTAATAGTTCCCACCTACCCATTCCTTAAGGCTATCAAGCAAGACTCTAGCGTATAATTTACCAACAACAGGAAGTAAGCTAATAGGCCTATAGCAGGCTGGATCCAATGGATTCCCTTTCTTAAATATTGGTACAATTACTGCTAGGTTCCAATTGGATGGAGGTTGTTTGGTAGAGTTAATCATGGTAAAATAATTAGCCAAAAAGGGGGCCCACCAATCTACAAAGTTGGAAAACAACTCAGGCGGTACATTATCTATGCCTGGGGCCTTTGCAGCTTTAAGTCTCAAAATGTAATCTCTTATTTGAAATTCAGAGACATAAATGTTAAACTTATAAGAAGATGTTTCCATGGCCTCCTCCACAGATTCCTCAATCGGCCTTATATCCAGTTCAGGAAGACCTTAGGCCCCCTTAAATAGGTTTTTTAAATATTCAACCCAAATTTCTTCATGAATCACTGTCCACAATTATTAGGAGAATTGTTCCTTGCAAAAGATTTAACTTTATACCAAAACTTAACCGTATCCTGGGTTTGGGCTGTCACTAGCAATTCAATCCACATTTGGTCGTCTCTAATTTTTTTCTTTTCTTTAAGAAGGGTTTTATAGACTCTCCTGGCATTCACAAAATCCAGCCAGTCCTCAGAAAGATGGAAATTTAACCATCTTTTCCTTAACTAGTTCATTCACAATAATTAAGTTAAGAGAATCCAGCAAAAACTGCAAAGACACACCTGCTCTATTGGTGTGAAAATCCTTAGAGAGTCTGGCCGGAAACCTTAGTGTTGATTGTATTTCAGAATCCATCCTTGCACTATATTGACTCCCCAATCTGACATTAAGGTCTCCCATCAAAACCAATGTTGACTGTGGGTAACCCACAATAAGACTCTCCAGGAAGCATGGAAGCTGCTTCCGTATCTCTTCAGAATAATAAGAAGTTCCAGAAGGGATATACAAATTAATAAATATATAAATTTGTATAGAGCAAGAAATGCACTTAAGGGTTAAGTAGTTATTAATATTACAGGAAATTAGTTCATATTGGCCTCCCAGACTAGCAGAAAGCAGATTAATTACTCCCCCTGACAAATGACCTCCAATTTGCTTTCTAAACCCTGAAGCAGAAAAGGTAAAAAATCCAGGGATACTAATTCTTCCCTTCTTCCCTAGACAGCCATGATTCTTGCAAAAAAACTAAATCAAATCCCACCCAAAAGTTGATCCAATCCTTATCTGCTTTCTTCCCTCTGAATCCATCTGTGTTCCATGAAAGACATGTCACAGAAGAGAAGTTCTCATGTCATTATTTTGATGAACTCTCTGTTCTCACCTCAGTGTGAGGAGGTAAAATCACCTCCTCCTGAATGGGGTCCACTCCTGCCGCTGATAAGAGGTCTACTGCAGTATTATGGATCACTGTACAATCTAATGTAGAAAAATCAAAGAAATTCCCTCCTTCTCCAGATGATGAAATTGACCCATTTGTCCGCTGCAATGAGTTAATAGATGATTCCAAAATAGCAGACAAGTGGTCAATAGAGCCAGTGCCATCTAGTGTTTCGCAAATTGAGATACAATCCCAGCTATTACATAGTCGCCTAGCCTCAAGGAGGTTGTTGCCTAGCCTCAAGAAGGCTGTGGTACGCCCCCTGCTGAAGAAACCATCATTGGATGTGGACGCACTCGCAGCTACCGACCTGTCTCTAACCTTCCCTTTTTAGGGATAGGCAATAATATTTATATTATATTTATATAAATTCAACTGGCATTGTATACTCATTGCCCACTCATTCCTCTGATCAAAATCTACATGCTTCAGAGCATCCTCAACCATAATATTTCCTTTACTACATTGATGTATTCCATCAATTGTTAGCCACCCCAAGCTGTTTTCAGGAGGAGCAGGATAAAAATCGATAGAAATACATAAATAAAATAAATAAATTAACCTCTTTCCTACTCTCTGTCATTACAGGAAAAGAATCAGTTAACTTAGGTTGTCCTCCTAAACATTGAAGTTCTTTATAGGGGATGGGGGAGCCTGCTGCCTTAAGTTCATCAGCTAGAGAAGGCATACTGGATAATTTCCTGGACCTAAGTTCCATATTGTATTAGATACAGGAAGGTGAAAAGAGAATTTGAGGGAAGCTAAATTAAATCCAGCTACACCCTACCTATACTCACCGACCCTTAATGGTTTGCACAACAACAAGATTACAGCCTAACACTCACTACTCGTGGCCACACCCTAGGAAATCCTTGGCCCGTGACCTGCGGAGGAGTCAGAGAAGGCTACCAATAAGTCCTGGAGAACCGGAAGAATCTCAACACAAAACCACCCCTTGCTCTATCACCTCCCTTAAATTTGCTGGCGGTCTAGAGAGCGGAATAAGGTCAAGCACAGGTTCCGTAACAGGGCAGTGGTAGTCACAGCAGCATATTATTATTATTATAAGCATTTATATAGCGCCGGCGATGTACCTGGCGCTTTACAAAAAATAAGACAGACACGGTCCCTGCCCGAGAGCTTACAATCTAAAGACGGGGAGGGGAGACAGGGAAGGGGGAACAGAAGGAGAGACAAGGGAAGCGGCATTCATGAGGATGCGAGAGCTCAGGTACACTCTCTTGGCTTGGTTGCAGTAAATTGGGAGTTTACAGAACTCCGGTTCAGGACTGCAATAAGCTGACAATCACTGCCCTAGTTACAACAACAAGGAGTCACCTGGGATCCTAATAGGGGGGGTCACCGCAAGTCAGTAAGATGCTTCTCATGAACGAAAAGGACAGTGGCCCCTTCTATAAGTCTGTTCTCCCACTCCCCAGCGTTTACAACAGCTGCTCCAAGAAAGGGGAGAGCCAGATGAAATAGTATTGTCCAAAGGGTCCAAACACTCCAAGTTCCCAAAAGAAAGCAATAAGTCCTAGTCCTTCGTGGGGCTTGGCTGCAGGGGGCTTGACCCCTGATGAAAAAAAGCACGCAAGTCCTAGCCCTTCACAGGCCTTGCCTGCGGGGGACTTAACCCCTGGTGAAGGGAGGCACACAAGTCCTAGCCCTTCACGGGGCTTGCCTGTAGGGGGCTTGACCCCTTAATGAAAGGAGGCACCCGAGGTCCTAGTCCTTCATGGGGCTTCATTCACACGAGGCAGAGTTCCTCTGCCCAGCTGGGGGTACTGGCACTGCAGCCCCTCAGGCCGGCTGGCTCCGATGCTTCTTTCACCCGCTCCCCACCTTTCAAATCAACAACAAGATGGCGGCACCGGGCAGATTTCCGTCCAGCTAACCCGCGTCTCGATTCTGTTGCTCTAGATTCATCCCTCTAGATTCACTCACCAGGAAGTCATGTAGCAATCACGGAAGAGCAGAGCAGTCTCCCTGCTTGCTGCAAACGGCAGCGGTGGGATGGAAAGGCGTGCGGGGTGGGTTCGGCGGGGCGCCCACTACTTGTTGCTGCTCCTTCGAGTCACCAAGCTCCAGGCTGTCTCTCTGGCCCTTCACCCAGCCTTTCTCTTTGTCTTTATCCCTCACCCCAAATGCATATATGGGGTTCACCTATTTTCACCATTTGCATGTGCACACACACCAGCAGTGGGGCTTCCTGGATCTGCTTGCTCATCGCCAAATGGGATATTGTAAAGGTGCTGCCCAGCCTCCCAGGGGTAACATGATGGAGCAGCTCTAAGTGTGACTATCCTAACTGGAGCAGGACATCACTTACCTCATGCAGGAATGGCTAGATGGGACTGGCTAGCCTGCCTGGGTGTTTAGGAGGTCAGACTGGAGCAGCAGTTCCCAAACATTTTGGAGCAATCAGCCATTAACATTTCATAGGGGGCGCACAAAGCCTGCCACAGCCCAATGTGTTCTCCACAGTTTCACAAGGCAGGATTCAAATCAGTCCCTGATGGGGAGGGGAGCTGTGGGGTGATTGTAACAATCCATTACCAGTACCAACCCCATCCATCCCAAAATTTCAATCTGCCAAAGAGGGACATATGCCTTGCTCCTCGGTCAGTAAGGATAAGAGAACCATAATTTCCTTTCTTGGCTTTAAGATTTATGGCTGTTCACTTGGTCTTGTCTGGCTGGCAAAACAAGCTGTTGCTGATGAGGCTTGTCTGCAGTGCTTCCCCTGTTGGGCTCAGGAGGGGTTTTGCTTCCAGCATGAGTAGGACACAGCCTCCTTGGTGCATCATGGGCCATCTCCTGGCAGTGACTGAAACCACCATGGTCAGTCCCAGGTGAGTATATGCTGAGCCACATCAATTTAGCATGTGGTGGCATGCAATAAATCTTGAGGGCTGGTGTTGGCCCATTGCTCCAAAACATCTGGGAATTCTGCCTTCAGGGAGTCAGTCAGGATAGACTTGGAGGGGAGAGGGAGTCCCAATTCCCACTTTGGCCACACTTCTGGGCCTTCCACAGAACACACATGCTCTCTGACCCCTCTTCTCCATGCTCTATTTGCTTCCTGGAGCAGGGAGTGTGCACCATGGGAAAGGAAGTCAAGTGCAGGGGTGGCCTTCTGGAGCGCGGTCTCCTGCTCGAGCTTTACACAGCCTCTCCGTTCCCCTGTGGTACACACCACCCCCTCCGGGAAGCAAACAAAACCTGGAGGATTGCAAGAAGGGATGGGGAGTGGAGGGATAGGAAATGTCTGCTCTTCAGAGTTGGAAGGTACAGCTAAAGGGTGGGGCCCTCCACAATCTGGCTGTGCCCCTGGCTGCTTTAGCGGAAACTAAGGAAATGGTGTGAGGCCTGTGCCAGCAATTCCAGTATGAAGGAACCTGATTCCACAAAATTTCAGTTCAGAAAAGGTTCCTTCATGTGGAAACCTGACTTCTTCATTGCTCTTGTAGACTCCCTATCTCATACTCTGCAAGGCATCCAGGACTGGGTCTACAGCCAGCTGGCTTGCTGGCCAGTCACTGACAGCTAATTTTCGAGGAGACCTCTGGTCTTTCTGGCTCTTTGAGACCTTACTGAGTTTCCAGATCAGTTAGGTCTGCAAAGTGAGTGAAATGCTGTGCTTCACTGCATGCCAAACTGGCAGTGATATGGGGTGGGAAATTTTCCACAGAAAAATTTCCACAATGGAAAATTTTCCACTACCAATTTTTTCTGTGGAAAATTTTGCAGGGCTTGGGGAAATAATTTTCCACTAATGTATTTTTCTGCGGAAAATTTTCCATTTCTAAAAATGGCTGCAAGTGAAAGCAAAACCAAACCTAAAGCTGTGACTGCATCAGGTAACTGGAAATGAAAGCAAAACCAAAACTAAGCTCCTCACGCTTGAGGTCTGTGAGCATCAGAAAAAAATCCAGAAAATTTGCATACAAAATTTTGCACAGGAAAATTTTCCAATTCAAAATTTTCTGGAAAACCCACATCACTGCAAGCTGGGGCATAAATTCCAGTTTACATTATCCAAACATGTTAAACTAGAGCCGGGAACAGAGCTGCGCTTAGGGATTTCAGAGTTTCAGGCTAGTTTTACTATCTCCTTTTCCAGCAGCATAGAAGTTCTCAACCCCAAAGTGTCCCAGGCCCTGACACTCCAACTGCACAGTCCTTATCCTGCTGAGTGTCCTTCCTGACCTGACCTCAAAGAAAGCCAACCTGAGAGAAACATCTTTTCACTCTGACAAATGTTTTTCCCCCTGAAGAGCTGGGAGAGGACTTCGCTGTGAAGCCGGCTGTCAGAGTGCAAGGTTGTCATTGTAGCCACTAACCTTTTTGGAATGGAGAAGGCTACACAGACCCTTTTGGAAACCCAACAGGAATGCTGGGGTGTGGCTGCTGAGCTGGAGAACACCATGTCCTAGCATGGCCCCTTGTGTCCTGTTGCACAGAACGCTATCCCATTATCACGTCTGGCATAAGGCTCTGGGCCAAGTTCTCTCGACAGCAGTTGGTATCCTCCTTGCCGGAACACCCAGCACTTCAGAGTTCCTATGCGTTCACCCTGCCAGCCCCCTGCCAGGCAAGGCAGACTAGTGCTCATATCACTGATGAGAAGTCGACGTGCAGAGTGGGCTTGTGACCTGCCCATGGTCACGCAGTGTCTGTGGCAGAGCAGGGGTCTGAGTCCTCACATCCAAGGCCAACACTAGAACTACTGGGATATCCTTCCGCTCTGGGCCTGCTCATCAATAACTACATCAGTGTAAAGCCAGAGCAAAGTTATTGTCCTTGATAGATTTACTCCAGATTTAGAAGGCTATGGGGGTAGGGGGTGGTGGTATTGTCACCTGTGGACAGGAACATGATCCTGACCGATGCTTGATATACTTGGCATGTCTTTGTTGCTCTCTGGGGTCACAAGATTTTATCTAAATCTTAAAATGAGGTCACAGACAAAAATTTGGAGAACCCCTGAGTTAGACAGACCACGGATCTCGCGCAGCGTGGCAATTCTTATCTACTTGCCAAATTATACCACCTTGTGGGAGCCTGTGAGATAACTGCCTTGGGCTGCTGTTGTGATGATCATCATCACACCAGAGACCAGAATGTTGGCTTCCAGAGCAGCAAGCTGGGGGCGAACACATCCCCAATCAGAAAGACCCTTCTTCCCCATCAGTTGCTTTGAAAATTCAGGTGTCTTGCCTCAACCTTCTCTTGCATCTTGATTTTCCCATTGATGTTAACAAGCTGCTGCTGGATGGGGCTATTTTTCGTCTCCTAACACTGCTTTTTTTTTTTTTTTTTTTTTTTAAATGGCCTGCATGCTTATTGCCAAACAGATGTTCCTGCCAATTGATCATGGCACTAATATTCGTGCTGCTGTCTCCAGACACATCTTCCGGAACTGGGTATCTTCTCTGTGTCACTGCTTTATGGGCCTATTATCGTACACATCATTTCAATACATTTATGGAGCTCGGATGAATCCCATTAGCTGATCAGCATTAACAGCCACCTGGTCTGCCTCGTCTCCAGGTCAATGAATTTGGAGGAAATAGCTTTATGTTTATGGACCTCTGTGTCTAATAAGATCTTTAATAAACATAACGAAAGGAATTCACCTGAGTGCAGCAGGCCTGGGGAAGCTTTACATGCTGTTTAAGCCCTTATCATGCTGAAGGTGAGTGGTGCTTAGGTGAGGCCCCAGGCCAGGGGTGGGCTCCTCCTGTAGTGCATGGCATGGAGCTGGCATTTGTTTTCATTAGAGGTAGAGGCACTGCTAACCATGGCTGAGGGGCTGGTGGCTCAAGAACCGCAGACCTCCCCAGCAGAATGTGCCCTTACTGTCATTGTGGCTCCAGCTCAGACACTACTGGAATGGTCTGACGCCATCTGG
Source organism: Sphenodon punctatus (assembly GCA_003113815.1). Classification (NCBI taxonomy): domain Eukaryota; kingdom Metazoa; phylum Chordata; class Lepidosauria; order Sphenodontia; family Sphenodontidae; genus Sphenodon; species Sphenodon punctatus. The sequence goes on along the minus strand of QEPC01002185.1, from coordinate 899,523 downwards.
CATCAGTAGGAATGGGGCTAGAACTGCTGGGGGAGTCCAGCTGTCCGGGCCCACCAGTCCCAATCCCTAGTCTGCCAAGTCCTAGGTGCGTGCTCTCGATACACTGCCACTACTCATGAATCCTGACTAGCCTCCCTCTTCATGCTTCTGATTGGCCAGCTCAAGCTGAACCCTCATTGGCTGCTCTGGGCTATATAAAGACAAGCAGGAAACAAGACATTGTTCAGGCAGCAAAAAGGTTTCTCAGCTTGTGTGCTGTGTTTGGGCCTGGTGCATGCTCCTTGTTTCAGCTTTGTCCTTGTCTGCCTCCAGCCCTTGGCTTCTTCCTTGGTTTGACCTTGGCCTCTGCCCTGATGCAGCTCTCACAGGGACTTGCACCGTGACACTGGATTTTGGGGCAGCTCTGACTACCCAATGCTGGACTGAACCATCACACAGGCTCTAACACTGGCCTCAAGAGAGCACCCCATCAGATCAGTGAGGATGGAGACACAGGCATGGCTGGGCCCTACTGCAGCAACAGCAGGTGGGGTGGGGCTGCTGGAAGAGTCAGGGGTCAATCTGTCCCATCCTTGTCCCATGCCCCATTAGAGGCANCTGGATTTTGGGGCAGCTCTGACTACCCAATGCTGGACTGAACCATCACACAGGCTCTAACACTGGCCTCAAGAGAGCACCCCATCAGATCAGTGATGATGGAGACACAGGCATGGCTGGGCCCTACTGCAGCAACAGCAGGTGGGGTGGGGCTGCTGGAAGAGTCTTTTTAAGTTCAGATGATAAATCTGCAACAGCAAGCTGGAATTCACATGCTTGACTTTGGTTTCAAAATTAAAGTCTTAGATGCAAATTATCTGGAGCAGTTGGAATTCTCCCAAGGAATCAGCTAGGCAGCCAGAGGAAGTGAAATGCCCTGGCATCTCTCATCACCCAGTGTGGGATGATGTCTACGCAAATATTTAAAGGGAAATATGCATCAGATCTGTGGAGGGAAAGATGATACCAAAGGGGCTTCTCAGCAGCTGCAGCCGGAGTCCAAGGGATCCCATCGCAAAGGCCTCTGCTTGCAAGCTTGTTTGCAGACAAGCTGGAAACCTGAGCCGCTTGCTTTTATACTATTGACTCAATTCACAAATCCCGCCTGCCAGTTAATTAATAGCCAGTTAATATAAAACAAACCTGTACTAACTCCCTAGGCCCTTGTTTAGTCAAGAAATATAACTAGCTACAGACGCAGAGAGATGTAGCTGGTTATTTTTAAGCAGTCTGCAGGCAGCAGCAAAAAAATAATTAATTGCAGGTCAAACCTCCAGCCATGTACATTCATGATACCATGTCACTTTTCTGTACCCTCACAGCACCTGGAATGATCCTGAATGTTCTGCTACATCACAGCACCTCAGACAATTGCTACCTGGGACTTGCAGACAAGCAGATGTTTTTTTATATGTAAAGTTAATAGTCCACTACTGTACAAACTACAAGCATGCAACGTGAACAAACATGGAGTGGCTAGTTCAGGTTTGGTTTCCGAACACTGTTCTGCAGCAATAGAGGGGACATGTTCAAAGGCCCATACGGAAGTGGGGTGCTAATCCTGCCCAAAGCTCCTTATCCTAATCTGGCCATGTGGCTTCTGTGGTTTTTCTTACACTGAAGAGGTATACCTCGAGGTATTTAATCTGCACTGTTAAAGAATGCGCAATCAGAAATATGGCGTGTATAGGCACGTCTAAAAGCTGCCCGTGACACTTTTACAAGCCTCATGATTTCACAGCACGAACAGGTGGCACTCATCTAAAAGCAGCCTTTAGTTGTTTATTAACAACCCTCAGCAGCCTGGTTGTGCAAATAACATTCAGGAAAGCTTTTCAGACACCAGGGTTTCTTGGCAGGCCCACCAATCTGTGCAAGAAAGTACTGGATAAATGGGAACCCCCCTGCAGAAACCCCTGTTTGTCCTCTGTCTTTCTGTCGTGCTGCGCACAAAGGTCTCCCATAGGTGATTCCTCCAGTATGAGGCTCTCACCATTTATCTTCCTCAGGAACTTACCAACAGGGACTTCTAACAGGACTGAGTTTGGAAAAGTATGGTACCCCACTCTCCAACCCATCTCTCTTCCTTGTATTTGATTCTCACGCTATGTCTGTGCCCAGTCCCTGGCTCTCAGACTTGGTTGTTTGGTTTGCTTCCCTTTACCTCCCATTCTTCCCCTCTCCTTTTTCACCCTTGTCATGGAATTGGGGGCTCAGTACCCCACTATAGGCTGTTCATGAATAAGCATGCAGTGCAAGATTATACTCGAGTGCAGAAATCAAAGTAACATAACCAATAACGCATTCCTATGTGTACTTGGATTTCCCTGATTTAGGCTTACCCTAATCCAGGTCCAAGGGTATTTCAGTTCATGTCACAGCCAGCGATGGCAAGCTAGGCTGGGTCCCAGTCTTTAGAGTTTCCAAAAGGTCTTACTTCATAGTTCCATTTGATGCAGCCCTTCTCTGGCTGGCCAGATCTCAACTAAGTGAGAGAGAGAGCAAGATTGCTCTGCTTTGTCTTGTCTCCCCCCATTAAGTCCCCTTTCAGGGTTCTTTGTCTCATTTTCCCACCCAGTGACTGTGTGGTTTCAGTCACGTCTACAGGAAGAACTCCATTTGCACCACAATGGTCTATGGCCAGTGTCAGCAGAGGTGTTTTAGGCTTTTCCTGAATACACATTTGGCATGACTTTGCCTTTCTCCATTACATGAAGTGAGTTTCCAGTTCCAGCTTTCACATTACATACATGTTTAGCCTTTACCTTTACACCTGTAGTCTACCTGTAGCCCAGTATTTCCTTGTGACAACCCTATTGCATGCCTCTCTCCATCTCTGTCCTCCACTTACCCCAGCTCTCCCACGCTACCCTGACTCATGCCTTGGACCCTGGTCTCCGCATCCAAATACCACCTCAAAACTCTTACTCCCACTCCTCCCCAGGAGATTTCTCTGTGCCTAATCTCCAAGACCTGCCACCAGCCCCTCTCGTCCAACCTCATCCCCAACTGGTGATGTTGGCCTGTTCCTTGACAAGTTCTACTAGTTCCAACTCCTTAACTTTCCTTCCTCTCACTCCTTCTCTGCCTTTCAGGTCCACGTCATCTGCCTCTACTCCCCCCCCCCCCCCCCCCCCCCCCCCCATGTACCTATTGTCCACCACCCCCAGAATCCACTTTCCTCCTTCCTCGTTGACTTCAATACTTGGCTCATTTGGGGACTTCAACATCCATATTGACATCCCCCTCTGCTCCTGCTACTTACTGCGCTTTGTCTCTCTATTCTCTTCCTTTGATCTCCATCTCTGGACTCACTGCCCTATGCATCATGACAGCCAATTCTCTTGACCAAATCTTTTCCACAAGTGTTCAATTTCTGACCTCTTCTTTCTTGGTTTCCCCATCTCTGACCATCACTTTACCGCATTTCATGTCTCTCACTCCCCCTGTACCGTACCCAACCTCTCACGCCTTGTGTGACCTTCATCAATCTGTAGGACTTTGCTTCCTCTCCCCCTACCCCCCATCTGTCTCTTCTTCCACCTGCCCTGATTCAGCTGTCTCTGATTTCAAAATACTCTCCTACATCTTGGACTCTCTTGCTTCCCTTTCTGTTCTGTATCAGAAATCCCAGGCACAGTAGTCCGGTAACTATTTTTTTTTTAATATGTCTTTTTTTATTTTACCTTCTAATACATAACATCAAACAAACCAAATTTACATGTATGTTCCCTTCCCCAGTTACTCCCCCCCTCCTCACACCTCCCAGAAACCTCCCCCCCCCCCC
>QEPC01002185.1:870544-888987 GCA_003113815.1 Sphenodon punctatus | reverse complement strand
ATTCCTTGTATCCTCAAATTATTCCTCCTCCCCCTGTTTTCCAGGTCCTCCATTTTTCTCTGCACTCCCCCCAGGGCTCTTTCCATTTCTTGTACCTTATCCCCACACCTTTGCTGCTGATTCTCTCGCCTTTCAAGTCTCTGTTCCAGGCTGGTGACTCTCTCCGCCATGCCATCAAATTTTTTATTAAGACAATCCACTACTGAGGTGACTTTCTGTATATTTTCATTTAAGAGACCCCATTGCTTTCTAGAATCAGCGTGGTTTGAATTAATTGTGTCCATCAGGCTTGCAAGCTGTGCTGTAAGGTCTCTTTGCTCTCCGTGTTCTAACCCATGTGCCTCCGCCATACTGTCTGCCTGAGGTAGCTGCGGGTCTTTCACTTCTCCACAGTTTTTCTCTGCTTTCCATCCCTCTCAGCCCTTTATTTGCGGGTCCTTGGGGGGTGGGGGGGTTCTTCTTTATATTTTTCCCCATTGAGGGGATCAACACCACGTTTTTACCTTTTATTTTATGCGAAATCGTGCTGGGCCGTCTGGAGCGTCTCGCTGAAACTCACGCATGCCCAGATGCCCCCCGTAGTCCGGTAACTATTTACAGCGCTTTATTTAACAGCAAGCACAAAGCACCCAGCTTCTCTCTGATGCAGTCAACTTCCCATCACCTGACCTCCACTTCCTTTTCTTGTTGGCTCTGTTAAACCTCCTAAACTACAACTCCCAGCATGCAATGTGGTACATAATGCTGTCAGAAGTCTCATGAACTTTCTAACTACCTTCACTTTAAGTTCACCCTCTCCCTGGTCAAAAAATTCTATTACTCTACCAACTGAGTCTCAGGCCACTTTCAGGCATGCCCCCCTGGCACATATTCTGGCTGCAGGGCCCGGGAGAAATGCGTAGCCAGGATATGTGCGGCGATCGGCTGATCTGAAAGCCCCCCTCCCCCCCCCCCATGGCTTTGCTGGCAGAGATGTGCAGAGCCCAATTTCCTGCTCCGCATTCCTGAGTGTTTCAGACCAGCCACGCATTTCCCCGGGGTCCGCGCAGCCAGAATATGTGCAGGGGGTGGGAGGGATGTCTGAAAGTGGCCATACTCCCACAATCCCCAGTGTCTCTTCTTCACCTTCAGTTCCCTTCTGAAAACTGCCTGTCCTCCTCTCTCATCTTCCCTTTCTGTATAGAATCTTGTCCTTTTTCAAAGACAAGATTGATAAATTCTGCCATGACATCCCTTCTTGCACCTCCCCCACCCCCATTTCCTTCCTCCCTTCTCTTCCTCCTGGCTCTCTCCTAGTCTCCTCCCCAGCTTCCCTTCATGAGATCACCTCCCTCCTCTCCTTATCGGACCTCTCCTCCTGCCCCTTTGACCCTATCCCCTCTCATCTCCTAACTGCTATTGCCCCCACCACTGCACATCATCAATCTTTCTTTTACTGACTCCTTTCTCTTTGCTTTCAAGCACACTACTGTCTCCCCAGTCCTTAAAAAGCCCACTCTTGACCCTTCTACTCCTCTATCTCACTCCTCCCCTTCACTTTCAAGCTCCTAGAACAAGCTGTCTACACCCACTGTCTTGACCCCTCTCTTCCAATTCCTCCCTCGACCCCCCTTCAATCTGGCTTCCATCCAGATAAGATTGCTCTCACCAAAATCACCAACAACCTTCTCATAGTCAAGTCTTAGGCATCTATTCCATTATCATCTTCCTTGATCTCTCTGCCACCTTTGGCACTGTTGGCCACATTATTATTTATTATTATTAAATATTAAGCATTTATATAGTGACAGCAATGTACCTGGCTCTTTATAATTGTAAGAGAGAGACATGGACCCTGCCCCCAGGGGGCTTACAATCGAAGAGAGACAAGGGGGGGAAGAGGGATTTTTTCCATTGTAGAGACAAGGGGGGGGAGGTGGGAGGTAAATCCGGTACCTGGGAGATCCGATACCGGTACATCCGGTATCCGGTATTCTCCCCGGTGTCCCACCCCTAGCACTCAGAGACTTTTGTCAAAGAGGAGTGTAGCAAGCCCCACCTCTTTTCATTGTCACCCCTGGAAGTCTGGCCAAGGCTCCCTCTTACAAGGAGTACAGTCCTCAGTGATAACTTGGAAGTTCCCCTTTAATTCATAAACAAAGGTTCATACAGCCTTAATGGATTCTTTTGGGCCTTTGTCACAGGCCATGCATCCAAGCAGGAGGTTGGACTAGTATAATTCTATGCCCTGCCTGGCACCACAGCCTGCAAGGTTCTCCCCAGCCCTTGCCTTAGGCTGGGTCCCACCCAGACCTCCCTGTCTGGGCATAGTCTAAGTACACTGGGGTCTGGTTTTCTAAATCCATTGTCAGTTCTCTATCCCTTTCTTAGGATTGTGAACTATCATTTCATGATCACTTACTCCCAAGATGCCCACTATTCTCCACTAATTCCTTTTTGCTGGCCAGACTGAAAGTACCTATCCTCCTCATTGCTTTTTTAACCTACTGGAACAGAAAGTTGTCCCATATGCATGACAAGACATATACCGTCTTTCTCTATATACCTTACTTTCTCCACAAGACATATACACAACGAATACAGGAAACCTACAGACCATCATTCCCTCCACCAATCCAGTAGCCATCCAAGATTCACTAAAATTTGTTATCTACAGCCAAGCACTCGGATACCACAGATTGCGGTCAGAAGAACAGACCTGTGATGCACACCTCACCATGCTAAAAACTGATTTTATAAAACAAGGGCATTCCAACAAAGAATGAATAAATAAATAAATTTTACTGCATAGTCAATGGCCTTCGCAAACAAAACATACATACAAACATTTATACAATGCAACCAAATCACACACAGGTGCCTAGAACTGGGTTACGACCTGTGTACAATAAGAACAGAAACATTTACTGGAGATGCGTCATAATTATAAAATTAAATCCAAATTATACAGCATTCCAACAAAGAAGCAGACTGTATAATAAAATGAGCTACCCAAGTACCTCAAAAGAACCTGCTGCACTACCTAAAGAAGGAACCCTCCAACTGCACACCTCTTGTTGTCATCTACCACCCCACACTTGAACCTATATGTGGCATTATCAAACAGCTACAACCTATATTTGATGGAGACCAGAGTCTAAGAGAAATCTTTCCCAAACTGCGTCTTCTGGCAACAACCCAGGCGCTTGACTCTCCGCTTGTCTGGGGGTGCCCATGGTCATCAGATAAAGTCCTAGCAGTCACCATTAGAAAGCAGGAAACATCAGAGGGAAGTTCTGGAACAAGGGACAGGGGAGCAACACCCATGGCTACACAGCACTGCCCCCTCCAGAGGGTTCCTGCACAGGCATACACTAGCCAGCAGGTCACAGGAAGTGACAGCTCCAGCTGGGGTGTACAAGGAAACAGAATGCAGCTTCACTGACCTTGACCCATCATAGCAACTGACCAGAAACCACTCTGATACACAAAAGCCTAGGGGCATTGATATATCACAATTACCATCCATGAGCCCCAGTGGCAGCCCTACAGCTTTGCCTCGGCTTCCAAGCAGTAACAGTGAGGTGGTCTGTAGTAGCAGGAACATGGAAAATATCCATTAAGTTCCAGCCAGATAGCCATGGAGCTCCACTCAGATATCATGAAAAAAGTGCAAAGTAAGCCGTGGTGCTGCCGCTAGAGTCCGTGGCTGGTAGGCATGACATTTCAGTGCCGTCCTTCTGAAGAGCACAACTCACTCACCGTATAAGTCTGAGTCTGACACAATGTCCCCCTTTGCAGAGCAACCAAGTGTAGCGAACAGGCATCGACTAGGACACAAGGTTTGGGCACACCAGCAAGGTTCTTAAGCCGGGTTTAAATGAAACTGGATAAGGCAGGGGCAGACAGGGAACAGGATGTTCGCACTCCAGAGAGGCTGTTGCTTTATGTGCTTCTGCCCCATGCGCCGTATGCTGTGAAGCCATGCTTGCTGAAATGCCTCACTCCTGATTATGGATAGCACCAGGACTGCCCATCTCCCTGAAGGGCAATAAAGCTGCTTTTTGTGAAGGACTGGGAAACACTTGTGAATTAACAATTTTGCCCTCTGAATTGCAGTTGGAAAGCTCCTTTGGGTAACTTAGAGGCCCCTCCTGGCCCATTCTGCTATTGAACTAAGCACTGCATCGACCCTGCAGGTTTAAAAGGTGATTAATGATTAAGGATAATGGATTCCTCATTGTTCTTCCTTTACTCTGAGCTCTTTCTTCCCAAAGGCTCTGTCAGGGCTTATCAGGCACAGCTGTTCTCCTACTGCACACACTCAGTGTGTGGTGAGTAACTGCACCAAGACTTAGTGTTTACTGAAACAAAAACAAATAACCCATGAGAAATGGGGGGGAGCAGCCTTGAAAGCATTTAAATCCTTGACATCTTTTCACCAGGACTTATGCTCCCAAGTCACTTTTGTGAATTTTACCCAACAACCCCAACTGATGGGACTTGCTTCCCCAGGCTTGGAGCATCGGATCAGTGGCCTGGACACCATCCAGTTATAATCAAGGGGGGTCTAGAAATTGGTCATTGGTTTCTCCAGGTCTGGAAAACAGAAGCTGCTTTGCTTTGGGGTTTGCATAGGGAGAACTATAAGATTCCAGGTTCCATGCTCACCAGAAGCTCCCCAAATCAGCCTGCTGAGGCTCATGGGGCAAAGTGGAAAAAGCTGGCATCTCCTTGGGTCTCCAGTGCAGAGTCTGTTAGCATAAGCTGTATTTGGGGAGCACATGGAGAGATCTGGGTTCCCTAATTCTTCCCCAAGAGTTTATAGTCTACATAGGCAAGGCTAAGGGTTGGATGGAAAACAGAAGCACAGAAAATGGAAGCAAATCACCCTAGTTCACTTGCTAACTCAGTGGCAGAGAAGGGGCTGGAGCCCAGGTCTCCTGAGTGATGCAGAGTCCAGCACTTTGGCCACTGCACCAAGACTAGCACCCTCACGCACTATACAGCTCCTCATCCTGTGCTGCAGCTCCCGTGGTCAACAAAAAGACAGCCCTGCTCCTGAGGATCTTAGGAGGCCTAGGGTTGGGTGAGGGCCCAGAAGGAAAGCCTCTCATGCTTTGTCCACCTGCAGGTCTCAAACTGGAAACAGGTAGGTTTGAATGGCCCTGTATCGCAGGCAGCATAGCTCCTAGGCCGATACTATGGGTGAGGCACCATGCTGTAATGTCTGCATTCCAATTCACATTCAGGATCTCGACTCTGCTGCCCATGCTGTCACACGTCTGTGTGTGCCTTGGCAGGTCTACCAACTTGCTGCACGTCTGTGTCCTCCCCGCTGTAAACGAGGATTTGGGGATCAGCATGTCTGAGGTGCAGGATGCTTCACCTAAAAGGCCACTTGGCGAAAAAGCTGTGAATGGTGTAGGGACCCTTTGGAGAGCAGGAATCCCTACTTGTCAGGGGGAGGTATTCTGAAAGCCGTCATGGCTAGTGGACAGGGGGACAGCACTGGGGCCTTAGGCCATGACGGGTCCTCACTAGAGATGTTAAATTTCTAGAAATGTTGAAGGCATGAAAAAAATGTGTTGTGTTTTTTTTGTGTGTTTGTTTTTCATTTGGGGGGGGGAATTGTGGGAAATTTGAAATTATTTGCAGTATTTACCTAACTATCAAAACAAACTTGGTTTTATCCTTTGGGCTCTGAACAATAGCAATAGCTAGTTATACTAATCGTAATTATTAGTTAGCTACATTGGTTCATAGCATGCATGGAACAGTTTATTTTCAATTTCCCCCAAACCTTCTATATCTGGTCTTGGGCTGGGGGGAGGCCAGAAAAGGGGCCAGGGGACAACCAGTTTTATTCTGAAAGTTACAGGGAGGTTTTCTGAATCGTCACCTCTCTAGTCCTCTGTTCCTCATAAATTGCATTTGGGGTGTTCCTGCAACCAGCTAACTCATGGAGGAGAGGGAATAAGGGCAAGCACCACTCGTATTGCCTTCTCTTGCCCCAAAAACTTGGGGCTGCCAGCTGCAAGGATGCCCCACTCAAACAATATAAGCTGTGATTGGCAGACACAAGTGTAAGAACATGAAGTTTCATACTGGATCAGACCAATGGTTCATCAAGCCCAGCATTCTGTCTCTTGACAGTAGCCACTGTGCATTGCCTCAGAAAAGCACACAAGAGGTCATCCATTCCCTGCTCTACACTCCCAGCTCCTGACAGTTACAGACTGCGTCCCCTGATCAACTCAACTAATAGCCAATATTGGGCCTTATCCTCTAAGAACTTATCCAGTCCTTGTTTACACCCAGTTACACTATTGACCTTAACAATAGCCTCAGGTAACAAGTTCCACAATTTAATGGTATGTTGAGTGAAAAAGTACATTTTTTGTTAGTTTTCAATCTGCTGTCAGTTAGTTTCATCGAGTGCCCACGACTTCTAGAATTATTTGAAAGGGTAAATAACAGCTCTCTCCTTACTTGTTCCAGGCCTCTCATGATTTTGTAAACTTCTATCATATGCCCGTTCAGTTATCTTCAAGCTGAAGAACCCTAACCATTTGAGCCTCTCCTCATACAGAGGCTGTTCCATAACTTTTGATAATTTTTGTTGCCGTTCTTTCCACCTTTTATTTTATTACAATATTTTATTACAATTGATTGTAATTGATTACTTTTCCAGTTCTAATTATAGTGTAGGCCACCAACCCTCCATTTTCCATTGGATCTCTGTGAAGCAAAAACCTCATTGTGTAGCTAAGTTCACCCCTGTGCACAGGAAACATACTCACTCTCCCTGACCGTAACCTTCAACCTACGGACTCCAGAGCAGTGAAATTCAGGGTCTTTGGCCCTTTTCAAATGGGCTGGGGGGTGGAGGCCATGGCGGATGAATGGTGCATGGGTGTCAGGTCCTATCCCCGGCAGGTGGGACTATGGCGAAGCAAGGGGTGATGGGGGAAAGGAAAGTGGGGAAAGACTTTCCCCAGAACCCGAGGCAGGAGGGACCCGGGGGTGTGTGTGTGTGTCCCTGTCACTGGGGGGAGGGTAGCTGTCACGGAAGAACATAGGGACACACACGTGTAACACAGGACTACATGTAGACTACAAGTCTGGTAAATATGTAATGCCAAAGGTTCCCCATGTATGTAAGGTTACAATTGAGAGCTGTAGAACTCAAATTAGGGTTCTGACACATCACCAGGCTACAGGAAATACAAAGAGATACCAAAATGTGCATTGAAAACTCTTGCCAGACAGCCCTGTTGACATTTAGATGGGCCTTTGTGTTTGCCTGGGTTGGTATGTGACCAACCCCACGATTCCCCAAAGGTGAGAACAGAGACAAAGAAGGGGAAAACTATAGAAGGAGCCAGTAAGTCACTAGAAGGAGGCTCTTCCATCCTAAAGCCATCTTGAGAACGGATCTACATGTGAAAGCCGGTCTGCCAGCAGTTAGGCTACAGAAACATGAACTGAGAGGAGGATTTTGCTCTCTAAAGCGAGAACCCAGCCACTTACGTTTAAGGGCTGAGAGAAACCAGAACTTCTGGACCTTGGTAGGGTAAGATGCGTAATTTAGGAACTCAACCAGTATAGGTTAGGAATGCGTTATATTTACCTTTGATTTCTAATAACCACTCTGTATCAACTATCTTGTTTATGTAATCAATAAACTTACTTCTTAACTTTATGAAGAAGTGTCTGTGTCTAACATTGGAACACAAGTGAGCTACAAGAGCCCTCAAGCTCTTGCGAACCCAGAGAGTAAAGTGTCTGTAAACGGGAAGGATTGGGCCCTTGTGTGACAAAGGAGTTTCATTGTGGCACACTTGAATTAGCCAGAGAGAGAAACTGATTCAAGAGAACTGTGCGCAAGGGAAACTGAGTCACTCAAACCCGGTAAATCGTGGTGTGTGGACCCTCCAAACCGTGACAGTAGCAGGGCAAGGCGACAGCACGGAGGAACCTGAAGCCACGGTGGGGCACAGCAAGCATGCGCTGGAGGGGAAGCCCAGCGCTGAGGGAGGTCCCGGATGCAGCCATGCAGGGAACCTCGAGGCTCATGCACCCGACCCCGGTAGCATCAGGGAGTGCTGCTCCAGGTGCGGCCCCGCCCAGGCGCTCAGAGTGCCTGCGCCGGCATGCAGCGGATCCATAAAGAGGGGCTTGTGTGTCCTCTCAGTGCTGGTGATCAGAGCTTAGCCTGAGAGAGTGGCCCATTGTTGCGTTTGTATCTGTGCCTTGACTTAGTAGAGAGCGTGTACGAGTGGGTGAGTGTATTGATTGGGTGACTGTGGAGCGTAAGGGTGTTAGTGCTTGTCTGGAGCCCTTCATTTCCTTCCTGGGTCCTGTCCTGCGTGTGTGCCCTGACCCCCTCCTTCATTCCTTAACCCCCTCTTCCCTGGGTCCTGGCCTTCTGCCCCTCACTTGCCTTCACTCTCTCCCATTCCCTTCCCTTCAACCTGGTTGTGTGCTTGGGGCCTGTCAGAGGCAGTTGCTCTTCACGCCATCCCTGTGATGATCTTTGGCATGGGGTTCTACTCCAATGCCCGCATAAGACCCTGAGGGAGATTTTTCAGGAGCACTCTGCCTCACCCCTGCCTCAGATTCCCTTGTCCCTTAGCCTCCCGGTGGGGGTCGTTCCCAACCCCCGCCTTACCCTTACAGTGGGCAGCCCGTTACACAGATGTCCGCCCATCTCCACTCACGGAGCACCCGCCATTGGCACCCGTTGCTCCGTGCATGGGTGATGGGTGGAGGTGGGTAGAGCGCAGGAATGCGTACACACAAGGACCCACCCACCTGCCACGGAGGGCGCATGGACACACCCCACCCCACCTGCACACATGGGCGGGGGGAGGGGGTTCCATGCAAAAAGGGCCTTTGACAGGCCTGTTTGGAATAAATAGTTGAGGGCTGTGGCTACTCTGAGCATAGCTAATACTCAACAGCACACACTTCAAGAGTAATTATCCCCCATCAGATCTCGGATCCCTGCTCTTCACTGCCCCCATGCTATGCTGTAAAAGCTCCTTTCCCTTCTCCTGTGTGGGAGAGGAGCTTAATCCTGCTATTCTCTTCCCTTCCTGGTGCAGATACAAACTCACACAAAACATTTACTCCTGGCCTGGCCTGGCCTTGCCCGGCCCCAAATCCAGAAAGAGTGAATTTGGGAACACTATGTACCAAGAGAACACCATGAGAATCCCTGATGCAGCCCCAATGCTGGGGTCACTCCCAGCTCCCCTATAATAACCAGTAATTATTGCCTCTCCGCCATGAGGCTGCATCCAGAAAGCTTACAATGGCTCCTGCCTCTGTGCTCAAACCTACCCTATAATCTTCTTGTCTGTCATGGGTCTGGTATGCTTCATGCTGGCTCCCTAATCCTGAATCTCCATTCAATTTATGCTAAAAATAAATCAGCACTAAGCACTGACCAAATGAGTTACTACAAGTCAATTATGTTTCCAGGGATGACAGATTGATTCACTCACTGCTACAGCTATCAGCACGGCGTTTATTTAGCTCTCTTCACCTTCCCTTGCAAAAATAATAAACGTATCAATACGTTATCCATCAGTGACCCAGAGATGGAGCAGCCAGGGAAGAGAAGAACATTATTAATGATTAATGTAATGATAACTCAACCCCACCCCCACCCCCCCCACACACACACACCCCTATCTTTAACCTGAGTTAAGGTCCCTCTACTTAACCTACTTTCCACTTCCAAACTGGAATAAGACATGAAATACCCACTCACCAACAAGAAGTTAACACAACGTTGCTACAGAGCCCCCAGCTCCTTGAACCCAAACTTCACCAAGAACAGAGGCACCTGAGAGCTTCCCCAGTCACCATGAGCAGACAGGCTGGTGATTTTGCTCCCTCACTACCACTCTGCCACCACTACAGTACTCAGGCAGTCTGGCTGGCCACCTTCACAGCAGGGACATGCCTCTGTCTAATGAAGGCTAGTGAGAAATACAGACTTTTGGGGAGGAAACTTGAAGAGAAGGGAAAGAACCAGATGCTGGGCCCTGTGTGCATCTGTCAGCCCAGCACTGCAAAATAGGGAGCCCTGACAATGAAGGGCAGGAGGAGAGAGGGGAAATGTTCAAGCCCTTCAATTCAAAACAAAATTCAAGAGAGTCATTTTTGGAAGCTTAAGTTGTAATAACAAGGTTTGGACTGTACCAATAACCAGCACAGTAATCCAGGCATTCTTTGATATTTCTGATGCAGTTTCCACTTTCCCTTGCTTCTCTATAGTTCACAAGATATAAAGTGTCCTCTCCCGACTTAAGAGGATACATTTTGCAGCAATGTGGGCTCTGGGTTCTCTGAAGGGGACACCCAGGTCCATTCTGCTCTCTGCTAGGTTCCCTCAGTACCAGCCAGCCAGAATCCTCTCCAGGCTGGACATAAGAGGGGGAGGAGGATGGGCTGTCTCTGGGCACTCTAATCTAATGCAAATGGAAATTTCAGACCTGAGCTAAACTATGGTCCCACGACCTGCTGATACTGGATCGGACCTTCCTTTGGAAGTTACAACACACCCATCATTTCTGGGGTTTATATTCACTGGGTAAGGGTTTACCCCAGGGCACAACTAGAGCAAAAAGACCCAGTCCCCCTCTTGGTTCCTAAGGCAGAGGCACATTGCAACCCATCCCCCAGCAGTGCAAGCACTTGTCTCCTCTCCTCACTACTGGGTGCTGCATCGGGTAGCGGGGAAGGATGGATAGAGTGGGAAAGGAAGAGGGGCAACAGAAGCAGCAAGGGGAGGGGGCAGGGCTGTGGGAGGGAGCAGAGGGGACTGAATCTGGAGGTCCACTCCCCAGCTTGTTGCCGTTGCTGCTCCCCCACTCTACACACACACACCAACAGAGCTTGGAGTTGGAGAACAGCTGGAAAGGGGGGCAGAGGCAGGAGAGGGAGTAGCACCTGTCCCTGCCTGTGCTTGAGAAGGGGAGGGTGAGATCACTGCCCTTCCCCCCTCAAACAAATGCTGGTTGCACCTCTAGTTTAGCCCATCAAATGACTGGTCAGATGATTCCAGCTTCCTTGAGATTTTCACCTGGGATTTCCACTGTAGGGCTGGATCCCAGGATATTCAGTGCATCAGATCTGAGTGAAGGCGGCAGCATCACTAAACGTGGGCTGGGCTGTGGCACAGACAGCAAGGAGCAGAGCTGGCATGACAAGAGACACTCTCTTTTATCCTGAGCTGTTTGCACATTGCCACATCCTGCAGTCTCCTCACTAGAACCAAGGGGAGATGTGTTGACTTGGCAGAATTTATGCATTTTATTTGAGCTTTAAAATTCCATGTGAGCAGAGAGGCTGCATGGTGAGTAAATCAAGTTCCCTGCATGACTTGTGAGGTCATGATGGGTACGGGGAGATGTGCAAACTCAGAGGGCAGCAGGCAGGCAGCCCCCTCACTGAAGAGCTGATAGGACTGCTTCAGCTTCACAGGGTTTAAGGGGAATTGCATGCTTTGGTACATCTGGAAAGCAGACAAATTTCTTGGTGCCAGTGAGCAGGGATCCCAGCTAGGGAAGCAGCCACAGGAAAGGGCAGTGCAGATTCACTCCTATCCCAGCCCGAGCCCAGTCAGCTCACCTAATCGCTGAGCCAGAGGGAACCCAGCTGAGCTGAATTACAACAGTTCAGGCATTTCTTAATGCTTAAAAACACAAGATTCTTGATAAAACTATGAGAATCTCCACTTTCATTTGTCTGAGGGGGGGACAATATACAATCCTGTCGGGTCTGGGCCATCTAATCTACTCCTAAGAGTCAAGCCAGGAGGGCAGTCTCCCTTGGCATAAGGCCAGGGAATGAGCAGGTAGTGGAGTCTGAGGCAAGGCAAGCTCAGTCACTGGCAGGTCCTAGAGACATCAAAGCCTTGGGTAATTAGAGGTTGTAGGTGGAATTCACACTCTCATCTGTAGGAGGAGACACAGGTTGGGAGTATAACAGGGTCAGTGAGGCTAGGGACCAGGAACAGGGTGAGAAGCAGAGAGCAGGTGTGTAGATCCAAGAGCAAAGGTAGAGGAGTCAGGAGCAAAGAACTAAAGAAGACAGGAACAGGGAAATTGGAGACTGTCATGACAGGACAAGACAGACAACCTTCTGGTGGCTCAACACTCCCTGCTGGCTCTTCTTCTGACCTTATATGTAGCAGGGATGGCCAAAGTTCCCAACCCAAAGAGTCAAATACCAAAATCCTCATGTGGCCTAGAGCCACAAGACACACATACATGTGTTTAAACACAAACCTCTCATGCTTCATAATGGCTAGCGGAACTTGTTCTCTGCAGTCCTGGATGCTGCAATTCAGCAGCAGAGACTTGGGTACAATCTAGTAAGACAGAGAGAACCATTAAGGCAGGACCATCCTTGACTGAGAGCTGCACTTGAATGATAGTGAGAAACACAAGCTTTTGGGGAGAAGGAACCAAATGCTGTGGCTCCCCAGCCTCAGTTTGGGTACATCTAGCAAATCAGAAGCTCAGTAGACTGGGCTACAATGGTGAGAGGCTGTCCTCCTGTGCTCTGCCAGCGCGGACCCCTGGCTGTGTGACAAGGGCTCCTGCCTCTTGAGTCAGTTCAAGATCTGGGTACTGCCCTGGATCTTTACAAGTCCACTTGGTTCTCGATGAGCCTACAAAATGCAACTGCAGTAGCCAACCCTAGAGCCCCCAAAACCTAGAACAATTGAAACAATCTTATGTTTCTCAGGAGCCTAACTCCTGAAGTTTGAACCAATGGGGTTGGTGGCCCTAGGGGTCTGCATCTCCATAGCTCTGTGACAGAGGGACCAGAGCTTTACTGCCTGAACTAGATTGCTTTCTCTATTTGGGGACATGAGAGGTGTGTAGGGGGAGGAGAAAAATAGAAATTAAAATGCAGAAATTAAAAGTCTCTTGCCCAATGTGGTCTCCTAGAGGGGACTCCTCAAGCCCATTTCTGGAGGCGAGATCAGGAGCTGCTCTCTTTGTCCCTCGGTTCTACTTTGTTGTCTCTTTGGCTCTCAAAAGAGAGAATGCAAAACTCTCTTCTACCATCGCCACCTCACATATGGGAAAAATTGGGTGGGATTAATTTGCATATATTTGCATGTTTAATTCAACTTATGAAAATTGGAGTCAACTGTTGCCTGATATTGCTAATAAAAAATGATAGGTGCATAGGCTCGGCCCAGTGGAAATGGAGTAGGAGAGGAACTTGAGGTGCAGAGTAAATGAGGGACGGGAGTAGGAGAAGGTGTAGGACAGGAGGAGGGCAACTGGGGTATATTGTAGGGGCGTAGAGATTCCAGAACTGGAAATGGTGATGCCAGGTCAGGACTTTAATTTCCAGATATTTGGCCTCCCATTCTGGAAAAGATTCTCAATTGCTGGAGTGTCCTGGACAGCTTGCACCCATCTCCATTTTACCCCTTCCCTATGCATTCCCTTGGTCATTACCAGAACCTCAAATCTTCTTTCCTTTGGGATCAGCTGTTCCCTTTAGCACAAAGAATTAACCCCAGAGCTGCCTACCCACCTGCCTTGCAGAGTCATGATGGAAGAGTAGAACAGTGATGGGCATTTCTAGAGCAAAGAAACCCAGCAGTTCGAGGGGTAGGACTGAGCAAAGAGAGTCCCTCTCCTAAGCAAAGCTCTGTGGCCTCGGGAGTCTGCATTAACTTGGTGAAGGGACAGGGGCATTCACCGGGTATGAGCCTGGCATAATGAAATGCTTGTGCTAGGCAGTGCCAGAACCTTGCTTGGCAGAGGAAGACAATTAACACGTAGGTCTGGTCAGCATGTGTCACACCACTGAGCTCAGCCACCTGGAACTTGGGGTAAAAATCAAGCAGTAAATTTGCAAAAAGGAAAGTGGCAGGTGCCAGGTCATGACCATGCCCATCCCTGGGCAGGTGCACAGAGGTCAGCACTAGAGCTGGCAGTGTCTCCACTGGCCTGTTATTAATAACTGAGAGCAGGGACACTTCTACTGCTGTAAATCTGCTGGCTGAGACTATTATTCCTGACCCCCGACAAGGCAGAGATTGAAGAAGCCAGGTATGGGCTGGGGGGTTTAAATAGGAAGGAAAATAAAATGATGCACTGGGCATTTTAAAGTGCCCTAAAGCTAACACGGTGTGTCTGTATAGGGAACTGGAAGGGAATGGTTAATAGCAAGAAAGCAATGCAGTAACAACGGGAAGGGGGGGGGGGATTCCTCCCCTTGAGACACCCCAGATGGCAGTCGCTCTGTCCACTTGCCCAGCACCAAGAAATTCAAATGCCAGCAGTGAGTAGAACAGTATGGTGGCAGCCCTTTAATTTTCCTTTCCTGTTGTGGTGTCAGCAGCTGTTTCCACAAGGAGGACCCAATTAGGGTTAGGATTGTCCCCTGGACTCCGTGAGTACAAGTCCCTCCACCCTTCACAAATGGAAGGGCTGTGGGACTCACCACAGACATAAAGGGAAGCTTGGGTTGTGTGGCCACTTGCCCCCAAGGAAGCAAGCAAAGATCAGAGTGTTCCCAGCCCTGCTGGGAGTGATCATGGCCTGCGAGCCACCAGCACCATAGCAGCTCCTGTGTGCGCTACTGCTCACTGCTCCTGCCCCTCCGGCTGTTCAGCAGCATACAGAGTCAGGCTCCTGTCCCTTTTGCCCCAGCAGCCCAGTCCCATGCTTTTGGGTCGATGACTTGGCCGTGAATTAGATCACAGTCACTCGACCCTGCTGATCCTATTAGCTCTGTCGGCTGCTTTTGATACCGTTGACCATGAGATGTTGGTGACTCACTTGCAGGATCATGCTGGGGTGGGCGGGACTGTTCTCGAATGGTTCTGCTCATTCCTGGCCGGAAGAACTCAGTGAGTGGTGCTCAGGGACCATTTTTCATCTCCCCAGGACCTCTCATGTGGAGTCCCGCAGGGTTCTATTCTGTCCCCTCTCCTGTTCCTCATGTACATGTAGCTGCTGGGTGAGGTCCTGAGCAGCTCTGGAGTTCATTGTCATCAACATGCTGATGACACTCAACTCTCTCTCTCTGTTTCATCTGACCCAGACCCCACAGTCTCGGTGCTTACACGATGTCTAGCGGCTGTGAAGGACTGGATGAGGGCAAGCCGACTGAAGTTGAATTCCGACAAGATGGAGGTGATGCTAGTGGGGAAGGAAGTGGGTGTGGTGTCCTCCATCATTGACGGGGTTCGCCTCCCACTTGTTTGGAGTCTAGGAGTGCTCCTTGATGCGCAGCTTCATCTAGATGTCCAGGTTGGAGCTGTGGCGAGGAGCACGTTCTGCCAATTACACCTGGTGCGACAGCTTCAGCCGTACATCTCAGACTCTATCCTGGCCACTATCATTTACGCTTTCATCACCTCAAGACTGGACTATTGTAATGCACTGTATGTGGGGCTGCCCATGGTGACAGTTCAGAGACTGCAGCTGGTGCAGAATGTGGCAGCCCATCTCCTTATGGTAATGGGCCATCGGAAGCATATTACACCGGTGTTTCATTCTCTGCACTGGTTGCCTATAGTCTTCCGGACTCGATTCAAGGTGCTGGTTCTTACCTAGAAAGCCCTATACAACTTGGGCCCCATATATCTGCGGGATCGCCTCACTCCCCGTGCTCTGGATTGGCCACTGAAGTTGACTGGAAGCGCTCTTCTCAAAGTCCCCTGGGTATCCCGGGGGCCCACTGTGGAGAGGGTGTTCTCGGTGGCCGCGTCGAGGCTATGGAACTCCCTCTCGGCAGAGGTCAGCGTGGCCCCGGACCTCTCCTCTTTTTGACGTTAATGCAAGACCTGGCTGCTCCACCAGGCCTTTAGCGACGGAGATGGGTGAGGGTGGGGTTTTATTTTTATGGGGGGTGGTAAGGGTGGGGTATTTTTTTTGTCCTCTCTCCTCTTTTCCCAGGGGGGATGTTCCCCCCATTTTAGATGCTTTATGTTTATGTTGTTTGTTTATTTTTATGTGTGTATTTTTATATATTGTAAGCTGCTTCAAGCTGCCATCCTATCCTGTTGATTTGGATCCATTTAGTGGGTCTATGAAGTGGGTAGATGTTTAGGACCTAAGGCTAGTGATCGCATCACTCGTTTTGGCATCCGTCACATGTGGCGGAATTGTAATGTCCAGAGGGGGTGCAATAGTCCTGGGTAGGCAAAAATTTACCCTAGTATGCTACGGAAAAGCTGGTTTGAAGGCATAAATATTTTGTTTGGGTGTAGGGGAGGAACCAGCTAAGCATGGTGTTGGTAGTTCCTTTGTGGCAGGAGTCCGATAGATTTTGGTGTCATTTCTGCTAGTTTAGCAGATAATATCAAGACATCTCCTAACAGATGGGGATCGTAACATGGTGCAGAAGCAGAGTGCAGCAAGCACCAGGGTTACATCCCTGTGTTAGGTGGGATGGGGGCAAGGACAGGTGTTTTATACTCACACCCAGGGGGAAGGGATCCCCTGTCCAACTCCAAAATCCAAGGCGCCCCACACGGGAGTAAACGGGCCTCAGGATCTTGTGGGGGTGTTCTCTCCAACCCAGATCATCACAGGGTGGAGAGGACAGGGATCCGAAGCAGGGAGGGGGAAAAGGGGGGAACAGAGATGCAATACTTACACGCGCTCTGGGGCTATCACCAGAGGGCACCAAGGATGTACGTGTAGAAGGTCCAGGGGTGAGGAGCAGTCAGAGAGGGTCTCCAGGGGGAACCACACGCACCACCCTTTCACACTAACACAGTGTGTGGACGTCTGAGGGGGGTGGGGAGGAAGGCACCCTGTAGCAGGGAGCAGTCCTGTGGGGCTGCTACCCCTTTAAGAAGGGAGCTGTGTGGGCCAGTCAGAGAGCTAAGCACACACAGGGGTGTGGCAGAGCCAACCCCAGAGCTGGGGAGCAGCCTGAGGGGATACAGGCTGAGTAACCCCTGGGACAGAGTGAGCAGGTTAGTGGCCCTTTAAGGCTGAGGAGTAGAAGCCTGGCCACACCCACTCTGCCTGTATAAAAGGAGAGACTAGGCAGAGAGGAAAGAGTCTCTGCTAGGAAGTGAAAGGAGCAATATCTCCCTGAGAAAGCCTTGCTGCTCTACACTTTCCAGGGTGCTGAAGATTGGAGAACCAGTGAGACCCAGGCAAGTGGGAGAGGCTGTACCCAGGAGGGAGCCTCTTGCCTGGGTAAGGCTTGGCCAGAGCCTGGGGGTTGAAGGCCTGGCTGAATGGACTTTGCGGGGTTGTGGTTGTGTTGCACCTGAGTTGGCAGAGAGTGACCCAGGTCTGCAGGGTGGAGGCGACTGAACCGGCAGCCCCAGGTACAGCGGACTTGGGTGGTGTCCAACAAAGGACTGTGGATTAATATCCTCTGGGCTGTGTGGTGTGTCCTGAGAGGGTACCCCCTTCCTGGAAGAGGGGGATTCAGCCGAGGCTCGAGGCTGAAACGGCGTAGCAGCGCGTGAGCTAATTCCCCGTGAGACCCCCGCGTCCCGTGTGGCCCTGGGAGCCCCCCTGCTACACACCCACTTGCACACAAGCACTCTCTCTCACACACACTCTACAGACACTCTCAGCTACAACATCCCCACTCAAGAAACAGGGTTCAATATCACCACTCAAGAAACAAGGTTCAAGACTCTCAAGATAGGGCCAGCCTCTCGCAATGATTACCAGCGGGAACTGAGTGTCCCGCCGGTTGTTTTACGTGTTTGTCCCACAGGGCCTCAGGTGTTGCTGTTCCCAGCCCTGCCCCCGCACTACTCATGGCGGGGCGGTTCCCAGGTTCTGCAGTGCCGCAGCTTCTGAGCCACGTGCTGCGTCATAGCTGTGTGCCCGGTTGCTGGGCAACCCGGGGAGCCCATGTCGTGGCTTCCCCTGATCTTTGCGTCCCTGGGTCCCACCCCTCAGGCCACGAGCTGTTATGCTGCCAGACCCCAGGTTGCCCAGCAACAGGGAAAGCACGGGGGCAGGACCCGGCCCCAACTGCTCGCCTGACCCAGACAGCCTGCCGCCGGCCCCAGGGCCTGACACCCTGGAAAGGGTAAACTTGAGGGCACCAATGAGGCATATGTGGCCTCGGGCCTTCTGCACAGATGCCTGAGGCAGGATGGGGCTGCATATAAATGTTAATATTTATTTTATTTTATTTATTTATTTATTTTTTATTTTTTCAGATTTATATCCCGCCCCCTCCTGCAATGCAGCTCGGGGTGGCTAACAACAATAATAAAAACAATTAAAATTCAGTTAAAATATAAATATAAAATACATTAAAAATCATGGTTAGAAAACAGTAATAAATAGATAAATGGGCGGGGGATTAAAATCACACACACCCACCCTCCTTCCCAAAGGCCTGGGCAAACAGCCAGGTCTTACAGTTCCGCCGAAATGTCAAAAGGCTTGGGGCCAGGCGAGCTTCCTCCGGAAGGGAGTTCCACA
>QEPC01002185.1:851201-866962 GCA_003113815.1 Sphenodon punctatus | reverse complement strand
TGCGGCTCAGCCGCTGGTCCCGGGGTTTTTAAATCCCCCGCTACTTCCGGGTGGGGGGGGGAGGGGACAGGCCAACCCACATGGTTGGCCTCTGCGATTCCCCCCCTATTCCCCCAACTCACAGCTGGATCTTCTCCCCTGCAGGTCAGCAGGCAGCGTCAGTGGTGGCGTGGGCAGCAGCGGAGCAGTCAGGCAGCAGAGAAGCGGAGCACACACCCCCACCGGCGGCAGAGCTTCGCAAGCCCCCGCAGCAGCGAGGCAGGTAGGTGGAAGATGGAAAACAGCTCCCCACAGGCTCTTCCCCGCAGGCTCTTTATAAATAAATAAATAAATAAATAAATAAATAGTCCTTGCTCCAGTCCCTTGGGGGACATGTTCGTCCTCCCTCACGCTTGATTTGCATCCTAGGATTGAGGGGGTGGCATAGATGATTACGTGTTAGGGGCAGGTACTTGAGAGTGCCTCAGGATCCTTACCCTAAGTTTATAAGTAATGTTTGATGCTTTTCTGCTACTGGACCCCAAAGTGCCTCTATGGCAACTCCACACCCAGATTATGGAATTTGAAGAATGATTGTGGTCATTAAAACCCAGTGATGGTGTCCTTGTCTCATTCCGGGATGCACAGACAAAGGGATCTATTGTTCACAAACCCCACAACAAGAGGCTTCCCTCCTTCAGCCAGGGAGAGGCCATTAGGGCTACCTTGCCCTTATTTCTGGAGCCAAACACCTGTCACGTTTTTGGTTGCTGTGGAAGCTCAGGCTGTGGCCTCAATAGACATTTGCAAATGTGAATTCCAGCTCTCAACACCCACCCACCTGAGGCCAAACGAGAGCTACGTGTTGGCCCTGGCATCAGAACTGGCAATGTCTCCCACACCCTTTGCCCTGGATCATCCAGGGTTGAGCACATGCCATCCACGTAGAAGTCAGGCAGGGGTCAGACTGCTTTAGACAGCACAGAACATCCTCTATCTCAGAGTTGCTCTGCTTGGAATCAGTCCAAATTTAAACAAGTGTAACCGAAGTCAGAAGCTTTGCCACGGGGCACATGTGCCTGCAAATATCTGTGAGGAGCCCAGGAAGGACCCTCTCTCCTGACCCCTCCCACTCAGCTATTCTATTACTTCCCCCCCCCCCTCCCCTTCCACACACTCCTCAATCTCTGGTCTGACATCTTTGCCTGCTTCCTCCCTGGGGTAATGATTTCACCACCTAATTGCTCTGACTATGAAAACCCTATCCATAACCCCCATCTCCATCTTGCCAGTCCATGCATCCCTGTAGGTCATCCGGCCGAGACCATTAATAATTCCCTCCCTTCATCCTGGTTGCTCTCTTCAGGGTATTTATAGACACTGATCATGGCTCTGGAGCACTCTTCCTTCTATACTCTATATTTAGCTCCCTTGAGTCTATCCTCAAAATTACAATTTTTCACCCACATCTTCATTTTCTCTAGCTTTTGCTTCCCAGTACTGCCTCAGCTGGAGCTGCTGTCTCCCCAGGTACGTGCAGAGGTGTCTGGTCCGTTTGTCAGCCTCTTCTGACTTCCTCCTACTATCCAGACAATGAAGATATCATTCCTCGGAGGTTTATTTTCAAGCTGGTTACAGCCTGCACTTGAAGGTCATGTCCTTCCTACTTCACAAACAAGTCACATTGGCAGGGCCCAAGGGTCTCTCAGGTTAGATACCTTAATATAGACTCAGGATGTGCCTGGTTCGCAAAAGGGCCAAATGCCCAGCAGTTCTGGCGCTCCTAGGCATATGACATTTTTGAAGGTCTAGAGGTGCCTACTCCCATTCATACATCTCCCTCCATACACACCCATCTCAGAACTTACTTCCCCTGTTGAGCCATAGTGGGGAGATGGTCCATTATCACTTCCTCACGCCCAGTCTCCTAACAGGCAGATTTGCCACCGGGAAGAGACATGCAGCTTTTCATTAGAGACACCGGGATGCGGGTCAAAGGGTTTTCTATTTAACAAATGCAGCCAGCAAGCAGCGTGACTCATTGCTGCGCTCTATCCTATAACTCAAAGTGGAGTGCTGATTAGTGAATCAGTTATTCAAAGGTTTCAGAGAGACCTTCCACTCTGAAGGCTGACATATGAATTCTCTGTACCTTTTCCTACTTTAAACGCCTCCCCTTGGAACTGGCAAACTAAGAGTACACATTTTCAAGTGATAAACAAGCTAACAAACATATGCAAATTGGCCTGCCCATGACAGATGTTCTCACAGATGCCCTGATTGATGGTAGATCCTATTCCTACGTGGTAAATTTGTGGAAGAGTTCCCCTGGTATTTTGGGTGTATTCAGACAATATGGGAACCCCTTGTGGGCCCTCACACAACACCTTGGTGGTTACCGCACGATAGAACTATTCAGACATGAAAACCACCACCCCACAAGAACCCTCTGTGGTTCTGCCACAGGGATTAGCAGGGAGTTCCCGTGACCGTTGAATGCACCCTTTCATGGGTGACTACCACAGAATAACCCTGTGTTAAAAGTGTTGAGACAGATAAATCTGTGGCTAATCGGTATATGGGCAGTTACCATGCGTTGCTGCATGAAAACATGCTGGCTGAAAGTACCTTGCAAGAGTTTTTTCAATATCAGTCCATACATGCTTGCCAATGTTTCTTCCTGTGGCATCTGTAGTGCCCATTTTAATCATTTAATTACCCATTTGTAGATGGTGCTGATCTCAGCACCTGGGTGCCTTAAGCTAATTATACTGCTCTCCACTCTGAAAAGAAGCATTGCTGTGTGCATCAGCCTGCTCCCTCTGTGCATTCATTATCACACCTGCTTGCTCCACTCATTAAAAGTATTTATAGCCCATAGTGGAGCACTATCTCCAGCCCCTTCTCCACCCTTGGAGAGCTTAGCAGAACCACAGGGGGGCGCTGCTTTGGAACAGCCCATCTCAGCATCCACTTCAAGCCTGAAGCACCAGTTCCAGAAGTTTGCTTGCAAAGCTGCCAAGCTTTGTGCAGCTCCAAGTGCTGTATTCTATGCTGTCATATGCCGCTGCAAGGGCTTTCCATCTTGTGCCCCCCACCACCCCCAGAGCTGACGGCAGAGGCAGCGGTGTCGGCAGCAAGTGCAGCGGGGCCGAGCCCCCCAACCCAGAAGGACCGGAGGAACAGCGAGTAGCCAGCCCGGTGTCGTCTTCCCCCTCCCCTGGTTGCAGGAGCGGGTAGGGCCGGCACGCAGATGCAGAGTGTGACTTCTGGCCTGGTAGGGCCAAAGGTGGCTGGTGGCCCAGGTGCGCCGCAGGCGCGCACCACAGGCAGCGTGCCTAAGGGCCACAGGGGCCCTTGGTGGGGTCAGGGGCGGGAAATTATAGTATAGGAAGCTATGGGGGACAATACTTTATTTAAAGGTGGGGAGATATGGGTTGAGGAAGAAAAGGAAAATATTGAAGGGGGTAGGGAAAGAGGGGGGGTTAGTGTTTGGGATGCCCCTCTGTGGCAGAGGGGGGTAGGAGGAGGTTGGTGGAGGGGGGAAGGGAGTAGGGGGGTAGAGCTCTCTCCCTCAGTGAGAGTGGGGGAGAGAGGCCAAGGGGGGTGGGAATTGACCCTACCGTGGCAGAGGAGGGTCAGGGAGTGGGGAGGTGGGGGAATTTGTTTAGGGGAGCGGGCTATGCTTCCCAGTGAGACGGGGAAGCGTAGCCTGAATGGTTGGGAGGGGTCACAGTGTTATGGACTCCCTGTGAGAGGGAGTGTCCCAGGGGAGGGGGGAAGGGTAGAGAGATATGCTGGGAGGGAAGAGAGGGGGAGAGGGTTCTCCCTTGCAACCTGGGCGGGACAGCTGGGGGGGGGGGGGGGCAGCCGGGGGTGGGTGGCCATGGCTATTGGGGTCGTGATGGGCCAGGGGAGGTATGATCTCAGGGGGAGGGGAAGGAGAGTGGTGAGGCAGGATAGGTGCTTAGTGTACGTCCTGCTTACTCCTCCCCCAGCGGATAAGCAGGTGGAACCTAGTCAGGGGGCCCTCGGTCCGGTTCTGGTGCTGTTGAACGCGAGATCGGTGGCAAATAAGGTATCAACGGTCCAGGAGGTAATCCTGGACCATGCCGCCGATCTCGTGTGTATCACGGAAACCTGGCTGGACAATGAATCGGGGCCAATTCTGGCTGATCTTGTTCCAGTCGGGTATTCCATGCAGCACCAGCCGCAGGGACGGGGAGGGCAGTGTGGCTATGGTTTTTTAAGAGGGGTGGTCTGCAAGGAGGTATCCAGTGCGATCCATGATAGGTATTGAGGCTCTCCATCTTCTGTTTGATTTGGCAGGGGACAGTTTGGGTGTGCTACCGGTATACCATGCACCCACCAGTCCGGTAGCCTCCCTGCAGGCTCTGGCAGAGGCTGTGTCGGAGGTGGTATTGCGGTCCCCAACGACAATAGTCCTGGGGGACCTCAACATCCACACCGACGCAGTCCTCGGGGGAGCCGAGCTTGAGTTCATGGCTGCCATGGCAACCATGGGCCTGTCCCAGAGAGTCAACGGCCCAACATATATTGGAGGACATACATTAGACCTCATGTTTTCCAGTGGCCTTGAGGCGGGTGGTCCGTTAATGGGGGGAGATATTTATTTATTTTAATCGATTTATATCCCACCCCTCCTGAGAACAGCTTGGGGCGGCTAACAATTTTAAAACCATAAAAATACAATCATATAAATTTAAAATAAGCATAATAATATTAAAAAACAGGGCTAGGCCATACTAAAATAATAAATAAGGGCAGAAGGAGATTAAAAACCCCTAACCCCCCCTCCCCCTCCCCCTCCCCAAAGGCCTAGGCGAACAGCCAGGTTTTACATACTCGCATATCAGCTGTGCCCTTGTTATGGTCAGACCATTACCTCCTACAGACCTCCTTTCTAGCACATGCCTGCCCCTGGAAGGGTGTGGAACCTATTAGGATAGTCCGCCCCTGAGGCTGTTGGACCCAGTGTGGTTTCTAGGCGCTCTGGGGGAATTACCCTCTGACCTTGACAACCATCACATTGATGGCCTTGTCAAGCTGTGGAACACCTTGCTGATGGAGGCCATCGATCAGATGGCTCCCAGGCATTTGTTGCCCAGGCGGAGGTTCCACAGACCTCCTTGGTTCTCTGAGGAACTGTGGATCCTGAAGCAGGAGGGGCGGCAGTTGGAGCGACGGTGGCGTCGTTCTCAGGCTGAAGCCGACAGATTGCGGCATAGAGCTAGTTTACGAGCCTATGCCGTGGCTATGCGGACAGCAAAAGGGGAACTCTATGCTACCCTCACAGCATCCACAAAATCCCATCCGGCGGAGCTGTTCCGGGTTGTACAGGGGCTGGTCAGTCCAGCCTCCCTCAACCGTGGAGTTGAGTCATCATCTGCCCGCTGTGACCCTTTTGCGGATTATTTTGTGGAGAAAATCGGTCATATTCACCAAGACCTCAATGCTGCACTTAATACAGTGGAGGAGGTAGAGGTGGTGGAAACCCCGCCTTGTCCGATTTTGTGGGATCAGTTTCAGTCGGTGACACCCACTGATGTGGTGGAGGTGCTGGGGGCTGTTCGAGCCACCTCTTATGAACTAGATCCATGCCCGTCCTGGCTGATTAAGACCTGCCAGGAGACAGCAGGGCAGTTGCTGGTGGGGGTGGTGAATGCCTCCCTGCGGGAGGGCAGAGTGCCAGCCTGCCTCAAGGAGGCGGTGGTACAGCCTCTGCTCAAGAAACAATTGCTTGACGTTGACTCCCCTGCCAGCTATCGACCTGTCTCTAACCTTCCCTTTTTAGGGAAGGTTATTGAACCGGTAGTAGCTCAGCAGCTCCAAGGGCACCTCGACCGCACCGGCTACCTGGATTCCTCACAGTCTGGCTTTCGTCTGGAGCATGGCACTGAGACAGCATTGGTGGCTTTGGTCGATGACCTGTGCCATGAAAAGGATAAGGGTCAGTCGACCCTTTTGGTCCTATTAGATCTGTCGGCTGCATTTGATACCATTGACCACGATATTGGTGACGCGCCTGCGGGACACTGCAGGGATGGGCGGGATCGTTCTTTAATGGTTCTGCTCATTCCTGGCCGGGAGAACCCAGCGGGTGGTGCTCAGTGATTATTTTTCATCTCACTGAGACCCCTTGTGTGGGGTCCCGCAGGGTTCTGTTCTGTCCCTTCTCCTGTTCAACGTGTACATGCAGTCGCTGGGTGAGGTCATGAGAGGGTTCGTCATCAGTATGCCAATGACAAACAACTCTACCTCTCCTTTTCTGCAGACCCAGGCCCGGCAGTCTCGGTGCTTACCCGGTGATTGGCAGCTGTGAGGGACTGGATGAGGGCTAATCGACTGCGACTGAATCCTGACAAGACGGAGGTGATGTTAGTGAGTAAGTCGGTAGAGATGGCGACCCCCTCGGCTGAGGGGGTTTGCCCCCCACTGACTTTTCAGGTGCGGAACCTGGGGGTGCGCCTTGATGTGCAGCTCTGCCTGGATCTCCAGGTGGAGGCTTTGGCAAGGAGTGCCTTCCGCCAATTACATCTGGTGCGGCGGCTTCGGCCGCTGGTTTCAGTTTCGGATCTGGCCACGATCATCCATGCTTTTATCACCTCTCGTTTAGACTACTGTAACACGCTCTACGTGGGGCTACCTATGGTGACGTCTCGGAAGCTGCAGCTGGTGCAGAATGCGACAGCCCGGCTCCTGGTGGGGCTCGGCCGCCGAGAGCACATTACACCAGTACTCCGATCTCTGCACTGGCTGGCAATAGTTTTCCAGGCCCGATTCAAAGTGTTGGTTTTGACCTATAAAGCCCTAAACGGTCTGGGCCCTGACTATCTGCGAGACCGCCTCACTCCCTGGGTTCTGGATTGGCCCCTGTGGTCATCTCGGGGTGCCCTGTTGGAGGTCTCTCAGGCTTCCCGGGGGGAGGGGGGGCATGCAGGACAGGGCGTTCTCAGTGGCCGCTTCTGGGGACCAGGGTTTTGCCCTTACGTCTACAACCCCTTGGGCAAAACCTGGCTGCCTGCCTAGGTTTAATCTCCAGAACAGTGACACTATGGCAACAGCACTCGCACCACGGCTCCTGAGCCACATGGCTCTTTCATCTTTGCCCCATGGTTCTTAGTCTTAGCCTCACCCGTAGCTCAGAGACGTGAGAGAATGCGGTTGAACGGGGGGGGGGGGGGGGGGGGGGGGGGGGGGGGGGGGGGGGGGCACAGCCAATGGGGTGTAATTTTGCTGTCCCTGGCCAAACCCCATCATTTGCTGTGAGGTTCAGCTAGGGACAGGCTGCAGCTGTAAATGCCCACCGGCTCTTAGCAGTGGCTGGGGCTTGAAGCAGCAAGGTGTTCCCAGCTAGGGCTGCAGCTTGCATTTCTTTTCATGCTCTGACCAATGTGGCTGCTTCAAACTCATTTTGACAAAGTGGACATGAAGCACAATTCATTTCTGCTTTGTTCATCAGCTTCAGCTAGTTTGTGCCAGGCATTTCCCTTTTCATTCAATAGAATTCTAGAATTGTATGGTTGGAGGGTACAACAAGGGTCATCTAGTCCAACCCCTGGCTCATTTTCATCATGTTGGCCACTTTACATTCCAGTGGCTGTGTATGGTGCTTGGTTCACTTAGGGTGCAGCTACTCGAGCTGCAGGGGCCTGATACCCCTGTGGAAGGCAATCACCGCCACCACACTATGGGGCATGCTAAGGGAGTTGGCCAGATGGCTGCAGGAAAGCTGGGTGGGCTGGCCCCTGTTCCAGCTGCCACTATGGGTGGGGCAGGCTAAGGCGCCACCCACACAAGTGAGTGCCCGGACCTGACCTGCCTCCGTCCCCCAGCTGGACTGAGAGCCTACGCCGGTTGTGATGTGGCTAAACACGATGGGTGCTAGCACCCATTGCTCACAGCCCCACAGCACTGCACCACAGCACTGCACCACACATGGCAGGGCAAGTGTACCCCATCACACAATTTGCCCTGCCCTGGGTATCCTTACCCCAGCTGGGTTAAGGCAGCTCCACGACACGTCCTCAGAATATTTCAAGGACGCGTTGCGGAGCAGCCAGCTGCTCGCCTCACCCCAAGGTAGGGGCAACATCTGTCAGGCCCTGGGCACATGAGCCACTTGCCTGCATGGCTCGTTTGCCCAGGGAGGGGTAAGGCTACCTAAGACATGGTAGCCTCCCCAGCCTGTCTTGTGTGGCTGCACCTTGGTTTCCATTATATTACACCCCAGGCTGTAGCATGAAACCAGGTGAGCAAAGCAGCAAAAAGTGCTAACAATTCACTGAACTACCTGAAATGAACAAAGTTCCTGAAACGTCAGAACTAAATTCATGAATATGCAAATAGCATTTTGGTGCTGAATATGTATTTGGATATTCAACAGTGTATCCAAACATGCAAGTAATATTCACTAATATGAAACTCCCTATGCATTTCCGCTGTGATACTGTGGCTTACTGTCAACACCTGCTGTGCATGTGACTCCTAAGCCAGCATCCCTGCAAGAGAGGGAGCCAAGCAGAGTGCAGAATGGACCACACGAAGGAATACTTCCCAAGAGCAGAGACTCACTGGCCCCTCAGTACCTCTGGGCTGTCTTGCCTGCATTGGGTTGAAAGTGACTCCGGGCCTAAAGGATTGGGAGCTCATTAACACGTCTGTTGATGAAACCCAAGAGCAGGCAGACTCTGGCTCTGTCAGTGTGAGGTGCGCTCCTTTCACATAGTGTGAGGAAAAAGATATGTAAGCCAGTTTGTGTCAATGGCCAGAAGCTGTGGCTATACAAGGGAAGAGGGAGCAGAAGCTTCCTAAAGCAGCCTCAACTGTCAGAGTTGATCCTCAGCAGATTGCCTGGGCTGTCGCGGCAGCTGCTCTTCCTCAGCTCTGAGGATGCCCAGAGATACAGCACGGAGAACAAATTAACATTTAATGGTGCTAGAAACTCTGAAGAGTTCAGCAATGGAGAGTCACACTGGGATGATGAAACCAGGCAGGAGGCAGCACTTGTGAGGAGGCTGCTATCCCAGGCCCCTGCCTCAAATCAACGTTGCTCTGCTACTAGCGGATGAAAGCTGTGAGTGTCCCAAGGAAACTGCTGCTCCTGAACCAGAATGTGAATGCCAGTCTCCTTTCCCTCCCACCCTTGCTTGCCTTCCTGGAAGCTGAATGCTCAGACTCATTGTCAGTCATAGCAGGATTTCAGAGAGGAAAGGAAAAGATTGCTCTGGCAGCAGATGAGGTACATGTGGTATCTGTGCTTTGGCAGATGTAAGAAGAGGCTAAGAAAGCAAGGTCACTGCAAATGCTGGTAGTGACGCTCTGTTCTGGTTGCCAAGGCAAACGGCACTTGCTTACTTACTCATTACAACCCTGGAAATGACCAGTGAGGGCTGTGTGTGACAAAACAGTGCCCATGGAAAGGAGCCATGCACAAGCTCCGTTGGGCTGCAAATTACGGGGGAAGAGCTCCTCATTGTAAAGATCACCTGTTCTGCCTCCTAATATCTGACTATTAGTGAACTCTCTCCATCTGCCTGGAGAATGACAGGTTGGAAGCAGCACAGAGTGTCTGCATGGCAAGAATTGCTGCCAGCACCACCTAGATGTTTGCAGCAGGTTCTCCTGACAGAATTAGGAGGGCTCCAATGGGCACCGCAGACATTTACAATGAATTTATTCATGGTTAGGGGGAACCACTCTATGCCAGCCTTGGCATTTCAATTCAGCAGGAATTGGGGCCATCCTGATAATGGCAGAGCCTGCAACTCCCCATGTAGGAGCCCAAGGGAGGTGAAGGCATCTTCATATCGGCTGCTCCTCCTCATCAGCATTGCCTCAGTCTTCCCCAGATTAAGCAGGAGGTAGCCTCCAATGCATTCAGCCAGGTATATCATTCACACATTCCTTCAAGGCGGAGGCTAAGGAGGCAGAGTTCATGGGGCAACAGATACACACACAGTCGTGTACCATCAACATACTGATGATATTCATCCCTGTGCTTGGTCATGACATCCCCAAAGTGTTGCATGTATATGTTGAACAAGAGTGAAATAATTGAAACCTGAGGAACACTGCATTTGAAGTCTCTCGGGGATGATGCACAACCATCCAGAACCGTATTACTCAAACCAGCATCTTCCATCACACCAGTGACGTCCCTCAGCCGCCGAAGCAGCAACCCATGATCACATGTATTGAATGCTGATGCAAGATCCAAAACGGCCAGCTGTCTTCGATCTAAAATCAGCAGCAGATCATTCATCACCTTGACAAGTGCAGTCTTTACCCCATGAAAAGGCCAGAACAGAAAACACAGACTGGAATTTCCCCAATATTATTCAAGACCAAATGCCTCTGCAGCTGTACTGCCATGGCCTTCTTAATCA
Source organism: Sphenodon punctatus (assembly GCA_003113815.1). Lineage (NCBI taxonomy): Eukaryota > Metazoa > Chordata > Lepidosauria > Sphenodontia > Sphenodontidae > Sphenodon > Sphenodon punctatus. The sequence goes on along the minus strand of QEPC01002185.1, from coordinate 856,574 downwards.
CCTTCCCCAAAAGACAGATTGGAGACTAGGGCTAAAACAAGAATTAAAACTATTCTCGTGAGAAATCTCGCACCTTCCCCAAAAGACAGATTGGAGACTAGGGCTGAAACAAGAATTAAAACAATTATCGCGAGAAATCTCGCAAGAACAAGAACCAGGCTCAAGATCTCGCTGGGATCTTGACACCTGGTTCGAGTTCTGTGTGAGATTTTGAGCTCGACTCCCTCCTCCCACAAGATCTGTTTGGTGAGAGGGGAGCGTACACAGACCTGGCTTTGCAAAGGGCTGCCTTGGCCTGGAGAACTGGGATCCTGGGGGTCCCAGCTCTCCTGGTCAGCGCAGCCCCTTGCAAAGACCTCAAATGGCTACCTGGTCAGTTTTAGGATGAAATTGACCAGAATGCCATTTGTAGGACTTTGCAAGGAGCCACTCTAGCTAGAGCTGAGTAGTCCTTTGCAAAGCCAGCTTCCAAAGAGGTTGCCATGGCAGGGGGAGTGAGGGACCTGGGTCTCCACTCCCACAGCCAGGGCAGCCCCTCAGGAAGTGCCCAAGCTCCTTTGCAAAGTCCTGTGAGGGAGGAGAGGGCAGGGATCCACTCTCTTCCCCTGGTGCAGGGCTTTGCAAGCCACTGAGAGGCTTTTCCCACCAAGAGAGCTTTTCCCAAGGGGCTGTCCTCGCAGGGGGAGTGGGGGACCTGACTCTCAGCTGCTTGCAAAGCCCTGCGCAGAGGGGAGAGAATGGATCCCTGCTTTCTCCCCCAGCGCAGGGCTTTACAAAGCAAAGAGCATACAGCCTTTGCAAACAGCCTTTGTAACGGACAAGCCCTGGCTCTAGTGCACGAGGGAGCTGGTCCCCAGGACCCCCAGGCCACTTCTTGTCAGTTACAAAGCCTTTCGAGTTCATGGCGAGAAGCTGCCATTTCTTGGCTCATTCTCGTTTTCCATAATGAATCAAGAAACATGTTTCTTGCCGAGAAACTCAAAAACACCAAGTTTGAGTTTTGGTCATAGTGATAACTGGCAAGCACTCCAACATCAAGAGATGGTTTCTTGAGGAAGGGGCAAACCTCCACATGTTTAAGGCTACCTACACTGTCCCCTCCATAAAGGAGATGTTAAAAATGCCCATCAATAAAGGTATCACTGGCCCAGCACTCACCTTCAACAAGCAGGATGGGCATGGTCGGAGCCACAGGTGGTGGGTCTCAACGAATCCAACAGTGCCTGGATCGCTTCATCATCAACCATGTCAAAGTCAACTAGGGGAATACAATTCCTCAGGACTCCGCAGCTTACCACATCATGCCCAGAGTCAATCTATCTTCTCTGAAAAGAATATAGCAAACTTCTCACAGTGCTCTACTGAAGAAACCATAGATGAGTTGAGGCAGTATGGATTACGAGGCTGTATACAACCTGATAGAGTTGTGCCAGTCAGTTCTCTGGATCATCTATGCCCAAGGACAAGTAAAGCCGCTTGGCCTTGGTAATAACCCTTCTGTATAAATATATAAATTAGTAATAATAATAATTAATAATAAACAAGCAGGGAAAACAGGAGTGGAAAGCACTTTTATAGAATCTTAGAATTGGAAGTAACCTTGAGGGACATCTAGTCCAGCCACCCAGGGCAGATCAAACTCCAGAAGCCAAAAAAAAATAAAAATAAAAATTCAGTGACCAGACTTTATCCTGATATTAAACCATTCTTGCCCCACTACACCCCTGAACCAGTCGCCAGCCTCAGTTTTCTGGGCGCCAATGGCTCCCAGGTACCTGCAAATTTCACACCCTGAGCTACAACATCCCCAACAGATGGCTGTCCAGCCTCTTTTTGAAAACCTCCAGCGATGGAGAGTTTACCACCTCCCTAGGCAATTTGTTCCATCGCCACACAGCTCTTCCTGTTAAGAAGTTTTCCTGATATTTAACTGAAATCTCCCTTCCTGTAACTTGCTCTTTCCAGCTCTCCTGGCCAATACATTGTTTCTAGTCCTGCCCTCTCTAGCAATTGTAGAGCAGTTCCTTACCCTTCTCCTGGTGGCAGCCCATTAGATTTTATGTCTCCCCCAGTCTTCTTTTGACTAGGCTAAATAATCCGTTCCTTTAACCCTTCCTGATAACACTTGCTTTCCAGATCCTTCATTTATCTTTGTCGCCCTCATCTGAAAGTGAAATATCCCAAAGAAAATGGGGAAAAAAAGATCTGCTCCCCACCTCTACCCTTTGTGTACACTCTCATTTATCCCATGTGGACCCATGGTGCCAACGTTTCTTCAGGGGTAAGTAATAATAATACTATTTCTACATAAGAACCTGGAACAGGAGACTGCAGAATTCACTTCCTTATTAATATAGACGATGTGTTCTTTGTGCTACTGCCTCATTCATGTAGTCTGGCAAGTACCTTTCCTATTTCAAACTCATAGCTGCCTTGTAAATTCTGTATCTCACTTAAAAAACGTATATCCTGCTTGTGACGTTTATTAATAAGCTACAACTTCTACAACATGAGCCTATGCTAAAAATATCTCCAAACAACCCCCTCCTCTGCTGGCCACACCAGCCCTGGGTTCGACTAGACATCCCTGAACAGAGAGAGATAAATAACAGCCTTTGACAGTGTGTGTGGCCTGATACAAATATTAGAAGAAATCTCTGCTTTATATTAATTTCCCAGATCCTGGTGAGGATTCCAAGAGCCGGTGTAGAACCAGACAGGACTCCCTGAACAATCAGACTTTGTAATTAAAATTAAGAAAATCCTTAACTGATGAAGAGACTAGGAATCCTGCTGATGGTGACGCACAGGAGCAACCAACGCAATGGAGAGAGGAGGAGCTGTGTTATTCCATTTCTAAACTAACCACATGCTCCACCTTATCAACATGGTCTGCAATGAGTGCCTCTTCCAGAACCATGAAACAGGAGTGCAGCCTCCCTAATGACCTGGAGTGCTAGGAAATGGCCTCACGCAGGGTTTGGTAACAACAACAGGGCACTGGCTGACTTCCATCCACATGTGCACAGAGAAGTCTCCTAGAGCTTAGCAACTTCCTCAGCATGGTGCTATGGAAACGTGGACTTCCTACCACCAAAGCTGGAGTTGGATCTGGACAGCTGCTACAAACAGGGCTGCCACCTTTGGTCGTTTTTTACCTGACACTTCCATTTTGACCTATGGGAGTGTCCGGTAAAAACCACCACAGCTACAAAGGAAAATGCCACTTTGCTCCCTGCTGCCAGCATTTGAATTTGCCCAGCAGCTGGGGAAAATATGGACTCCACCTACTGCCCCAGCTGCTGGGAAAGTCAAACAACAGCAGGGATCTTTAGAGGAATGTGGCTCTTCTATCCCCCATCTGCAATACTCCTGCCAGTTCACTAAGAAACCCAAAAGCAAAGAGAGCTCCATTCTGCTCCCCCGAAACAACACAGCCATGCAGGAACACTAGGAAGAGACTGGATCTTACTTCCCAGCTGCAGTCATATGATCCCACTGACCTATCACACACAGGGGGCAGTCCCAGGGACTACCACAGCCACATTACTCCATCCATTGCTCTGGATGGAGTGGCCTCGACAAGCAGGAAAGAAAGGGGCACTCTGTGCTGAGCAAGCATGGACTGGAGGGCTGTTTCTTCTCTCCAGCAACCACTCCTAACAGGTCCACAGCAAAAGTCTTTGCACAAGGAAACGGCAGGAGCCTGTCAGCTGGCCCTTTCTCTGAAGGAGAAAGGGAGAGGCCTGCTCTGTGAAGACCAGCCTCACAGGGAATCACTGCCGTCCACAGCAGACTGTGAAAAGCTGGGGAGGTTTATCGACTGCTGCTAACCATGAATTAAAAATAGAAATTATCCATTTTCCTGGGAAGAGCAGGCAGAGCTGGCTCCAGGCCTTGTAGCCAAGAAGCTGCCCTGTTCTTGGTTCTGTCAACAAAGTTAGCGAGCACTTACAGGACCAATGGCACAGTGGTGAAAAGGCAGGTGAGTTTCCTAATTTGTACAGCATCTAGGCTGACAGGCCCTAGCTGGGCTCTGGAGCAGTCCCGGCTGGGATCTGTCATTTTCAAAGGCCTGTGGCCAGTCTCACCCCACAGCGTCTCTCAACTGAGAGGCGCTGTGAAGGAGATGCTGTCTTTTAAACTTACAATACTGGGCTGGAACTGTTGCGGATGGTGCAGCTGCAGCTCCAGGATCCCTTCCCATTCCCAACCCTTGAGCTCGCCTCTGAGACCACGCTGCTGAAGCCGCTGTTCCTAATTTGCAAATTTTAAAGGACACTTATGAGAAATACAGGTTTCAGGGCTGTATTAGAGCAAATGCAGCCCTGCAACCTGTATTTCTCATAAGTGACCTCTAAAATTCACATATCTGGCCACCAGACAAAAAAGGTGTCAAACGGACAAGGGACAAACCCTTCAAAAAACTGGACTGTCTGGTATAAAACCAGACCAAACAGCACCCCTAACAGCATCCCCGACCAGGACCAACCTTAGAAAAAGTGGGGCCCATGATAACGAATGGGGCCTGTGGGCTGGGAAAAACCTTGCAGAAATGCCTGTTCTTGAGCTGAGAGCTGCCTGTGGGAGCAACGCCCTACCCCTAAAAGCGCCAGCCCTGGTAGGGTGCTTCCTGTGCAGGGGTGGGGGAGCACTGTACTGCTCCCAAAGGCAGCTCTCAGACCCCAGAACAGGCATTTTTCAGAGCCTTCCACCCACCCCCTGCCTTCTCTGCAGGCAGGGGGACAGCCCTGCAGGCAGCACACACCCCAGGGGGCCAAGAGCCCGTTCAGGAGCAATGCTGCTGCTTGTCCCTCAGCGACAGAGTCCTACTGCAATGCTGCCACCTCTAAGGTTCCCTCCAGGGCCCTGGGAGCCTCTCAGTGTTGCAGCGGAGCCCCGGGGAAGTCTTGGACTGCAGCATGACTCTGCCACTGGGGGGAGGGGGCACGGTAGCACTGCTCCCACTCTTGAGGGTATTATTATTATTATAAGCATTTGTATAGCGCCAGCTGTGTACCTGGAGCTTTACAGAACAAAAGATAGATGCAGTCCCTGCCTATAGCTTACAATCTAATAGACACAGAGGGGGGAGACAAGGAAAGGGGATATAGGGAGAGATAAGGAATAAATAACATTCAAGCGGATGCGAGGTCTCAGGTGCACATGCTTGGCTTGGTTGCAGTTAGGCAGGAGTAAAAATTGAAAGGAAAGTTCTAACAGCCGTCAGGAAAGGCGGCAAGGAAGAGGTGGATTTTGAGGAGGGATTTGATACACATCTAGATGTGTATAAGAGACAGCCACTGCACTGCATGGCTCGTTTGCCCAGGGAGGGGTAAGGCTACCTAAGACATGGTAGCCTCCCCAGCCTGT
>QEPC01002185.1:835242-850527 GCA_003113815.1 Sphenodon punctatus | reverse complement strand
ATAGAGGTGATATTGGAAGCTGTGGGAGGCAATAAGTTTGCCAAGGAACAGGGTGTAGATAGAGAAGAGGAGAGGGCCCAGGACAGAGCCTTGGGGAACCCCAACCGAGAGGGGGAGGGAGGAAGAGTTGGAGTTGGGAAGAGAGACATTAAAGGAGTGATCAGAGAGGTAGGAGGAGAACCAGTCAAGGACAGAGCCGCAGAAGCCTAGGGAGCGGAGAGAGTTCAGTAGGAGTGAGTGGTCGACAGTGTCAAAGGCAGCAGAGAGGTCAAAGAGGACAAGAATGGAGTAAAGGCGCTTAGATTTAGTGAAAAGTAGATCATTGGTTATCTTGGCAAGGGCAGTTTCAGTGGAGTGAAGGGGGCGGAAGCCAGACTGGAGAGGGTCCAGGGAGGAGTCGGCAGAGGGGAGATCCAGGCAGCGGGACTAGACAACACGTTCCAGAAGCTTAGAGGCGAAGGGAAGGAGGAAGATCAGCCAGTAGCTAGTGGGGTCGAGGGTGGACTTTTTGAGGATGGGAGAGACCGTGGCATGCTTGAAGGCAGAGGGGAAGGAGCCAGTGGAGAGGGAGAGATTAATGACATGTAAAAGGGGGGGGGGCAACAGTGGGAGCGATGAAGGTCAGGAGGCGGGAGGGGATTTGGTCGAGAGGGCAGGTGGAAGGGTTGGAGGAAGAGAGCAAAGAGGAGATTTCCTCAAGGGAGGCAGGAGGGGAGGAGAGAGGGGTGGTGAGAGAACGGGGAGAGGAGACTGGTGGGAAGATCTTGTCAATCTTTGAGGTGAAGAATGACGCAAGATCCTGAGCAGAAAGGGAAGAGGATGGAGGGGGGCTTGAGAAGGGAGTCAAAGGTGGAGAAGAGGCAGCGAGTGTCCCAAGAGTAGGATTCAACCCGGGAGGCATAGTACTGTTGCCTCACCAGGGAGATAGCGGAAGAGGGAGAATTTATAGTGGAGGAACTCAGGGTGGGAGCGGGATTTGCGCCAGAGGCATTCAGCAGCCCGGGTGCAGGAGCGGAGGTAGTGGACAGTAGGAGTGAGCCAAGGACGGGGGTTTCGGGGTCGAACAGGGCGGGAGGAGAGGAGGGGCAAGAGAGTCGAGGGTCATGGCGAAAGAGGCGTTGAGAGAAAAGATGGCAGCGTCAGGGGAAGAGGAGAAGAAGACAGGAGGGATGAGGGGGGAGAGAGGAAGCAAAATCTAAAGGGTTAATAGCCTGCCGATCACAGAAGAGGCGTGGAGCTGGGGAAGAAGTTGAAGGAAGTGAGGTAATGGTTAGACACGGGACAAAGGTCAAAGGAGAGGTCAGCAACAGGACAGTTTCTGGAGATGAGGTTGAGAGAGTGACTGTCGGTGTGGGTGGGGGAATCAGCGCAGAGGCGGAGAGCAAACGAGGAGGCTACGGAGACAAAGTGGGAGATGGAGGGCTGGGAAGGTGCGCCAACATGGATGTCGAAGTCACCAAGAATGAGAGCGGGGGTATCCTTGGAGAGGAAGAAGGTGAGCCAGGATTCAAAGCCTGGGAGGAAAGAGGGCCAAGGGGGCGGTAGATGACAGTGACACGAAGCTGAAGGGGGGAGTAGAGACGCACAGAGTGAGCCTCGGAGGAAGGGGGAGGGGCAAGGGGCTGGAATCGACAGGGGTTGGTGAGGAGAAGGCCCACGCCACCGCCTCGGACTTCGGGGCGGGGCCAGTGAGAGAACAAAAGGCCTCCAGAGCAGAGGGTGGCAGGGGTGACAGAGTCAGAGGGAGAGATCCAGGTTTCAGTAAGTGCAAGGAGTTGAAAGCGGTGAGAAAGGAAGAGGTCGTGAATGAAGGGGGTTTTGTTAACAGAAGAGCGGCAGTTCCAGAGGGAGCAGGAAAAGGGGAGTTGATCAGGGGGAAGGCAGGGAATGTGGATGAGGTTGGGGGATGTGGAGGGATGGGGCTTGCAGGGAATGGTTAAGGGGAGGTGAGCGGGAGAAGGGGGAATAGGCAAGGGGGAAAATAAGGGGCGGGGAGGTTCGAGAAAGAGTGATGGAGGAGGGAGAGGGAGAATCAGGGGAAACAGGAGCAGTGAAAGAAGGAGAGAAGAGAGAGGATGAAGGAGTGGGGGAGATAAGGGGAGACACTGAAGTGGACAATATTCATGGCAGCAGAGGGGATAACCAGGCCTGTGGATGGCGTGGGAAGGTCCAAGGGAAGTTCTCCTCCTAGTAGCCACATCTGCAGGGCCCTCCTACCATGCAGCTGGCGGGCCCACAGGAAGCACCTACCTGGGGCTTCCTCCTGGCTGGCTGGCCATGTGTGGGTGTGTAAGAAGCAGCTGTCCAGAGGGCAGAGCTTTTTGCACCCCCTGCTACTGTGGGGCCCAGGGGCTATGTTTCCAGGCTCTGAATGCACCATTCATTCTAAGACTACAAGCTTCACTCAGAAAAGCTGTCCCAGCAGTCAAGGAGGCAGGGGCCATGGCCCCATGTTTTTCTGCACTTCTGGGAGGCCTCACAGAATGCCCTATACTGCAGGGAGGCCCTCGACTCTCCAGCGCAGCAGTGGCAGGATTCCCTCCCAGCCGGGCCCAAGCACAGTAGTCTTTAAGGCCCCACAGGAGCTTTGGTCACTTTGTTAGTGTTTGCTTTGCTCCCTTCCTGGCTAGGGTTGCCACCTGGGGTGGGTTTTTTTTTACCTGACACTCCTATAAGCCAAAATGGAAGTGTCAGGCAAACAACGACCAAAGGTGGCAACCCTACTTCCTGGTGCTGGGAGTGGGAGGCTCTCCAGAATGGGTGTTTTTAGACCAGCGCCTCCCTGCCCATAACCCATCATGCATATTGCAGGGCCACATTGGCACCCTATGCAGTCCTGCAACATGCATGATTAGTGGGTAATGGGTAGGGAGGCGCTGGTCGACAACACCCAAGGTGGCAGGAGCTGGGGACCGAGGCTCCTTCTGCATTGTTATGATGTCCCTTTTCCCAATGCGAGAGCAGCCACAACTGCTGCTGGAGTTACCCCTTCCTCCACTGGAGGGAGCTGTGCATGCACTCCCCCCCCCCCCCCAGTTAATGAGAGGGGAAGGGGATGGGGGAGGAAGACAGTGTGACTGCAAGTGTGTGAGAGAATGTGAATGAATGAATGTGATTGACTGAACCTGAGTGTGTGTGATCAATGTCTTGCCTCAACCCTGTAGTTTCACTTGCACATTGTACCGATGTGTTTGGTGGGGTTTGTTTGCGCTCTTTTTAAAAAGATGTATATGGCACTTTGCAAGCACCAGATTGCCAACTGCTAAAGGGGCCATGGAAATGGGGTAGGAGGGGGGGGGGGCTGCATCTTGTTTTCACACTGGGTCCTACAAATTCTAAGGCTGGCCCTGCCAGCAGCACTGATAGGACAGAGGTGAGACTGGTACAGTAGCCACAGGCCTGCATAGGGGGAATCCCTTTGCTCAGCAATGAAGATGAGACAGTTACTTAAGAGTTGTCTTAAAATGAGAGTTGTCTTAAAACATGGGGTGTGATTAAGGAAAGAGACCCTGTGCTGGATGCCCATGCCAGTTTATGAAGGCTTAGTACTTCATCCTGGAACTTTATCATAACCTCTGTAGCAAAATGACATAAAAGTCCTAGGAGAGCAGGTTAGCCCCCTTGCCCAGCAGTCCAAATTCACATGTCTGCATTTTATTAATGTATCTACTTTGCATCTGGAGAGCAGCCCATATCTGGAACCCTTTAACTGCCAGCCTTTCACACAAGCAAAAGCCTACAGTGAGAAGCTGTAGAAGGAAGTCGCTGAAATTATAGCCCAGGTTTCACTCCCAAAGCATGCAGTCTGAGAGCAGTATGTACACGCGCTCACCACACACACACACACACACATCAGTGCTTGGGTACATGAATTGACTGATGAACTTCCTGACCTATCAATTTAATAGTCTGCAATGCACAGCCTTGCAAGCAAGATCATAAAGCAGCACCTTTCAAACTCTTACTTTTTAGAGCAATCAATGCCTAGATACCTGCGGGAAGGCAAGTCTGTTATCTGGCTTAGCTGCAGGTCCCCAGGGTTGATCATGCCAGATTCAAGCTCTCTGGGCTGATTGCTGTAAATCAGAATCTCTTACATGCTGAGAACTCCCTCTGTTCAGTAACATTTTAGTGAGACACTGGATAAATGGGAGCACCAGCCGTACGTTTTTGCAGACTTAGCCTGCAAGCCAGACTGTTCCCATTCTTCACTGTGCTTTACCCACAGCTCAGTCAGCTCATCCATTCCACACCCCCAGAGCAATTGCTGGGGCAATCCACTCCAGTGGATATATATATGCATGCTACAAGCATGTAGGCCCAGGTGTGGCTGCATCTATTATAGCTATGCCCCTGACAGACTCCTCTGCCAAGGCAGATCCAGCAAGCTCTTGGCCCCTGGCCTCTCTCTCTCAGCCCCTTTGTCCTCAGCTGCCTTCCTGTCTCCAGCTGAGCCAATTAGCCACAAGTACTATTGCTAATGACCCTCCCTCCATGGGCCATACACCCTGTGGCTACTCAGGACAGCCTCAAGGCCGTAGCTATAATAGGTACAGACGCAGCTGCACTGAGACCCACAAACCTGTGGAATGGATTTGTATCAAGTGGGGGCAGGGCAAGGAAGCCCATTCCATTTTCTGCACAAGAGCCCATTCCAATCTAGCTACGTCCCTGGACAACCTGTAGCCCAGGTTCTCCCTTGAGAATAGTTAGGGTGTACTACTGCTGGTGCAGTGCACTCCAAAAATTAGGGTTACAGTCCCTCTAGCCGCTGCAGGGCAGGTGGCTCTCATGCTTGATCATCTGTTGCATTAAATCCACGGGGCAAGATAATTTGCTGATTCAAGCAGGTGGAATTCCTGGGGCTTCACAAGCTGTTCTGATATGCCCCAGGGGGATGCACTGATGGGAAATGGCAGGGGAAGGCGGATCAGGAGAGTGAGCTCCCTATGGGCTCAATCACACAAACTCACGGTATGCCTCTTAATCTGCGTTTGGCTCCTCCGGTAGCAACGCCTTCACACAGCTGCTGATTCCTGTGCCTTCCAATAGCCTGCCCTCCTTCCCTGTGGGCTTTTCCACAATGTGAAAGTCCTGGAGGAATACCCTTTTGATACCCCAATGGAGACAAAGTAGTTCAGATGATATCTTGTATTGGACCAACCCCTGTCACTGAGTGTGCAAGCTTTTGAGCCACACAAGGCCCTTCCAGCTTGTAAGATGTCAGATGACAAGACTGAGCAATTATTTGGGTATGGGTGCTTTCAGGGGAAAAAAAAATTCCAACAACAGAAGTTGGTCTAGTAAGAGAGATCATCTTAACTACTTAGTCTCCATCTCTTCCATTTGGGACCAACACAGCAACTACCCTCTGTCTAACTCAAGACAGCATGTAATGCTTCAGAAATAGTATGTGTGAGGCCCAACAGGAAGGATCGGGGAAACCAGACAAGACTTTCCACACACTCGTACCAGGCACACACGTGGGGGTAGTAGCTTAGGATTCCCTCAGGGTCTTATAGTGGCTAATGGGCTGTTGCCCAACCAAAGCTCATCACAGGAAAGCAGCTACAGGACAAGGCCCTTCACTCGCAGTACATACAAGCACGCACTCTTGCACACCATAGGGGGCAGGGATGGTGTGGGGAATAGCAGGGTAGCGTCCCAAGGGAAGGGGGACAGGACAGGGCTAGCACACAGGGGGGAGTCCCAGGAGAAGTAAGGGGTTTGGGAACACACACACATAGAGTCACTACACAGTCTTTATCACACAACACCACACTCACAACTCAGTTTGTAGTCATGGGGGGAGGGGGGCAGTCTCACAGGGAACAAGTTCTGATCACCACCAATGCTCCCACTGCCAGCCCTGTCTTATATAGCTGGTGCACGCCCCCGCAGGCACTCTGAATGCCTGGGTGGGGCCACCAGCTGTAACATGTCCCCTGGTGATTGCAATGAGCGCGGGGCGGGGCCGGGCGAGCCATGCCGACATTCTCCCTCACTAGTGCAGGGTGTCAGCTGTTCAGCCGCACCGTCTGCATCCCCCGCCAGAGTGGCAGGAGCCAGAGGTGGCGCAGGACTTAAAGGAGGTAACCCCCCTGCCGGCACCGCAGGACACCAGTGGTAGGAATACCCCATCCCCTTTCCCCATGGGCACGGAGAGTCCTGACAGTATGGGGTGGAAGAGGGAGTCTCAGGTTAATCAAATTCACACAACACAATTGCTTCTTAATACTGTTTTACTTTCCTGCAAGCCAGCACTTTGCCACTCATGTAAAGAACAAAGGAGCACAGAGAGAGGTAAGGATTTCATACAACACTCAAGCGTGCACACACAAAACCAGCAGAGGAAGCAGACTTGGAGTGCAGCCCATGCTGGCTAGGATCTGGGGTTACTCTGTGAAAAGCCTTTTCGCAAAGCATCCCACCACCCAGGAGAAGTCAGAATGGACTGTATTCTTTGGAAGGTTCAACCTCTAGGGGAGGTTTGTGTGAATGCATCTTCAGAATGTAGGTTTGTCCACTACCCACTATATGAGTGTGTGTGTTGCATGAATGAGCCCCCTGGTGCTGAGGATGTGATGCAGGCCATGGCCCCTTTAAGGCCAGCCTGTCCATCACTGTAACCCTGCCCACATGAGGGGTATAACCAGCCACGATGCCACCCCTCCTGGTCCCCAATGCATTGCCCCTCCTGGTCCCCCATGCGCCCACTACGGTATCGTGGTCCATTACTTAACTTTAATCCTGTCTCCGGTGCTGGTTGCACGTTCAGAGTGCCGGCGCGGCTGTTTCAAGCTGCTTCAGCGCTCTGAACTTTCTGTTTGGAGCAGTGTGCATGCACAAGCGAGCTCCTAGGCTCTGCGCTTGCACAAACTGCGGGGGGTCAGGACTTGCAGGGAGCCTGCCTGGGAAGGGACTTGGAGAGCCAGAGGCTCTCGTTGAAGGAGGGAGGAGTCAGACTCAGAGAGTGGTGGAGGGAGACCTGTAAGGGTCAAAACTTCACAGAACGTGCGTTGGGTGGCTAGGGAGTGCCGTCCAGCGCGTGTTCATAAGCAAAAGCAACGTGTTGCCAGGATTGCTTGGGGCAGTCTTTCATGGAGCTCTATGGAGAGGCAACTGGCAGCAACAGTAATGTTATATGGACTGTAGCCCTTGACGCCCTGCGGGCAGGAGGGGGAGCACTGGATGTATGTGCGTGACTGTTGACGTGTGTGCGTGCTATTGGCTGGTGGAACAGCAACTGCGGGGAGTGCCTTTTTTGTGTGTGTAACTTTTATTCAGTGTCTCTGAGCGCGGGCTTTTTCTCTCTCACGTATGTGCGGGTGGGGGCTGCCTGCTGCAGAGACCAGAGCATATATAAAGGTGACTCCACCAGGTGCCATTTTATCTCTCTTCCAGTTCTGAGAGAGAGAGAGTTTGCAGTTGGCCAGCCAGCTGGTGGTCAGACTGAATCTTTTTCATTCAAATTACGGATCACTGTTAGATTATATTTATAGATAATATCTTATTAATAATAAATAATCATCTAGGTAGTGCCAAGTCAGACCAAGGGTCCATCATCAAGCCCAGCATCCTGTCCTCCAGTGGGGAGGAGATGCTGCTGAGCTCAGCCTGCCCCGGTTGGGCTTGGGCCTGCTGGGTGAGTACATTGGGGACCCGGCTGGGGCTTGGCCTTGGCTTTTTGGGGGAGCCCTGGGGGCTGGGGGGGTCTTGTCTTGGGAGGCGGGGGGAGGTTATAATAAATAGTGATTATTATGGTATGATATCACATATGGTTATTACATACAGATTGGTTCTGCCCTTGTAGAATATTTTTTGTATTTTTAGGATATTTTAAATTTTTTAATTGTGAGTAATATAGTATGCTTTAATTATGAATTGTAATTGATGAGTGTGTGTGTAGTAAGGTGCTCTGTGAGCAGGAGGGTGCAGGATAAATTGAAATAAATAAATAAATATGATTGTGCTGTCAGCTGCCTCAAGACATTAATTCTTAATATTTAATTGTAAGGGCTAGGGCCCGTGCGCAGCGGCTTCGGGTGCTGCGCTGCGGGATTCTGGGACGACAAGCGGCGGCGAGAGGCAGTGGGGGCGGAGTCACAGAGGACGAGGTCGGGAAAACAGCTGAGGGAACGTCCGTAGGAGCCATGCCCCCCACGCCATCAGGGGATGCCGCGCCGCCTCCGTGCTGCTCTGAGCGGCTGCAGGTGAAGCAGGGCGGGGCTTCCAGTACTTAAGGGGCTCAGGAACGCTCACACGCTGCTGGAGATCAGCAGCACTGTGAGACTGGCCCCTCCTTGTGAATTGCGAAGCTAAGTTACTAGAGACCTTGAGTTGGAACGAGTGAGTTGATTGAGAGAGTGAAAGGTGAGTGTGTGGTAGCATAGGTGAACGAGTGTGTGGGTGCGTGTTAGTTTAAGGGTGGTAGAGAGCTAGGGTGGTTGTTTGTGTGGGTGGAGTGTGTGGAATCACTTCCCCTGACCCCTGTGTGTTTTCCCCTTGCTGCCTAGGTCCTTGTTCCCTGTTCCTTGATCCTTGTGCGCCCGTTCCCCCATTCCCCCTGTACCTGGGTATCCCCTTCCCCCTGTCTCCCCCCACGGGTCTCACAACCCCTTCCTCGTTCCCCCGTGCATGGTGTTTGTGTGGGGCGGATCGGGGGTTGCAGGTGGGTGAAGCCCACTCTCAGTGCGTTGCCTCTCCACCCCGATAATGACAAGGTCTTGTCCCGAAAAGGACTTTTAAGGCCAACTTACAACCTGAGGGGTCGTTATTCCCTGTTTAACGAGTGGGTTACTGGGTGTGTGGGTGTCCTCAGAAAGTCTCGAAGGGGTGTGAGTGTGCTGTGGTGTCCACAGGGTTCCCTTGGTGCCCCTTTTCCCATACCCACCCTAACATTAATTAAGTAAAGTTGAACTTGCTGCTGTGTGGTGTACTCTAACTTGAAGGAATAGACTTAATACTACAACTACTTCTGCTACTAGTAGTAGCAGCAACAGTAATGTTATATCAGCTGTAGCCCTTGGCACCCTGTAGGCAGGAGAGGGGGCAGGAGGGGAAGCAATGGAATAAGAAAGAGCTTGAAATACTAGTAGAAGCAGAAGTAGCTTTTCAGCTATTTCCATTAGGTAATGCAACAGTGGTTTCCAAGTGCTAAAAATATCCTATGTTCACACTAGTAGTAGTATCTCAATAACCTTTAATAAAGTAAAGGCTATTGTTGCAGAGATAGATACTACTACTAGTGTGAACTTGGGTTTTTCTTTCTCATTTCGAAACCACTATTGCATTTTCCCAATTAAGACTGATGTGTCTTGTGTTTAAGGGTTGGTTGAAGCCAAATATTGAGCTGCTGACCTAGAATATCTGAGATGAGGAGTTGAATATTTTGCCTCTAGCTTGGTATGATCTGTGCTAATTGCAACGCATGCTGCAAGACATGTACCGCTGGTTTCCCTCCTCTACTCTCCGAAGCCCAAAGCATGTGCAAAAAAGACATTGGCCATTTTGTGGAGCTGGAGCCCCCACAAAATGGTTTGTTGAAGTCAGTGGTGTTCCATTTCTTTGCTTTTTTCCAGTCTAAACTGTCTGCTGTCTCTGTGTTGGGTGGGGGGATCTAGAGGCTTTGATGGAAAAGGTTTCCAATCTTTGCTGCAATATTCCCTGCATTTGAAAATGGCCCTGGCCTACCCTTTTGAAGTCTGGACATGGGATATTGCAGGCTTGTCTGTGAGAAGGCCATACCACAGGTTAGTTCACTAATTAGTAATCCTTGCAGGAAGGTTCGTTGTAGCAGCTCAGACACCTTTTACATTGCAACAGAACTGTGTGTAGCATGTTTTCTGTTTTGGGACAAGTGGAACTCCATGCTGCTGTTTTCGTGATGTGTAGTGCTAAGGACTTCACATAATACTGTTGGGTCAATGGCCTAAGGATTTCTGGTTTGTTTTGCTTGCTCTGTGCTTGCATGATGCACTGCTGCTTTCCTTCTCCTCTCAAGCATGAGTAGAGAGGCCATTTTGTGAATTTGTGGGTGCACTAGTAATGACTACTCTTGTTTAAAATTGTTCCTTTGCTGTTTCACAGCTGCCCCCTGCTGGAAAGTAGTTTCTTGCCCCTCTACTTGTGACTGTGCTTTTGAGAATCTTGCTTGCCGGTTTTGTGGAGAAACAGAAATGCATAGTTTGAATCTGGTTTATTCGCTCCGCGTGTTTGGTTGCTATACAGGCCTGCAACTGGCCAGCCTTTTTTAAAAAGGGCCTGTTTGCTTGGACAGGCGTTTGGCTGTCGGCAGATAAGGTGTAGCTACTAGGGATGCTGGTCTGAATGAGCCTGGTTTGGTGGCAATGCAGCCCTGAAATTGGCCAAACCTTTTTTAAAAGGCATGTGTGCACTGGACAGACGTTTGGCTGCCGGGGATAGGGTGTAGCTACTAGGGATGCTGGTCTGAATGAGCCTGGTTTGGAGACAATGCAGCCCTGAAACTGGCCAAACTTTCTAAAAAAGGCCTGTGTGCACTGGACAGGTGTTTGGCTGCCGGGGATAGGGTGTAGCTACTAGGGATGCTGGTCTGGATGGGCCTGGTTTAGTGGCAATGCAGCCCTGAAACTGGCCAAACTTTTTTAAAAGGTGTGCTTGGACAGGCGTTTGGCTGCCGGGGATAGGGTGTAGTTGCTAGGGATGCTGGTCTGGATGGGCCCTAGTTTGCTTGCATGCAGTGCAGCCCTGCAACTGGTCAGACTTTTTTAAAAGGGCCTGTTTGCTTGGACAGGCGTTTGGCTGTCTGGGGTCTGGGAGCCTACCCTAGAAAACTACAGGCAGCCAAGGAGAGCATGAAAATGAAGAGGGTTCTGGATAATGGTAAGTGACGGCATGGGGATTGGGAGGGTTTTGGACCTCTTCTTTGGGGGAGAGGTCCACAAAGAAACAAAATTAAAAATGTCATTCAAAATGCAAACATCTAAAGTAATTTGCTTCTTTTTTCTATCCAGTTTGTCTGAGATCTGGCATGATTCCACACCTCACCTTGCTTTCCTTGTGAACATAGGAGCAAGTAGGTAGGAGCGCGGCAGAAGAGAAGGCTGCAGACAAGGAAACCCTTGTCTCCCACTGAACCCATCTCTTCCCCTTCCTCTTCTTGTGCTCCAAAACAAAACCTTTTCCCTCCTACTTCTCTGTCCTGTCCTTCTCTTCCCTTTCATTCTCTTCTGATTCGGCTTGTCGCAGGACAGGGAGTTAACTCAGTCCTTCCAATTCTCCAAGCCAGAAGGAAGGCTTGTCCCAAAGCCTACACCTTCAGAAGACTACAGGTGGCCAAGCATGCCATGAAAATCGAGAATTCAAGGGTTCAGGATAAAGGTAGGCAATGGCAACGTGATCTATTTTTTTAACATACTATAGTTAGTTTGGACCCGGTGGGAAAGAGAGAGGAGAGTGGACGGAACCCCAGTAAGAGGGCTCTCTATCCCCCAGTGGCAGTGCTTCACACAGCAGCGTTCCCAGCGTTAAGTAATGTAATGTCCATCCAGTGTTAACACTGGGAACTCCTTGCTGCTGGGTTATGCCATGTAACTGGCCTACCGTTGCCCTGACTCCACCTACCGCTGCCCTGGCTCCACCCCTAGGCCCACAAGCGGCAGGTTGAGCCCACCCACTGCCCCACCAGCCTCCAAACCCACCAGCCGCCACTGGGTATAACAGGGGATGGCTACAGAGCAGAGGCAGTCTGGAAGGAGCTACTAATACTAATCCTTTCTATAGCACTACTAGGCACAGGCGGTACTTTACAGTCACAAATTTTGGAGACCAGTTGCTGCCCAATGGGCTTACGATCTAAAACAGACATGGGTGAGGGGAACACAGAGACACACACACACATTACAGTAGGGAATTGAGGCTGAGAGGTAGTGACTTGCTCAAAGCCACCCAGTGAGTTCATAGCTAGGGCAGGATTCAAACCCTGGCTTCCCAAGACCAAGTCCAGCGTCATATCTGCTGCACCATACTGGCTCTCAGCCTTCCTTATAAGCAGGCTGGGACCAATCAGGAAGCTGGTGGGCATGGCTATACTATAGACTGGGCAAGATAAAGAAAAACAAAGAGCACAAGGAAAATCTTAAGCAGACCAGGCGGTGGCGTGAGGAAAAGGGAACCGCCACCCAGTCTCAGAGGCCCAGGGCCAAGCCCCAACACTGGGCAGGAACGGAGACAGGGCACGAATAGGAATTGGGCTCGGCAGTGCGCTCAGAGCAGGTTCAGGGCAGGAATGGGACAAGTAGAGCTGAAGGGGCAGGATCTCCCTGTGAAGCAGAAACAGTTTGGAAACTAGCCAGGGTTCTGACTCAGACAGAAGGGGATGGTGCTGGGAGCCATGGGAAAGGACTCATGCTTCAGATGTACAGGGAACTGGATAATAACAACTGGAATGACACCGACTAGGTGTCCCAAGTCAGTGCTTGGGGGACTGATCTTGCATAAACTCACCCCAGCAGCAGAGCAGTATATACATCACCGAGGGATCCCAGAAAGATGTTTGGTGTGCTGAGGAGTTCAGCGCAGTCTACAAACAGCAGGAGGCAGCTTACAGAATCAGGCTTAATGGCAAGTAGTCAAGCATTCCGGGGAGCTGGCATTGAAATAGCTGTCTGCCACAAACAGGACAAAGCAAGCTGTTTCATGACAATGTGATTAGCTTGAAAATACCTGTAGAAGCTCTGTGGGTGCTGAATTTCTCACTGTCGGACTAAATGCAAAGTGCTTAAACAATCCCCAATCAATACGAATCTGGTCTGAAGCATGGGATTTGCTACAGGCAGACTGAGGAGACCCAGTTAGCCTATGGGTGTGAGAGGGAGCTCTGCCAAGGTCTCTGCTCAACAGGGAGCGGTGGTTTTAGCAGAGAATGCACAGAAGGCTGAACTGCTAGATAGCTGCTGTGCCTCAGCCTTCTCAAAAGAAGATGCACAACAAAGAAGACATGGTCAATGAGACGGAGAGGGTGCAGGTCAGGATAACTGAAGGTGTAAATGATACCTGTCTATCTTGAATGAATGTGAAGTGGTGGGGCCTGACAAACTGCACCATAGGATCTTGAAGGATTAGTTGAAGAAGTTTTGGTACTACTAGGAATATATCTTTCACAAACTCATGCAGAATGGGTGAGGCCCAGAGAACTGGAGAAGAGCAAATACAGTGCCTATTTATAATGGGGAAACAGATGACCCAGGCAATTATAGGCAAGTCAGCCTGACTTTGGTACCTGGAAGATTTTTGAATTATTTATTTTCTATTTATTTATTTTCTAGATTTATACCCCGCCCCTCCTGAGAAAAGTTGTTCTCTGAATTTCATACTATTCCAATTATTACTCACTGGGTGTGTAATTTTCAGCCAATTGTGAGTCCACTTAATGGTAATCCCATCCAGCCCACATTTTATCAACTTCCTTATGAGAATATCATGTGGTACCGCGTCAAAAGCCTTACTGAAGTCAAGATATATTATGTCTACTGCATTCTCTTTGTCAACTAGTAACCTGGTCAAAGAAGAAAACTAGAGTAGTCTGGCATGATTTGTTCTTAACAAATCCATGTTGATTACTAGTTCACTTCCTTTTCCTCAAGGTGCTCACAAATTGATTGATTGATTTGAAAATCTTTTCTGATACAAAACTCAGGCCTATAATTCCCTGGGTCATTTTCCCATTTTTAAATATAGGCACTATGTTTGCTCTTCTCTAGTCCCTCTGGGTTCTCATCCGTTTTCCCCTCCCACATGTCATCTCCCAACCCATCCTACCATTTAACTGCAAACTCTCTCATAAAGTATTAAGAAGAAATACCCCTGAAATCCTTCTGCTGGCTTCCCCAGGAGATGAGACCATGGTCCTACTTGGCTGCTGGTAGCCAGTCCTCCACTTCCTTTGCTGGTGTAGCCTCCTCCCCACTGCCCCAACTGCCTGTCATGACTATCCAGATTGCAACCCTGTCAGGGCAGGAACTGCCTACCTGATTCTACTCAGCTCCTGGAACAATGGTGTGCCACCAAACCACAGCTAGTAATAATAATGCTGATGAGACAATGCACGGAGTAGCTTCTAGTGCCCCACTGCCCCTTTGGTGAGGAAGGAGCTCAGGGTGTGCAGAAGTCAGGCACAGTGGGGTCGGAATGGGCAGAGATTGGCAGTGCTACCCCCTTCCAGAGTTCAAGGCTTTGTGGACACGGTTTTCTCTCTGAGTAAACACCCACTCGTGCACACACACCAAGCAGATGGACAGGAGAGTTGGGAAGCTTGTCGTTCTAAATATTTGGGGAATACCTGGTTCCAGGACAGCACTCAGGTGGGCAGGCCTCTTGGCTTCCACTGCACTGCCAGAGAGCCTTCCAGCCATCTGCGCTGGCTAGCAACACACCCTCATTCTGAACAGCAGTTTCGCTAGTTCTAGTTACGCTACGAAAGCAGATATCATCCCTTGAGAAAATCCTCTCCCAAAAGACTCCGTTAAAATACATTCGGGAACCCATGTTCATTGCATTTTACTCACTGGTGGCAATGGGGAAAATAGAGTAAACATGGGTCCCTGAATACAATTATGCTGTTACATGAAAAGACGTTTTAAGGGCAAATCTTAAACAGCAAGGGCTCATCCATAGCAGCACCATCTTTTAGAGGAGATAATGATGGCATAAACTCACATCCTCACCACTCCCTCCGCTCCTTGATGTTTCCTGTTTTCTCCCACCTACTGCAAGGATTAGGGGCAGTAGGGGAAGACAGCGAGGGGACGGAGGCCCCGTCCGGTCCAGCTTTGTGGGAAAGTTTCAGGAAGTGACACCGGCTGATGCGGCGGATGTCCTGGGATCTGTGAGGGCCACATGTTGTGAACTTGATCCGTGCCCGTCCTAGTTAGTAAAAGCGTCCAGGGAGACGTTGGTGACAGCGCTGGCGAGGGTAGTGAACGCGTCCTTGCAGCAGAGGAGGTTGTCGCCCTGCCTCAAGGAGGCTGTGGTGCGCCCCCTGCTGAAAAAACCATCTTTGGACGTGAATGCGCTCGCCAGCTACCGACCTGTCTCAATAACCTTCCCTAAAAAGGGAAGGTTAGAGCGGGCAGTGGCACTCCAGCTCCAGGTGCATCTGGATAGCATCGGTTTTCTAGACCCTTTTCAATCTGGGTTCCGCCCCGGCTATGGCACTGAGACGGCGTTGGTGGCCTTGGTAGACGACCTCAGCCGGGAGATGGACGCAGGATGTTCAACATTTCTCATCCTGCTAGATCTCTCGGC
>QEPC01002185.1:757617-834670 GCA_003113815.1 Sphenodon punctatus | reverse complement strand
CTGAGTCCATTCATCTCCGGCCCGGACCTGGCCTCCCTCATCCATGTCTTTGTCACCTCGAGGCTAGACTACTGTAACGCGCTCTACGTGGGGCTTCCCTTGTTCCTGGTCCGGAGGCTGCAGCTAGTGCAGAATGCGGCGGCTCGTCTCCTTATGCGGACGGGCCGTCGGGAGCATATTACACCTGTGCTCCGAGCTCTGCACTGGCTGCCGATAGCGTGCCGAGACAGGTTCAAGGTGTTGGTGTTGATCTATGAAGCCCTCCGCGGTCTGGGCCCCTCATACCTCAGGGACCGCCTCGCCCTCCGCGCCCCAGGGCGGCTCCTTCGGTCTGCCGGGGGTGCCTTCTTGGAGGTCCCCCGCGTTAAGCGGGGGGCCACAATGGAGAGGGCATTCTCAGTGGCCGGGCCGCGCCTTTGGAACTCCCTTCCGAAGGAAGCTCGCCTGGCCCCTAGCCTGTTGACATTCCGGCAAAGTTGTAAAACCTGGCTGTTCGCCCAGGCCTTTGGGGAGGGGGGAGGGGAGGGTGAGGTTTTTTTAGCTTCCCCACCTATCTATTATTTATTATCTTATTTGTTATTTTAGCCCTGTTTTAATATTGTTACATTGTATGTTTTAAATTGTTTTTATTATGCTTTTAGTGTTGTAAGCCGCCCCGGGCTACTTTTGCAGGAGGGGCGGGGTATAAATCTTCGAAATAAATAAAGGAGCAGGCCATTGAAATGCAGGGAAATCAACAATTGTGTGAATGCACTGCTATGGAACAAGGCAAACGCACATTAAGGAACAAGTAGTTAGTTTTCCAGGGCCTTCAGAAAATCACAAGCAATTCTGACAGCCATCTCTTGCTACTCAGTTTGTATATGTCCCGTTAATTGCAATATCCCTTTTTGAACAGCCCCCAAACCACCTTAACTCTGGCCCTGCACAACCAGCTCCAGCAGTTCTGAGCCAGCCTTAATCTTCCATCATACAGCCTCTTCAAACTGTGCATGAAAACATGAACATCTTATTTTCACACTTGCAGGTTACACAAACCATGCAGAGACACATGCCACTGATCAGAGTAACTTGATCATATCCTAATCCTCTCTTTCACACCTGGTCATAATCCTGTCCTTTAGAACAAAGCAACTGTCTGATTTTGCTGGTGCATGTGCTTAATGGCTTACAAGAGGGAATTGACTGTTGAGGTAGGTGTCAGAAACACTTAGCAAACCTTTGCTTGTGATCTCCATGCTTCGTAGTGTGTTTTGGAGAACAAGGGATGGGGTTAATGGTATATCTGCTTCCAAATTGCATTTAGCAGTCTTAACCAGAACTTGATTTTGCCTGGCAGTAGCTTTAAACCATTATTGTGAATGCTAACGGGCAGCTTGGAAGAATAACTCTGGAGCTGCTCCCTCCAGCAGGATCTTCTTGTCAGAGTAATCTCTATTTGGAAATATTATAATAATGAGTTAAGCCATCCCTGGCTGGCTTAATACAGATAGAGCAGGTGTCAGCAAGCAGAGCATTACAGCCTTCGCTAGGGTTAAGACAAGAGCAAGTGTTCCCGTTTCGAAGGGAAATACTGACCTTTCGGGCTGCCTGAGTGGGTGTGGTGACCACCCTAGGAGCTGCCTGTTAGAATTGGTCCCCACTCACTCCATGTGTAAGGGTGCTCCATGGCTGTGCCACTCCTCTCCTCAGTCACGGACCTCTCCTCAAACCTTGCTAATTTATTTAAAAACACTCTTTCACCTTGCTCCTCACTCCCAACCAGCAAGCTATTTCTCCTTAAATCTTCCCGCCATTCCCTCAGCCAGGCTCTGGCTGTGAAGTGCTGTGTGCAGCTCAGCAGGAAAGCCGCTCTTTCAGAATAAATGGCAATGCACTATGCAATGCTACAGCCTGCCAAGAGCAGAACAACAGTGAGGGGAGACAGGACTTTCGAGAGATTGTGCTGAGTTCTGAGAGCCTCTACGGGGCCATTGGAAAAAGGGTCAGAGTCTGTTGGAGGAACAGAGCCAGCCCTGGAAGAGACACAATGTTTGAAGAGCAGGAACAATTAACAATTTCAGTGTCCTGGCAAGCACTGCCTCAATCTGCTAGTTCCCTGCAGTGAAGAGAGCAGCCACCATGGCCTATAAGCCTCCCTGCCCACATCTGCCTCACCCCTTCCCTTCGTACCTTCAGATCCCTCCTCAAGACCCACCTCTTCCGCTCTGCCCTCCCCAACTCCCCTCTGTTCTCCTTCCTTCGTCGGTCTCCCACCCGCCCTCCCCCTGGGTCTCTCAGATTGTAAGCCCTAGGGCAGGGGCCATGTCTATTAAATTAATCTGTAACGCGCCAGGTACATTGCTGGCGCTATTATAAATGCTTGATAATAATAATAATAATATAATATAAGAAGGGAGAGCCCGCTCCTGGAGGGACAGTGCCTGGCAGCAGTGTGCACCACTCCACTCAGGTGGGGTGCAGCTTTCCAGATGGATAGTGGACTGCTGCTCTAGCATTACCTGAACCGTAGTCTCTTAGGGTGCTGAGAGGCTGCCGTGGCTGGCTGCTTTGGGAAGCCAGGCTCTTTTTTAATAGCATTGCCACCTGGGGGTTGCCCAGTTGGCCGGCTTTACCATGACACATAAGAGCCCTATGTGCTTCCCTCTAGCCCCAAAGGAAAGCATTTCTCTCCACAGACTGTCTCTCACAGCTTTGCCTTGTCCCAAGCAAAAGACCTTCCCCCACCCCCTTTCCCTCCCCAATCCAAAAGCTCTTGTTGTTGTTGTTGTTGTTATTATTATTATTATTATTATTGTAAACATTTATATAGCACCAGCCATGTACCTGGCGCTGTACAGAACATAGAAATAGACGCGGTCCCTGCCTGTGGCTTACAATCTAAAAGACAAGGAGGGGGAGACAGGGAAAGGGGACAGCGGGAGAGACAGGGGAAAAGACCAACAAACATTCAAGCAGATGCAAAGTCTCAGGTGCGTGTGCTTGGCTTGGTTACAATCAGGTTGGTTGCAGCAGTCTGCAGAGAAGGGCAGACAGTAAGTATATGGGGAGCGACTAGCAGGCATTGGGAAAGACGGCGAGAAAAAAGTGGGTCTTGAGGAGGGATTTGAAGGAGCAGAGGGAGGGGGCAAGGCAGATGTGGGTACGGAGGGAGTTCCAGGCATGGGGGGCAGCGAGGGAGAAGGGTCGAAGGTGGTTAGGCGAGCAGGAGAAACGAGGGAGAGTGAGGGAGGGGACAGAGGAAGAGCGGAGAGCGCATGCAGGAGTGCGTAGGGACCCTTAAGGAAAGAACACATGTGGCAGCACAGTTGAGAAGTGTATCCCTTCCACTGGGTAAGGATTAAGGATTCCAAACGTGGAATTAAGGGTTAGGATTGGAATTACAAAGGAGGCCCAGCGCAGTTCACAATTAGTTTTTATATAGGCGCCCCCTAACCTTTCCCAGTCCTGGATCCGACCTCTGGATCCCATTGCTACTGCAAGCATGGAAAATGCCAGCTCAGAATCCGGGTGCAGGGATGAGGCCAAGCACACATGGCCAGGGGACAGACCCATGGGGTGGATTCTCCTCTTCAAAGCACATCCCTTAAGCATCCACACCCCAACTTACTACCTGGCCCTCTAGCTCTGTACTGATTTTTTAAAAGCAGCCCCAGGAGGGAGGAGGTTCCCTAGCCCTGATTTTTTTTTTTGGGGGGTGGGGTGGGGTTGCTAGGTGCATGATGACGTCTGTCACGTGTAGGGTGGACATACCCCCTCTCTAAAAGAAGACACCCATGAAAAATACAGGTTGCAGGGCTGCACTGGTTCCAGTGCAGCCCTGCACCATGCATCCTCCACAAGCATCCTCTTCCAAAGGGGAGGGATGGCCACCCCAGTCACGTGCCAGGGGTGTAATGTAAACAGACACACACACACACCCCCAATGCAGGATTTCCAGGCTCCCCGCCCCGGAGCAAGAGGCTGGGCCCTGCAGATTTTCAGGGAGGAGGATGCTCCCGCCCAGGCTGGGGGGGGAAAAGAGACCTTACTGCCTCTCATGGTCAGAACTTTGGAAGGGGGGGTGCTGTACCCACATGGCCGGGGGAGGAAGCCCCCGTCGCTGAGCCCCCAAAACCGCCCCCCTCTTGTTGCTAGGCCTGGCCCTCAGCCCCCTCAAGCCGCTCCTTAAGTTCTGCCTGACACTTGAGTTTCTCTTGGCATGACTGTAACAAAAATTTGGGGTTCACTCTATCTGGCCGACCCTTTCAAATCACCTCCAGACCAGCTGCAACTGCGTCTCCCCATCTGTAGTCTACACCAGCCCCCACTCTCTCCAGAGTGTGCCAGTCCACAAATGCAAGCCCTTTGTTACCAGAAATCTCAGAGGTGGTTCCGGTTACATGAAGTATAAGTGGGGTAAGACTTGTTCCATTATCTAAGTAAAGAACATCCCAGAATTCTAGTAGCCAGTTTCAGCAAATTCACACCAACAGCTTTATATTAATAAAAGCTTTATAGAAAAATAGTTAAGTCCAGATTAAGCTACATTCAAAAAGGTCCAGTTATAGGAAAAATGCAAAATAAAGTAAATGAAAAACATTTCATAAAGTAAATGAATATTTTTCTCACCTTTAGTTAGTTCTATGTTCCAAAAAGTCTTATGGTGCTGCTAAAATCATGGCACCTCTCCAGTTTCTGTGAAATGGCAAACCTGTTTTTCCAATGACATATCCTGCCAGCACCTTGATGGCCCAGGAGGCATTGTTTTTTGAGGCCAAATTGTGTATTTGATTAATTTCTTTCATCTGACACAGTGTTTGTATCAATCACAATCTGGGTACTTTTCAATCCGACAATGTAACTTTCATACCATAACTTTCAGTAATGTTATTCTCACATTATTTTGTTATTTGCAGCGCACAAATGATATTCTCATAGATACATTGTATACATTCATTTTGAAAGTATAGAGATAGACATTGTTTACACAATGTATATCATAACACTGTGTATCCTGTGGTTGTCATCCATCCATCTTCATAAGGCAATATGCACCATAAGTTTATTATAATCAGAACCCATAAGCTCTTATGACTTTTAGTTCCTTGGTGGCTCCTCCTTTGCCTTCCAAAACACTGAGCCCCCTAAAATGGCAGTAGCTCTACCCACTTATCCAGATTCAGGGCAATTATTTGTTTTAATTCATACGTCCTTGACTGCTGCGGTATTGAACATGCTGCCACTGCAGGGGTCACTGCAGGGGTGAAGGGGAGGGAGGCAAAATTAAAGGAGGTGACTGTTCCCTGTATCCAAACTCAGGGGATGTCCCACTTCTGTACTGCACCCGTGCCTCATGCCAGTGTCTCTGAACCAAGTCACAGCTTCCTCTGCAAGCAATGAGAGTGATGTGCATTCAGCTGTGCAGCCCAGCATATGGAGCAGCAGACTCCTGCTAACATACTGCAGATTGAAGTGCCTTTGCATTTCTATGGCAATGTCAAAAGTTGTAAGGGGCATTTTGCAGGAGCTGGAATTTCACATGGCACAGAACTGCAGTTGCACAGACTCCCCCCACAACCCACCTGTCAGGATTAAATTAACTTGCTAAATAAACTAAAATAAAAGCACTATGAAATCCAGTTCTGACCTTCTGACTCTAAACATAAAAGCAGTCACTGGAGATAATCCATTCAGAGCACACCTGTTTAGTTTCTTTAAACAGAGTGAAATGCTTGCTCTGCCAGTGCCTTCTTTCATGTGGTTGCAGCAGCCATCACTGAAAAGGCAGCCATCACCAAAGAGCAGTGTCTTTGTACTGCAGCTCCCTCCCTGTTCCCAGGATCACTCCCCTCTCCAAAGTACCATCCTATGGTAAATACAAGATGTTTAGTGTTATCCACAACTCGATACTGACCAACTATGAAAAGAAGAGTGTTTCCTGAGTATTTGGTGGAGTTGTGCTACATTTCTGCATGCATACATAAACACACCATGGTCTTCAGCCGAATGCCCTCTCACTTTGGGGAATGCTTCCTTAGCTGGGGAACAGGAAGGTTTGAGTCTGAATAATCTTCCCCCTGATGTTGCCTCCTGTCCACATCCCCCCTTTTGCTTTTAGTCAGGACCGCACTGTGCAAGGTAAAAAATTGAGATGTTGCTACCTCATTTCACCAATAAACTGAAAAGAAACAGGACCCAAAAGTGAGGAATAGAGCCTAAACTTCTAGTCTGGGAGACACAAACCTTAGTTACCCATTCACACTGCTAACTCTGCTACAGCAACCTAAAGAGACAGGTTGTGTAACTTCCTGGACAATTAGTAAAATCCTTTTAGTGGATGAATACTCAAGCAGAAGAACTCTGAAAAGGAGGTCTGAAGGTCAAGGTTTCCAGTCTATCTTATGTGAGGGGAAGTTGTATGCGCATGCATGCAACCAATTTTGTTTGGAAATTTGATGTAAAAAGTAACTTTTGTTCCCCTCAGCCAAGTCTCAGTGTTATGCAATGGGCTGTTTTCAGTTTGCACAAATTTACATGAATTACCACACACAAATTCAGGTTAATCACTGGTGTTGGTCCTGCATAACTTGAAATCCCAGAAATGTATTTTAACCTGCTGGTAGACTGGTCTCCTTGGCCCCTTGTACAGCTCTGGAATGATGTGTAGAGCATATAGGGACCTGTACACACAGCACCACACAGCTCTACTTTGGCAGTGCGACTTCCTGTCTACCCATCCCCTCCAGAGTTCGGCCCCAGCTCCTCCAAACCCACCCAGAGAGCCTCATCACACTATGCCCATCCCCTCTCTCCCACAATGTTGGGTGATTTCAGACATGATGGGGCGGATTTGCCCTGTCACGAAATGAAATTTGAATTCCCCGCCGGGATGACCCCGTCATGCCGTAACAGATGTGCCGGGGGATCCCGGCGGGGAATAGGGGAGGGGTGGGGCCGCGCGTGCAACGTGCAGCCGCATGGCCCCACCCCCTCCATGCTCCCCGCTGCCTGCCCCCTGGGGAGACGGGCGGGCGCCGCGGCCAATGCCGCCGTAGCGCTCACCCGCTATGGCCACGGACCGGAATCCCTGTGGGGATTCCAACCGGTGGCCGCCGTCCAGACGTGATGGCGGGGGTCACCATGGCGGGGAATCTCATTTTCCACGCGACGAGCTCCAGCCCGGCCGCTTACGCGGCGAATGTGATTCTCCGCCGTGGTAACATCTGGGGGGAAACATCCGTTTCCCCCAACAGACGTTACATGGTCGCTGCCACCACAGGGGATTGACTGTGGTGGTCTTTGACCACGTAACGTCTGAAATCACCGTTGTCTCTGTATGCAGAGTGGGAGTGCACTGTGCTTCTATTGCTCTCTACTGGGTAGAGAGGATTTGGAACCATTCCCTCACCCTGCTTCGTTGCACGGGAGCAGGCAAACAGCAGCAGCTGAGCTGAGGTGGGCACGTATCCTAGGAGGATACTGGGGCAGAAGAGTTGTGATGAGGGAGGAGGAGCAGCTCCATAGGGAAGTCCCCCCACAAACCTGGCCCCAGGGTCTGCCTTAGAATTTGTAGGGCCCAGGGCAAATTGTGGGCCCCTGGTAGCCCCAATCCCTTCCCCATGGCCTCCGTTCCCCTCAGGAGAACCTCCTGCAGGGTCTTAGAGGTGGTCCCTTTGGGAGGAAGTGGGAGCCCCCAAACTAGTGAAATTGCAGGCACTGAAGGGGTCTCAGAAGTAGAAAAAATAGTAGGTACTGGGACACTTGTCCCAGGTTACCCTGGGGTAAGGCTGGATGGGCTTGCCCGTCCCTCCATTACCCTGTCATGATTCAGTGCTATGAAGTAGCCAGAGGGCAAGTCATTCTTGGGTTATAAGTGTTTAAAATCAACAGCAGTCAGAAGAGGCAGAGTTAAGGCTCATTTACATGACACTTTTAAAGTAGATAGTGGCATAAAACTACATTCTGAGTGTTGTGTGAAATGCATACCCTCCACCATCTGACAGAGGAAAAAAGTTACACTTCATGTCACCTCTAATTTATATAAATTTGCATTTATTTATGAAAACCTGTAATAGCCCACTGACTAACTTTGGGGCTGAGCTGGAAAAAAAGGAAGCCTGTGTGAGAGGCTCTGTGCACACATATGTTTATATGTGCAGGACTGGTAGTTCAAGTTACAACTTAGCCTATTAAAAAGTCAAAACTCTTAAATTGTGTATTGACTTTGGCTCTAAAGTTTTAGTTTTAAAGACTCTGAGGATCACAAGTGGAAGCAGCAAGTCTCTTTCAGCATGCTAAAGAATCCTCTTTAGAATCAACACACCCACACCCCTCCTACCCTTTTTTAGTTTTCATCTTGATTTAGGGCACACCGCTCCCTTCTGTCTGGGTGTTACCCTTCTTTGTTCCTTGCTTTATACAGGAACTGTGTTTTTCCCAAACTTGTTAAAGTAAGAAAAAGTGCCCTCGTCCCCTAGCAATGAAGCAGTCAAGTCTGTTAACCTAAGAATCATAGCCCTTTGTGGATGGATGAATGCAGCAGCGGCAGTACCACCCACAGGGCACCTGGGGCACTGCCCCTACTGGTCTCCAGGCCTGAAACAAGGACATTCAGTTGATTTAAATCCCCCCCCCCCCTTTCCCGGGGTCCTGGTGGCAGGTGCGGTGCTGGCGTGGCTTGACAGCCACGTTGGGAGCCGAATTTCCTGGTTTGCTTACATCGTGCATGCACAAGCGTGTTCCTTTGCTTGTACATGCGCAGATGTAAGCATAGGGGACAGATGCAGCAGAAGGGGAGGGGGAGGAGTGTGGAGCTTGTGCCTATTGCTTGCCGGACGGAGAGCTAGGAAGAGAGACCGATGGAGCCCTGCAAGGGGCAAAACAGCAGAGAACGCGCATTGGGCGGCTATGGGTTGCTGTCCCAGCGCGTTCTCTGAATGAGCAAAGCGTGCCAGGCTCGAGTGGGGGCAGCCTTGCATGGAGTCCAATGGACTTGGAAACAGGCAGTGCATGTTGTTATGTGGGCTATAGCCCTTGGTGCCCTGGGCGGAAAGGGGGGGCAGGACTCGTGGAATGGATGTGTGTGTGTGTGACGTGTGATTGGCCGACCGGTGGAACAGCAAGGGAGGGGCCATGGGGGGACTGGGGTGCTTGTTGTTTAAGTTTTAAATTTATATTCAGTGTCTCTAGTGCGGGCTTTTTCTCTCATGTAGTGTGAGAGGGTGGGGGCTACCTGCTGAGATGGAGACCAGACCAGACAGAGAGCATATAAAGGATTCCACCAGGTGCCATTTTATCTCTCTTTCTGAGTCTGACTGAGTTGGTTCTTGAGAGTGAGTTTGTTGTTGGCCATCCGGCTGAATCTTTTCAATCCATTCCAGGATCAATTCACTGTTGGATTAGATAGGTAGTATTTTATTATTTTTAATAATAATCATCTCAAGGAAGCAAGTTAAGTAATGTAGTGTGCCACCACCCACTTGGCAGTGCCAAGTGGGTTCATAATCGTTGAAGCCCTCATCTTGTCCTCGCTCAAGTGGGGAAGAAGACGCCGCTGAGCTCAGCCTGCCCTGTCTGGGCTCAGTCCTGCTGGTGGTGAGTATGTTGGGGACCCGGCTGGGGCTTGGCCTTTGCTTTTTGGGAAGATCCGGGGGCTGCGGGACTTGTCTTGGGAGGAGGGGGGGGATAGTGATTATTATGGGATGATATATCACATATGGTAATTACATGCAGATTGGTTCTGCCCATTTGTATTTTTAGGATTTTTTAATTTATTTTTTTATTATTTAATTTATTTTTTAAATTGTGAGTTATAGTATGTTTTAAATAATTGTTGATGGTGTGTGTGTTGTAAGCTGAAGGTTGCTGGATAAAATATGATTGTGCTGCCAGCTGCCTTGGGGGGGAGGGTTCGAGGGAGGTGGTTGTCACTGGTAGACATGGAGGAAGGGGATGGTGTGGAGTGGGGTGCACTGGGGGAGTGTGGGGGACTCTGGCTGGGCAATGGAGTATGGGTAGGGTTGCCATAGATGCAAATTGTAAGAGGGCACTTATGAGATATGCAGGTTGCAGGGCTGTATTGGAACCACTGCAGTCCTGCAACCTGTATATCTCATAAGTGCCTTAAAAATTTGCATCTATGGCAACCCTAAGTGGGGGGAGTGGGTGAACTGAGAGACACGGTGGAGTGGGACACGAGGAGTCTGGCTGAGCAGTGGGGCTGGGGGTGGACTGGAGGGCCTGGGGTGTGGTGGCAATGGGAGAGCCCTGAAGGGGGCTAAACTTTTAAAAAAAGGAAAATGGCCTGTGTGCTTATGGTTGGGGAGCCAGGCATTTTGCAAGTTGGAGTTGATGGAGGGGCCTGGCTGCTTTGTTGGCCTCAAGACCACCAGCTGTGGGACCTTAACAGTGAATGGACTGGGAGCCTACCCTAGAAAACTACAGGCAGCCAAAGAGAGCATGAAAATTAAGAGTGTTCAGGATAATGGTAAGTGATGACATGGGGATTGGGAGGGTTCTTTGGGGGAGAGGTCCACAAAAATGTCATTCAAAATGCAAACATCTAAAGTAATTTGTTTCTTTTTTCTATCTAGTTTGTCTGAGATCTAGCATGATTCCGCACCTCGCCTCGCTCTCCTTGTGAACAGAGGAGAAAGTAGGTAGGAGCGCGGCAGAAGAGAAGGCTGCAGACAACAAGGAAACCCTTTTCCCCTGTTCCCCATTGATCCCATCTCTTCCCCCTTCCTCTTCTCATGCTCCAAAACCAAACCCTTTCCCTCCTACTTCTCCTCTGTCCTGTCCTTCTCTTCCCTTTCATTCTCTTCTGATATGGCTTGTCGCAGAACAGGGAGCTAACTCGTCCTCCTGGTTCTCCAAGCCAGAAGGAAGGCTTGTCCCAAAGCCTACACCTTCAGAAGACTACGGGTGGCCCAGTATGCCATGAAAATCGAGGATTTGAGGGTTCAGGATAAAGGTAGGCGATGGCAACGTGATCTGTTTTTTTAACCTACTATGGTTAATTTGGACCCGGTGGGAAAGAGAGAGGAGAGTGGACGGGACCCCAGTAAGAGGGTTCTCCATTCCCTGGTAGCAGTGTTTCACACAGCAGCGTTCCCAACATTAAGTAATACAATGTCCATCCAGCATTAACCCATGGAACTCCTTACTGCTGGGTTATCCCCTGGCTCCGCCTACCGTTGTCCTGGCTCCGCCCCAGGCTAGGCTTCACCCCTTTTCACCAGCCAAACCCACCCACTGCCCACTAAACCGCCCACCACCTACTAACCCACCTCCAAACCCACCAGCCGCCCCTGGAATGCAGTGCTAATTACTCCCTTTGTCTGCTGAACCCAGTACAAAATTTACATTGCTGGGACAGCTATACAAGATAACAAAACCTGTTACTATACTGGGCAAAAGGGCCCAACAGGACCTCTTGCCACAAACAAGGGCCCCCAAGTGAGTTTAGTTTCCTTCTATTGCTTGGCAGACCCTGGTGCTGCAGCAGGGGCAGGGGCCTGCCCATGCCCACCTGGACAGAACTGAGGCTTACCCAGCAAGCTACAAAGCAGACAGCTGAGCAGGGTGGCTCTGAATAACACAAGTTGCTGTTCTCAGAGCCATTTTGACAAAATAAATTACAGCAAGGGCAAAAGCAAGTGGAATTGGAAATTATAAATTTTACTCTGGGTGACAGCAGAGGTTTTTGGAGCCATGTTATTCCTCACTCTTCCTCCTCTTCATGCTGCTCTTTCTGGCCTTGACAACCAAAGGGAAAAAGACTTTTACAGTTAGCATAGCACTGCTGTGAACTCCGACAGAACCAAAGCTACAGTGCAGAGAGCACAGGCATAGAGATGCAACTGGGCAGATCCAGCTGCTGAGAAACCTGGGGGCAGCATTTCAATTCAAGGCCTCCTAGTCAGTGCCACGCATGCACGCACGCACACACGCACGCACGCACGCACACACACACAGAATCTGGATGAGCAGACATAAATAACTGCACAGGTTCACTCCTAGCAACTGTGCTCGCCAATTCAGTTGCTGTGCTACTCTTAGCAGTAGCGGCACATCTGGGGCGAGCCATAAACTCCTCTATACATTTGAAAAGTAGGTCAAGATGCAGCGTGTTTGAATAGCACAAACTGACTTCTAGACCTGCAGCACCTGCAGAGAAGCTCAGTCCATTATCCCTACACACATTGGGCTTTGATTCTGCCAACAATCAACTCACCCCAGCATTAACAAAAAGGTGTCTTCAAATAGCAAGGCCTGCCTTCACCCTGAGAAGTTATCTGAGTTTTAAGCAAACGCAGAAGAAGACCAAGCCATGCATATATGCATTATACATGGAGGTGATGCATTTTTTATTAGACTCCTTGCAGTTACAACGTCTCTAGACCATTTTAAGGTAATGAGGTAATATGGAACACGGCATCTGTAGATTCCTGGTTGCTTGGACAAATTCTTTGCAGAGCTAACAATCTTTTGCCAGTCACACACAATTCAGAATCTCCAATAATGATGTTGCAACACCCCCTTGGCATGCAAATACTGTGGGTCAGAACTTCAGTAGGTATAAATCAGAGTAGCTCGATTGGTGTAGTGGGTCTGCACTGATTTACACCATCTGGGCCAGATTGCTTATCTTCAATCTGTTGGTGGACGAATTCACCAACAGAAGAACAGAGCCTATAATAAAATCTGCTATGAGCAGACAGCGGGCAGGAGCTGGGCCCACCAATGCCTTAAATACTGGGGAATGTAAGATCCAGCCAGATGATCAGCTGGGACATCATCAAGGGCACTAGGCATGCAGTGAGATCTACTCGTTTAACATCTGCTTTCACTGTCCCTATAATTTTTATGTTTCAAAATACATAGTTCATTTTTCTTCAGTTATAATCATTGCCTGGAGCCCATTGTTGATCTAAGCAACTCTAAAAAGCCCAATGTGTATGCACAGCCCATTGCTGCAGTCCATTAGTAACCCTACAATAACAATCAACGTTGGGCACATAGCACAGGGGAAGCTGCTGGTGTCATGCTTATTAGGAGAGAATCTCAATTTGTAGTCTTTTAGTTATAAAAATGGGAGCTCCACCTTCCCACAAGCACTTTGCTGCCGCTGCTACATTTCTCCAGCCTGTTTTAATGCTTTTTCTATAATTTATCATGTCTGACATCCACATGTAATGGGCAGAAAGAACAAGCATACAGAGCATCTACTCTCTTTACAAGCACCGAAGAAGGGCAAGCTCAGGACACGTATGGCAAGTGCAAGAGTTGATGGAGCCCTGGGCTCTCTCTGAATTCTGCCCTGTTGCCAGATGGCAGGAGAGGACTTTGTGCTGGGAAGAGCTTCCTACAGGTCTGGGGGCCAAACGGAAGCCATCTTGTCAGGTACTTCCCCTGCTCCAGTTCAATAAGAGAAATTGGCATAGTGCAAGTTCGTAGACAAGCCCTGGCTGCTCTGCAAGGGAGGAGATGGAGCTGAAGTGAAGGGTGCAAAAGGTATGGAGTGTGAGCTCTGCCTTTGGCAGGTAAGGCTCCAGACAGCAGAGAGGAGGACAGAGAAAGCAGATCCCATCTGAGCTACTCATCCACAAAAGAGATGTTGTGTTTGCTTGTCTGGAAGCACACCCCACCCCAGACGTGGCTTCCCTGCCCAACCTTCCTGACTCCCGTCAATCGACACCTCTTATTTAAGGTGACCTTGTGCCTTTGGACACCATGTTACAGTGGACAGTGTGGTAGCTACTTAGCCCAGCCAGAGCCAGGGCAGAGTAGAGGCATAAGCCTTATGAGCTTGACCATAAAGATTCATGTTGATGGTCTGGTTATGTACCTATGCCATGGCGGTACGGGCAGCAAAGAAAGTTTTCTTTGCTGCCCTCGTTGCGTCCGTTAAGTCGCACTCGGCGGAGCTTTTCCGGGTGGTGAAGGGGCTGGTCAGTCTGGCCTCCCTCCGCCTGGATTTAGAGTCATCGAATGCCTGCTGTGGTTTGTTTGTGGACTTTTTTGCAGATAAAATCACTCCGATCCACCACAGTTTTGACGCAACACTTTTAGCAGTGGGTGAACCAGAGGCAGTAGAAACCCCGTCTTGTCCTGTTTTGTGGGATGAATTTCAGAATGTGTCGCCCTTAGATGCGGGGGATGCCCTGGGGTCTGTTCAAGCCACTTATTGTGAATTAGACCCATGTCTGTCCTGGCTGGTCAAGGCCAGCCGGGGGACATTAGGGCTGTTGCTGGTGGGGATTGTTAACGCTTCCCTGGGGGAGGGCAGGGTGCTGGAATGCCTTAAGGAGGTGCTGGTGCGGCCCCTGCTCAAGAAACCATCATTGGATGTTGGCATCATGGCCAGCTATCGGCCGGTCTCGAACCTTCCTGTAGCAGGGAGCAGTCCAGGGGGGCTGCTACCCCTTTAAGAAGGGGGTTTACGGGGATCAGCCAGAGGGCTGTACCCACCGAGGGGTGTGGCAGGGCCACCCCCAGAGCTGTGGGGTAACAGGCTGAAAACCCCTTGTGACAGAGCGGGCAGGTTACTGGCCCTTTAAGGCTGGAGTGAGGAAGCCTGGCCACACCCACTCTACTAGTATATAAGACAGGAAGTCTGCATAGGGAACTCAGTCTCTGCCAGGGAGGTAAAAAAAGCAACATCTCCTTGAAAGCCTTGCTGGTCTATGCTGTCCAAGGTGCTGCAGGACTGAAGAACCAGTAGGACCCAGGTATAGGGGAGAGGCTATGCCCAGGAGGGAGCCTCTTACCTGGGGAAGGCTTGGCCAGGACCTGGGGTTGAAGGCCTGGCTGTATGGAGTATGGGGGGGTTGAGTTGCTCCTGGGACTGGAGAGACGGACCTGGCGCTGTAGGGTGACAGCGGATGAGCTGGCAGCCCCAGGTACACTGGACTGGATAGGTCCAAATAAAGGATTGAGAACTGAAAGACCCTCTGGACTGTGCGTGGTGTGTCCGGAGACGGTACCCCCTGCCTGGAAGGAGGGGGTTCAGCTGTTGCTCGTGGAAGAGCTAATTCCCCAGAGTGACACCCCAGCGCCCCC
Organism: Sphenodon punctatus; assembly: GCA_003113815.1. Classification (NCBI taxonomy): domain Eukaryota; kingdom Metazoa; phylum Chordata; class Lepidosauria; order Sphenodontia; family Sphenodontidae; genus Sphenodon; species Sphenodon punctatus. Next base: position 819,625 of record QEPC01002185.1, on the reverse strand, counting down.
ATGTGGCCCTGGGAGACCGCCCCCCTGCTACACTTCCCTTTTTAGGGAAGGTTATTGAGTGGGTGGTGGCTCGACAGTTGCAGGAGCATCTGGACCGGATTAACTTTCTCGATCCCGCGCAGTCAGGTTTTCACTCTGGATATGGCACGGATATGCACTTGTGGCCTTGGTTGACGACCTCTCCCATGAGTTGGACTGGTGTCATTCGACCCTGTTGATCTTATTAGATCTCTCGGCTGCATTTAATACCGTTGACCATGAGCTGTTGGTAACTCGGCTGTGGGACCGGGCAGGGATTGGCGGGACCGTTCTTGAGTTGTTCCGCTCCTTCCTGGCTGGGAGAGTCCAGCGTGTGGTCCTGGATGATTTTTCATCTTCTCGGGGCCTCACATGTGAAGTCCCGCAGGGTTCTATCTTGTCCCCTTTCTTGTTCAATGTGTACATGCAGCCTTTGGGGGAGGTTGTTAGGGAGTTTGGCGTATGGTGTCATCAGTATGCTGATGACACCCAGCTTTCTCTCATTTTCATCCGACTCAGGCCCGGCAGTCTTGGTGCTTACCCAGTGCTTGGCAGCTGTGGGGGATTGGATGAGGGCAAGCCATCTGAAGTTAAATCCCAACAAGACGGAGGTGATAGTCGGGGGAAGGTCGGAGGAGTGGTGGCTCCCATCATCGATGGGATCCGTCCTGACCTGGTATCTCAGGTTCGGAGTGTGGGGGTGCTCCTGGCAGCTGTGGCGGTGGGTGGGGGGCAGCTGTGGCGAAAGGGGCATTTTGCCAATTACATCTGGTGTGTTGGCTTCGACCGTATGTCTTGGACCCCGACCTAGCCACGATCGTCCATGCTTTTATTACCTCGAGATTGGACTACTGTAACGCACTCTACGTGGGGCTACCCTTGGTGCTGGTTCGGAGGCTGCAGCTGGGGCAGAATGCGGCGGCTCGTCTCCTAACGGGGACGGACTGACGCAAGCATATTACACCAGTGCTTCGCTCTCTGCACTGGCTGCCTATAGTCTTCCAGGCCCAATTCGAGATGTTGGTGTTGACCTTTAAAGCCCTGAACGGCCTGGACCCACCTACCTGTGGGACCGCCTCACACTCCGGGTCCTGAATCGGCCGCTGCGGTCGGCCGGGGGTGCCCTCCTCAAGATCCCCTGGGTTTCTCGGGTGTCAACTAGGGATGTGCGAACAGTGTTCGGCCCCCCCAAAACCGTTTGGGTATGGGCTGTTTGGCCCGAACTTGTTTAGTTTCACCGAACCCATTCGGGGGGGGGACCAGTTTTCCCTTCCCCCTCCCGGCTGAGTGGGTGGAAGGGGTGCTGGGGCTCACCTCCCCCACCCTGCCCAGCCTGGTAAAAAATGTTGTGGTTTTTTTTAAAAAAACCACCCCCCCATGGATCGACCAACCTGGTGGTGCCAAGGTTCTGGTCTTGGGTCCAGCGGCACCAAGAGTGCCAGCGGCGGCGGCTCTGGCATGCTTCAGGCCTCTTCTAGGCCTTCTGGGACCTGAAGGAGGGCTTCCGGCCCCTCCCTTTCAGCGATGAGGGGCCAGAAGCCCTCCTCCAGTTCCCGAAGGCCTAGAAGAGGCCTGAAGTACTCCGGAGCGCTGCCAGAGCTGGACACGCCGCCACTGCCCCCGCCGGACCCAGAGCCGGAGCCCTGGCACCACCAGGTAGGTAGATCCCTGGGGTGGGTTTTTTTGGGTTTTTTTAACAGGCTGGGCGGGGGGGGAGGGAAAACCGGGTTACCCCTGTCCCCCACCCGAACGGGTTCGAAACCCGAACTTTGTTCGGCTGGTTGGCAGTTCGGGTTCGGGGTGTTCGCGAACGGCCCGAACACCCCGAGTTCAGGCCAAACACTGAACCCCTGAACTCTGTTCGCACATCCCTAGTGTCAACCTTGTAGAGGACGTTCTCTGCAGCTGCACTGCAGTTGTGGAACTCTCTCCCATTGGAGGTCCGCCTGATTACCGACATCCCCTCTTTCCGTAGACAATGTAAAACCTGGTTGTTCCGCCATGCTTTTCCTGAGGGAGAGGGGGTGGGTGGGGTTAGGGTGGGAGGTATGTTTTTATATTGTGTGTTAATAGTGTTTTAAATCATATTATTGCTGTTTAAATTGTTTTAATATGTTGTCAGTCGCTCCGAGATGCTTTTAGCAGGAGGAGGCGGCGGCGTACAAATTTTATTATAAATAAATAAATATTAAGAATTCACAAGAAGGTACACACACATTCTGATGCACATGCACATGGGAGGCATGCACGCACACTCATGACACACAAACATGCAGAGCCACAACATACACAAAGGGCTACCCAAAACACACCACACATGGGCATAGGAAACTCTCCAACATCGGTGGAGGAGGCCCATTTCTGGTACCTCTGTTGAAGTCCCCATGTCAGTGGAAGGCACCAGTCAGTCATGCCCCACACCCCGCCGTGCCCACTCCAAAGGGGATAAGTGAGTCTGCTCCAGCCCAGCTGATGAAACTGTCTCTTTAGCTCAAGTTGTAGGGACCTGTCCTTGCTCTGGAGCCGCTACCCAGCACAACAAGGAGAGTTGTGTGGCAGGCAGGGCTTCTTCTCCTGTGTGTGATGAGCGTCACCCCACTGAGACCCTCAGACAGTGTGATTTTGTACATTCAGCCCTGCTGCAGTCAGAGGGGTGACTCTAGAACCACAGAGTCCCCTGCACAATTCCTCCGTGGTAGCAAAACCTCAAATCCTTAATCAACCAATGGAGGAAACACGGGGACTGCTGGGACTGTAAGAACAGAAGCACTGACGCATTTATCTCACCCGCTCACAGGTGAGTGCCTGTCTTTCTGAGCCCTCCCAGACTCATGGTAAACTAGTGGACAGAGCATGAACTTAAATCTGGGAGACACACCCTGAGAGGCCAGGGTTCAAATCCTCACTTAGGCCATTTTTACACAGATGACATCCCCCCCCCCAACTGGGTGGCAGGAGGGTGTTCCACCAGTGGGGGCATCCGTGGAAACGGCGCAGCAGTGGGTGGGTGGATGGGTGTTCTACCAGTGTTTGCCCACGTGAACACCACTGGTGGTGGGTGGAAGTGCATGCGTGCTCCTGACGCACACCCATCTACACCCACGGAGCCATCTGAAAAAATGGAGGAGGCTCTGTGGGTGGAGATGTGTGCACACACACACCTCCACCCACCACGGCAGCACACCCATCCCCCCACCCACCACTGCCCATGTATAAAGGGCCTTAGCTGTGTGCTTGCTGGGAGGCCTTGGGTAAGTCACTCTCTCGCAGCTTTGATTCCCCATCCATAAAATGGGAATAATTATTTCACAGGGTGGTTGTTGTGAGGGGGAGCTAAATAAGAATTGGAAAATGCTTTGATCAATAAAAACACTAGAGAAAAGATCAATAACAATTCCTGCCAAGGGAAGTGGAAACACATTATACATGCTTTGGAAGATGATCCACATGCAGCTGCTTGCCTTTTGCTCTGTTACAGGATTGGGACTTCTGTGCCCCAAATCTAAGCTAGCTGTGACTCGGTTTCCCCACTTACAGCTCTACTGGATCAGCTCTCTCCAGAACTGTTCCAGCCCATAAGAGGTTAACTTTCTTAGTCACCTATGCCTCAGAATTTCTCAAAGCACAGAAAATACTTATCAGGTTAGTCGGAGTATGTTGACTCAGAATCACCTCGAACTGTGGGTGCTTTCCCACGATACATACCATATGTGATTTGCCTTAGGGAAAGAATCCAGAAGACAAAGCATATGCGAGGTTTGTAACATGGGACTGACGCACGCACGCACGCACGCACGCACTTCTGGATTGCAGAGTTGGGAAATCCAGATCTGCAATTCCCTGCAGGATCACTGGCAAAAATGGTGGGGGGGGGGTGTGTCCCACATTACAAACCCCATATAATGCTTTGCCTTCCAGAATCTTTACCGGAGGCAAATCATGCATGGTAAATATTATGGGAAAGCATCCTGTGTCACCCCAAAGTTAGGAATTCACTTAAGCACACCAGCTTAGTTAAAAAAAGTTTATTATAAGAAACCAGATTAATATAATGCAAGATTGTGCTCAGAGTGCAGTAAATCATAAAGTTAACGCAAGCCTACTTTATTGTGAATTCTAAATTAGCCTTACCATATGCAGCTGTATGCTTACAAGTTCAGTTCAGTCTTTAAATCCTTTCTGTCTCTCAGCCTTAATGGTAAAGCTGGGTCTAGTGTCTTGCTTCTGTTATGGTTGCAAAAGTTTCTCTCAGAAGATCTCGCATGCTCTTGGTCAAAAGAATCTCTTTTCTCAAGTCCTACGCAAGCCTTTTAACTCTGTCAGTGTGCTTGTTTTGAACTGTTAATTAATTAGATTGTCTTACCAGAAGCTTACCTGGATAGCTTCTATGCAACTAAGTGTCCTTTTGAAATGTAATTTGCATACAATCCATGGAATGGACAAGTATCTGTGGTATCCTGACTTTTCCCATCTTGCCTGTGGAAAGTTCAGTTTCCTGTTCCAGTCTCTAAGCTGCTGTTATAACTTTCATTCTGTCTTGCACACCATAAGGATTTTATACAATCTTTCATAGCATGGTTAGTCATTTGTGAACATATATGTAATACGTATGTTGGTTTCCTAATCTTTACCACACACACCCTGTCTTGGCCCAGCTACCATGAAACCAGTGAAAATTGGGGGGTTGAAAAGAGTAAAAGAAATGGACAGCAACCCCAAATGGCATAAAGGCAAAAGCTCCCCCAAAGCTGCTTGCAGAGACAGGAGAGGGGACCTTCCATCCACTAAAACGGTGCTTCTTGAATTGCTCTGTGGGCCACTGGGAATGCACACGGTCACGGTAAGAGGCACCTAGACCTGGCCATGGGTGCTGCAAAACCAGCTTCACTCCCTGTCATGGGAAAAGAAGCTGTCCACCACGAGCATCCACAGCCAGTGCCCTAAGCCACTCAAGAAGGTGGGAAGATCAGCAGTGGCCTGTTGGCCCAGAAAGATCAGGAATAGCTGCTCAGCCAAGGGCACCATGAAGAGAGCAGTTTAGAAGTGCTGCTGGGCCCTCACCCTTGCCTAGCAGAGGTGCTGGCTCCACTCTAATTGCTAACACGTGCATTACAAGAGTGAAGCAGCAGGGGTGCTGTGCAGCTTGCCTGTGAGGTGAACAGCTGGCCATAAGCCAGAGCCCCGATGCCATCAAAAAGCAGTAAATTGCTCCCTGTCTAGAGGCAGGAATGCACCTGCCTGTGTATCACTGTGCAGAGATGCAGGACACAGACCCAACCTGAGGAATGCATGATCCTTTCACTCAGAAGCAGGTGCCATAGGAGAGAAGGATGCAAAAGTGTGCCAATTTCATACAAGACACTCCTGCTGCAAATGCTCCAGGGATAGGGCAGGATATACATTTAAATAAATCAATGCAAGGAGCTAACTTGCCAGCAAATACCCTGTCAGTAATTCTGCCTTGATACTGCCTGAAGCTGGGGTTGCTCTAGAGCCAGATTGGGGCATGAGGCTCACCCTGGAGTATTTGATAGAAATAAGCTTATTTGACTAACTTTGCCCCTATTGCTTTTGGCAAACAGCCCTTAGTCATCTCACTTTCCAGGCTGTGCAAATGTACATGTGTGTCCATGCTACTCCCATCAATTGGACTGCACAGCTAGCATTCCCAAACCTGGTAGGAGAAGCTATTTGAGTCATGACATCTCCTGCAATCATCTCTTCATGCAGCTATTCCCAGCACCACCTCTTCCTCAGATAACATGGAGTCTCCACCTGTCCCCATCCAGAGTGGGGCAGCCTCAGGGTTGCAACAGGCTGGGCGTCCCTATGGCTTGGTGGTGGAAGGGAAGAAGAAACCCAGCATGCAACCCAGATGATTTGGAGCCACTCCCCATATTTCCATTTCCACACTTACACTTCAGTGCCAGGCTCTGGAGCATGAGGTCCCTCTGGGTGTCAGGAAGTCACTGGCTCTGCACCACAGGCACCTGCAGTCCTCGTCCTCAGGCCACAGAATGGGCAAAGGGCCTGAGGCCTTGCCCTGCTCCTGCCGAGTGAAAAACGAGAGTCCCACTGCAAGAGCCTACTGGCTCAGTGTCATAAGGAGACACTGGGCTACATGTAGACTACAGGTCTAACAAATATATAAAGATTAAACATATAAGTAATGTGAAAGCTGAGAACTGGAAACTCACTTCATGCAATGGAGAAATGCAAAGTCATGCCAAGTGTGTATTCAGAAAAAGCCTGAACACCTCTGCAGACACATAGACCATTGAGTTGCAAATGGATTTCTTCCTGTGGACGTGACTGAAAGCACAAAATTACCTGGTGGGAAAATCAAACAAAGGACCCTGGAAAGGTACTTAAGGGGGGAGGCAAGACAAAGGAGGATCTCTCTCTCTCTCAGCTGGTTGAGATCAACTTGTTCAGCTTCATCTGCATCATCATATTTTACCAGCCAGAGAAGGACTGCACCAAAGGAACTATGAAGTATGGCCTTTTGGAAACTAAGACTGGTACCCGGCCAAGCTTTCCATTGCCGGCTGTGACATGAACTGACATACCCTTGGACCTGGATTAAGGTAAGCCTAAATCAGGAGAATCCAAGTATAGATAGGAATGCATTGTTGGTTATGTTATTATGATTTCTGCACTCTCGAGTACGATCTTGTACTGCATGCTCATTCATGATTTATTCATTAAACTTCCTTTTACTGAACTTCATATGGTCCAGTGGAATTGTTAATCCTAACACTGGTGGGACACAGTTTGGGGTTGATTCTGTGTTTACAAACACAGATGAACCTAGAGAGACAGAGTCTGTGCTGGGAAATGCTGTAACTGAAAAGGTGACAAGAAGGTTCCCCCGTTGCAGGCTGAATCCGTTCTAGAGAGAGAGCTGATCCAGTGAGAGCTGCAAGTGAGAGAAACTGAGTCATGAAAGCCTAGAGTGGGGTAGTGAACCCCCAATCCCATGACACTCAGCACGTGCACCTTCCCCTGCATCTACAGTGTGACCCCTTCTCCAGCCCACAGCACTGGGCTTGATGCACAGGTCCCAATTCCAAGGTGGTCTCCTTCTCTGCCAGCGAAGGGAACAGCAGCCACAGCAACACTACAGGTTCCCTTGCACAAGGGCAAGGAAGCACGAGCAGAACCCATCACCAGCATCTGACTGCAGACAGACACGATCCATGCTTTGACGCTCGTTCACTCAAGAGGTGTGTTACCTTAGCAAGCCCAGCCATGGCCAGAGATGTGCAGCACAGCCTAGCTATGGGAGATGGCAGCTTCTTGCCTAGGATTACCCATGCGCACAGATAACACATCATTTCCCAGCTTTAGAGATGCTAATCGCCTTGGTCGGTGCTAAAGTTCTTGACGGAGCAGGCAGAGTTCACATGCAGCTGCCTGAAAACCCCAGCTGCCCAGCCAGACTCAGGCACATTCACACCATGTTCCCCCAGGAGGGGAAGGGTAACTGGCTTTCACACACGCAGGGAACATTGTGTGAATGGGTCCTTAGTCTAGGTAGTGCTGCTTGATATACCATTAACATTTGGGGCACTGCATGCCCTGCCCTTCCCTCCCCTCCCCCATGCTCTGGAGAGTTCAGAACTAAGACAAAACGTTAACCATGCCCAGGTGTTTTACATGTGTGGCTAGTGTATTAGACATTCCAGCTTGGTAAGTGGACAGTGGCCACCCACCAAGCTGGGAGAGGGAGACGGGGTTCTGCTTCTGGGGGCTGAGGGAGGCCCCCTCCTCTCCCAGCCACTTTGGGGATTTCTCTTTGGGAAGCCCAGGAAGTGGTTTAGAGATGAAGGGGGTCCTCCACCCCCTGCACCTTCCCTGCTTGTGCTGTTGTATCAGGGATCACAATGGAAGTGTGATCTCCAGCAAAACCGCGCAAGTGGCAGGAGAAGGGGGGATCCCCTTCCTCTCCCAGCTGTTTCCCATTCAGGCTCTCTGAATGGGAATCCCCAAAGTGGCTGGCAGAGGAGGTGGCAGAGGTCGTGGTGCAGAGTTGTTTGCTCCACATTACTGTTTCCAGCTCCCCGTCTCCTTCTCCCAGCTTAATGGGTAGGGCGCAACAAGGCAGGCAGGGTTTAAATACAGCTTCCTGAGTGCCTGTTTGGCGATTCCTGAGGCAACAGCACAAGCGACGGGGGTGGGCCCAGGACTCACGTGCGCGTTGGGAGACGCGCTCTGCCTGCCCAAATGGGAGCTCTGAAAGCAGGAATCTCCTCGCTCCAGTGACAGACAGTGCGAGGATGCCTGGTTGCACCAGGGCAATCAATCCCCTGTGCTACCGGACCTCTTCCCCATTCTCTCCAGAGCACAGACAGCAGGGGGGAGGTTCTGCTGCTACCAGGAGTAGCGGGCAGGGGGAGAACAGGCTGCAGGTTTGTTCTCCTGCCCCGCTGTGCCTGGTAGCAGAAGACTCTGCCGCAGGGAAAGGACCCAGTCCCCAAGTCCTCTCCCTGCCACAGCTTCTAATGCCCCCGAGTTCCCCCTGCCACATAGCTGTTGTCACAGCACTGGAGCCTTTCCCATGGGTGGCCGGTGCAGAGCTGCCACGGAACAGCTCTGTACCAGCAAAAATGTGCCCCTGAACAAAAGAAACACTGCCCACTCACTTTAGCAACCTGATTCCCTGTCCACCTGAACATCTCAGAGTTCTCTAGATCCTCCTCTTATTGACTGTACTCTTCAGCCATGAACAAAAGCCCCATTGTGCTCTGCACTATACGGGCACATAATGAAATGATGGTTGCTGCCCCAAGGAGCTTTCTCAAGCCTCAGACAAATCCACCAGCACAAACTCCATTCATTCTGATATGGTGTGTGCCAGAGCAACACTTTGAGGATCTGAATATGGCACAATGAATAGCACCCTGTCGTCAGTGGTCAGCTGGATGGGCCTGGATAACATCACACAATACATACTGTTCTAGCTGTGGGTCTCTGTCCCACGAGAAGTGCCAAAAAAAGAGAACTCATCTGCAAATGTGGGTGCCAATTCTATTGTGTTTAGAGAGGCGGGGCAATCCAGCCAATCAGTCAGAATCGTTAGCCAGATTCTTCAGATATTATCAATATAAAGCAGAAAGCCATTAGAGCTGGGTAACTCACATGACAGTTCACACACTAGGTTAGATCCCCTGCTAGAAGATGCCTTCTGCCTACAGCATCACAGACAGATGCTTGCCCAGATGTTTTTTTGAAACCTCGAATGACGATTCCACAACTTCCCATGTCGGTTGATTCTACTGCCCAACTTCTCTTACAGTAACAATTTTTTCCCTGATATTTAACCAAAATCTAACTTGCTGCATTTTAAGCCCATCCCCTGTTTAAGGCCACATTTACACGTTACCTGAGGAGGCAGGGAAACTTCCATGATGGCAATCGCAGCTCTATTCTGACGAGAATTTGCTCACGCAGGAATGTGCTATTCCACTTTTATCCCATGAGAACATCTGTCATTGTAAAAGCTACACCGGGGGACCTGGTCATACGCGAGTGTTCTTGTGGGATAAAAGCAGAATAGCTCGTTCCTATGCGCGCTAATCCACATGAGAATACAATGTAATTGCCATCACGGACGTTTCCCCACCTTCCAGGTAATGTGTGAAAGTGGCCTAGCTGTTCTCTGCTTTTTCTGTGGCAATCTTTTAGCTACCTGAACACTACTATCATGTCTCCTCTAGTCTTGTGGCTAAACATACCCAATCCCTTCAGCCTTTCCTTGCATGACTTGCATTCCAACCCCTTTATCATATTCATTGCTCATCTTGAATCCTCACAGTTTATCAACATCCTTCTTGAAATGCGGTGTCCAAAACTGAACACATTACCCCAGGCATTTAAAGTGGCACCATTATTTCTGTGTCTTGGACATGAGTGATGTATCCCTTCTTCTGAATAAGTAATGCACAGTATCGTTTATTTGATGTTTGGCAGTATCTTGGACAGAATGAAAAAGCAATTGGAACATATTGAACCCCTTAGGTTTAGAATAACTAGTGCTTTCAAAAGCTAACTTTATACCACACAGAAAAGAGTCTGTGCAAGAGTCTGGCCAAAGGCCCATTGGAGCCCGCTCCCTGTATTGTTGACTTTGTTCTGGATATTTCAATCACCATGAGGTCTACAGTTATTACGTGTCATATGGTCTTTCATTCATTATTGACTTTGTTCTGGTTACTTTTCATTCTTAAGAGATACAAGGAAACAAATTAGTAAATGAATTTCATGCGTAGTGTACTCAAGCTACTATGGTTGGACATTATTGCCCTCAGTGCCAGTTCGGCTCCTTGAATCGGTATCTGCCTCTCCACACACACCTCCACACTAAAATACAAGGGGCCTAGCATTTAAGAACTGACAGTAGAACGGAGCGAACGTCAGACTAATTCAAACAGCAGCCGACACCTCATAGACATCTCAGAAACACAAGCCGGCTGCTGCAGACAAAGACTCCTCATAGCACTTTCTCTCTCTTGTTTATTGCTGAAGGCATTTACTGAAAAACAGGAGCTTTGTTGTTTATTAAACCCTGCTGCACCTGCTGCTTATTCCCCAGCTTATTCCCCAGCTGCTTGTGACCACGAACATCACGCCCACAACAGCCAGACAGGAGGTTGGGAGGAGATCATTATGAGCGTGAATGGGAAAGTGGAGTAGTTGTAAACATCTAGATGGATTAGATCTTCATCTCGTTCATCGCTGTAGAATTCTGAGCCCAAAGAGCCTTGCCTGATTTGGTGTCTCTACCAATCAGGATCCCGGCTAGAGTAGTGCAGAGACTCAGGCTTTAGCACTAAGGCTCCCTAAGACCTCCCTCCTTGAAACCCCACAAAATTATGGGGTATTGAGGGTGTGGGACCAGAGATGGATCCTGGACATCAGGAGTATTTTTATTTGAGCAGCCCAGCTGAAATCACACTTACTTCTTGCCCACCCAAAAGCTGCAGCTAGATCCTTGCTTTGCTCAGGTTATCCAGAGAGTCACTTGGCCAGGAAGGACTTCCATTTTTTGAACAGCACTTCTCATAACGATCTCCTCTGTAGAAGATTAACTCTCTCTTGGGCCTGGCGCCCATTTGTCTGCTTTGCACAAACCTTGCAACACAGAGCAAAGCCCCTGGAATGCAGAGGGTCACCCCCTTAACCTCATCTGCAGAGCATGCTGAATTGTATTGTCTGTGCTCAGTACTGTATAAGACACTAACGCAGGTAGATGCTACTGGTGCTCTAGCCAAGGCAGGCCCAGAATTAATTGCAGGAAGTGATGCGGATGCCCCTGTAGACACTGTGGGAGGAAGCCAGATGGAACAGAGGAGTGATAAAATAGGGACTAGGGACCAAGCTCATCAGTAGGTGACATTACTACGGTTCTCAACCATTCTGACAATCTGATTTTCCTGTTTTCCCCATCCTTCATGCTTGGGAAAGCTGAATGTTTGCTTCATTTGTATGGCCATCAAAATGAAAGCTCTCTCCAGTCCTATTCTGTCCCAATTCCCCTGTTGTAACCTACTTTGTCCCCAGTCTCTCCCCATGAGACTGGCACTGGGGATCCATGAGCTGGCAACACTCCCTGTCACTGGTTGGGTGAGCCAGGCATGGAGCCATCTGCATTGTTGAAGCAGGGCACATGAGGAAATCTGGCTGTAAGTTGGAGATGTGAGGTTGCCAAGACATAGTTTATCCCTAGCACAATGAACAGCAGGGGCAAGTGGAAGCAACACGATCACACTCAAGAGAAAGTGTGTTTCATTACGTGTGTGCTGGCTGGAAAGAAAGGGTGACAGATATTGAGGAAGGCGCACGTACACATAAGTAGTGCTGGACTGCGTCAGATCAATGGTCCATCAAGCACAGCATCCTGTCTCCAACAGTGGCCAATCTTGGTCTCTTGGGAGAAGTACCCAACAGGTCACAATGGGCAATCCATTCCCTGTTGTTCCAGCCCCCAACAGTAAGAGGTTACGTTCCCAAAACCTACTTGGCTAATAGCCATTAATGGACCTATCCTCCAAGAACTTATCCAATCCCTTTTTAAAACTAGCTACACTACTGGCCGTGACCACTTCCTCTGGAAGTAAGTTCCACAAGTTAACTGTGCGCCAAGTGTAAAAATACTTTTTTATCTGTTTTAAATCTGTTATCAGTTAATTTCATGGAGTGCCCCCTTGTTCTAGTACTCTTAGAGAGGGTAGATAACCGCTCCCTATTTACATGTTCCACACCACGTGTGAGTTTATAAACTTGGATCATATCCCCTTAGTCATCTCTTCTCCAAGCTGAAGAACCCTAACCTATCAAGCGTCTCCTCGTATGGGAGTCTTTTCATACCTTTGATCATTTTTGTTGCCCTTCTCTGTACCTTTTCTAGTTCTACTATATCTTTTTTGCGATGGGGCAACCAGAGCTGCACACAATACTCCAGGTCCGGTCATACCAAATGACTGATGGGGGAGCCAGGTTGTGAAGGGATTTGTAAGTGAACACCAGGAGTTTGTGAAGGATGCGTTGTGGAAGGGGGAGCCAGTGAAGCGAGGAGAGGCTGCATGTGGTCAAAGCGATGGGCTGAGTGGATGACCCTAGCAGCGGAGTTTTGGATGGAGATAAGGGGGGACAGATGAGAGCGGAGGAGGCCAGTAAGGAGGAGGTTGCAGTAGTCAAGGCGAGAGATGACCATGGAGTGAACAAGAGTTTTGGCTGAGGAGACAGAGAGAAAGGGGCGAATCCGAGCAATGTTGTGGAGGGCGAAGCGACAAGACTTGACAACAGAGTCGATGTAAGGTTTAAAGGAAAGGTGAGTGTCGAAGACGAAGCCCAAGCTACAGGCTTAGGGAACGGGGCAGATGGTGACCCCATCAATAAGGAGGGAGAGGAAGGGAAGGGAGGAAAGATAAGGAGTTCAGTCTTAGCCATATTGAGCTTGAGCTGGCGTCGGGACATCCAGGCGGAGATATCAGAGAGACAGTTGATGAGGCAAGCTTGGACAGAAGGGGAGAGAGAGTTGAGTGTTGTCAGCATAAAGGTGATATTGGAAGCCGTGGGAGGCAATGAGTTTGCCAAGGGACCGGGTGTAGATAGAGAAGAGGAGAGGGCCCAGGACAGAGCCTTGGGGGACCCCAACCAAGACGGGGAGGGAGGAGGAGTTGGAATTGGGAAAAGAGACATTAAAGGAGCGGTCAGAGAGGTAGGAGGAGAACCAGTCAAGGACAGAGCCGCAGAAGCCTAGGGAACGAAGAAAGTCCAGTAGGAGTGAGTGGTCGACCGTGTCAAAGGCAGCAGAGAGGTCAAGGAGGACAAGAATGGAGTAAAGGTGCTTAGATTTAGTGACAAGTAGATCATTGGTGATCTTGGCAATATAGTTTGGGTTATACATCTCTCCAGGTTCTGTTTACTTCCAGGAGGGGCTGGTGTGCTTTGTGGGAAGGGACAGGGAGTGTGAGGCACAAGCAGGAGACCGAGCTACATGGTCATTGTACTCATTGCCCCTTCCCTAGCAAACCAGATGGGAAGAGGAAGGAAATGGGAGGAAAGCCACATGAAATATGGAGGCTGGAAGATCTGGTGACTGGGTCTCAGGCTCCCAGGTCCCACATCCATAGATGAAAGTCAGGGGAGCTGATGGTGACACTGTAAGCACCCTGACCATCAGACAGGCGAGGGTTTGCAGTAATAACAGTTCACATGCTCGCCCAGCACAGCGCCCCCCCCATGCTCCACAATAGCTCTCCTCTTGCAGCCTAGTGACTGGACTCAGTACTGTTGCTGCCAGTGTGCGTCAGGCAGCAATATCTGGGTGTTTATTTCTTCTCTCTGAAGGGGCAGTGTTTGGGACCACAGTAGCTTTTGAGCCTGGTTTGCACAGATGAAAGGGCTGCCTCTGCGTTGCTTCCTCTGGCCTGAAAAGCTGGCTCCAATCAGCTCTGGTGGGAAGGGGAGAGGAAGGTCTGAAATGTCACTCACCAGTGGCACTGGGGATGCCATACATATATTTATTTATTTATTTATTTTATTTCTTTAAATTTATTGGCTGCCCCCTCATGCCTATGGCATCTCGGGGCAGCTTATAACACAAAAAAACAAAGACAATATTCATAAAAATCATCAATAATTAAAATATTTAAAAATAACCCCAACAACAACAAAAAATTTAAATCGATAAAATCCCCCATCCCCCCTACCTATTCCACCCTCCCCTCCAAAGACCTGGGCGAACAGCCAGGTCTTGCAAGCTTGACGGAAAGCCAGCAGACCTGGGGCAGGCAGGCTTCCTCCGGGAGGGAGTTCCAAAGTTGCGGCCCAGCCACCGAGAATGCCCTCTCCATTGTGGCCCCCTGTTTAACACGGGGGACCTCCATGAAGGCACCCCCGGCAGACCGAAGAGATTGCTCTGAGGTGCGGAGGGCGAGGCGGTCGCTGAGGTATGAGGGGCCCAGACCGTGCAGGGCTTTATAAATCAACACTGGCACCTTGAATCTGGCTCGGTACGCTACAGGCAGCCAGTACAGAGCGCGGAGCACAGGTGTTATGTGCTCTCGCCACCCCGTCCCCGTCAGGAGACTGGCCGCCGCATTCTGCACCAGCTGCAGCCTCCGAACCAGAAACAAGGGAAGCCCCACGTAGAGTGCGCTGCAGTAGTCTAGCCTTGAGGTGATGAAAGCATGAATGAGAGTGGCTAAGTCAGGCCCGGAGATGTATGGACACAGCCTCTGTACCAGATACAGAGCGAAAAGCAGCTTTAGCCACTGCCTCCACCTGCCGATCCAGACGGAGGCCCGAGTCCAAAACCACCCCCAGACTCCGAACCTGATTAGTGAAGTGGAGGGCAGACAGCCCTGCTCCAATCACACAAAGTTCCGACCCGTGGCCCCACAAAATGGCAGCAGCTCTACCCACTTGTTCAGTTTCTGGTTAAATGCAGCCCAACAGAGGTGGGAGTGGTGCAGGGGCCACCCATCTTTAATTCTAGATCCTGTGATGCACAGGGCCACCTGGAGAAGCTGAGGAAAGCACAAGCCATACAGTGCCCCCCTCCCAGATGAGCATGGTGCTGTTGGTGACCAAATGCCACTTTGCTGTCACTGGGTTTTCCAATGCTGTGCTTTAGTTCCCAAGCAGGAACTGAAGGGCAGCAGCATCCCAGCAGCACCCAGTCGATATCTTTCAGTCAAAGCAGATGATGTGGCGTTGCTGTATCTGGGGTGTCTGCACAGCCCACGCCAGCCAGTGCTGCCATGCCACAGACGTGAGTGCAGGATAACAACAAACAAATGGAGACAAAACAAAGAGGAGAAACTCCCACAGCAGGAAATTGAAATTGCACTGAGGACTCAAGTGGGCTGCAAGATCCACAGCTCTAAAAAGAACAATGCACACAAGTAAGCTCTCGGGCAGGGACCGTGTCTATCTTGTTTTTTGTAAAGCACCAGGTACATCACTGGCGCTACATAAATGCTTATAATAATAATAATAATTAATGAATAATGTAACACCAACAAAACCACAGGCTCTGAGTACCAGCTTTAAAGAGTCACCCTAGCAAGCTGCCTCTCCCTGCCACTCTCCTTCTGTTCATTCATACCAGCTTTGCCTCCCCAAAACGTCTCCATATGTTACCAGCAGCACAGGCTTTGGATCAGTGCACTGGTCCATCACAGAGAGGACCCACATCCAGCAGTGGCCAGGGCACTGGTGCTCAACACCAAGGTAAAAGCAGCACAGGGCACTCAGTAGTCTGAACAATTGAAACATAACAACATAGTCCCTGACAGACTGGGTCAAACCAGTGGTCCCTCTGGGTTGTATCTGGTGCTGCTATTTCTGCTCCTGCTCTCACTGTTGGGTCCCTCCTACACACCCCTCACCCCTCCATGGACTGCAAATATCATCAGGCCAGGGAAAAGAGA
This sequence comes from Sphenodon punctatus, assembly GCA_003113815.1. Taxonomy (NCBI): domain Eukaryota; kingdom Metazoa; phylum Chordata; class Lepidosauria; order Sphenodontia; family Sphenodontidae; genus Sphenodon; species Sphenodon punctatus. The sequence goes on along the minus strand of QEPC01002185.1, from coordinate 803,666 downwards.
GGGGAAGGGTAGGGCCCAGCACAGGCAGTTTCTTGGATATCTTGGCTGCAAGGGAGGACCCCATCAGTCTCCGGCCTTTTAAAATCTGTCTGGCCAGCCAGGGACAGGCACCCAAGGCAGCCCCTTATGGCACTGCATCTTTCCTTGGCATCACCATTCTGTGGTGCCGAGGTAGGGCAAGAGAGCTGCTGCAAAACATTTTAGTCTGTTTTTAATAAGAATGAGGAATTTAGCCTTGGAAATGATGGCGTCAGATGGACTTGGGTATTGTCACATTCCTCCAGTGAGAGGTAGGTACAGTATGGGGGGAGAACTTGCCTTCATTTCCTTGTTCTCAGCTCTGAGAGAGGGAGCCCTCAGGTGGCAGCCAAAAGGCGACACAAAAGGGTGCTGGCCATTTTGGGGCCGTGTCGTGTACCCCCTGTTCCTGTGACATTCTACTACATCTCTCACCACATGGCTGCACCATCCCGGTGCCAATCCTGTCTACCTGCAGTAAATATCTGGTCTACTTCCATGTACCTCTCCTCCCTTATCTCCTAAATTCACAATATGGAGAGAGGGGCAGGGTAAAAATTTAATAAAATAAAATAAATTCCTCCTCTCCTAGCTGCCCCCTTGGAGCAACATTCCTCCACCTCCCCATATCCTAGCCCTCCACCCACTCCTACTCCCCACTCCTGCCATCGCCCCTTCTCCCCAAGCCTAATCAGTTCAACTACTTTTGGCTATTGTAAAACCTTTTGAGATATTTATCCAGCACATAAAGTTAACATAGTGTACATTGTGTTTACAAAGTACAAATCAAATAAACATGCTAAATCAAATCCCAATTGATTTAGGAAACTGGAAAATTTTCCAGAAAATTTGCATTGGAAATTTTTCCAGAAAACCCACATCACTGTGTCTGACAATTATGGAATGCCCTTCCCCTGGAGATCTGTCTAAACCTGAGTCTGCCCATCTTCTGGGGGTGATGGAAGACTTTTTTTGTTCAGCCAGGCATTTGACATGCAGGAATAGGGTTTGGGGTGATTTGGGGTTTTTCATTAATTGTAACAAGTTACTTTGGACAACGGATAAACCCCTGGTTTTCAAAAACCCACCCAGAAATTTAAGTCTGGGTCCCGTGAGTAAGGGACAATCAAAAAGAATATGAGCAGGGGAATCAACCTCCCCCATATCACAAAATGTACAAAGGCGCTGGTCATAGCTCCCACCCCCCACCCCCACCCCCGTATCTGCCCTCTAAGAAGGCTGAGGGAAAACCATTACACCTCATTTTAGCAAAGGCTGATCTCCTCCCAAAATCTTGCCACTCAAACTGATAGCATACCCCTGAATACGAGGGATTGAATGGCAGGAAATCAGGGGTGGCCTTTGCTCCCTAAGGAGCGCACTCTCAAGCTGCAAAATCTGGTCCAGTATTCTTTTTTTAATAAGACTTTTAGCAGCTCCAAAACCTAAACCCTTCAACCCTGCAGGTGAAAATCCCAGCCCGAATACTTAGTTTTCCACAGCTTTAACCCAGAAATCCCCAAACCCACTTTTCAGGGTCAGAGCCATGAGAGTATTATCATTGGTAGGGAAAAATACTAATGTATTCCAGAAGATCACCAGGGACTGGAGGGCATATAATCTAAGAGGAAGGGCAAGTAGCTCAAGTCTAAATATCACCTGGGGCATACCCCTAGGCACTCCCAAGATTGTTCGAAGAAATCTGTTTTGAATACATTCCAATTTACCAAGGAAGGTAAGGCCCCAGACCGGAAAGGCGTAAAGGATCTGGCTAAGAGTTTTTGCTCTAAAGAGGCGTAGGGCGGGTAGGACCAGTTTTCCTCCTTGTCCATTCCACTGATCATGTAAGTGTGAAATTTTAATGCTGGCCCCGTCCCTGATGACCCTGCCCCATACCAGCCTCGACCTCACACTCCACCGACCTAAAGGTTCACCAGCCCCCACTGGTAAGGGGACAGAGCTGTTCCTCCCCCTCCCTCCACACACACACACCCATTTCGCACTATCGTAGCTCCTCTGCTCACTGTCACATTTGGCAGGTACATACACTAACAAAACAGGGGGGGGAAATCAACTACTAGCGATAGTAAATGATATACAAAGGCAATCAATAGCATGGAAATAATTTAATTATACAATGATGTGTACAAAATCATGTACATGAAAATTACAAAAGTAAGATCCATATGGAAAAGACTACATTGAAATACAACTTCAAAAGCCAAAATTATGTGAAGCTGTCGTCAAATCTCAAGTATGTAAAATTTGTTAACATGTTTCGGCCATAAGGCCATGTTTGTTTCTTTTGACATTCAGCAGGTTCAACAGCCTGTACCTGCAGTGCCAGTGCTAGTGCCAGCAAGCAACATCAAGTCCATTTAAGAGGAGGGGAAGGAAGCACTGAATCAAACTCTGCTTAACAGAGGCCAGTTTAAGCCTGATAGAAGGAGCAATCTCTTACCCAGGACAAAAGCAAACTGGTGAACTCATTGTGCAAGGTGGTATCTAGGCCAAGAGCTCAGCAGGATCCACAAGACATTTCTCTCTCAAAATCCACAGTTACAGAGCTGGGACTGATAACAAGAGCTGCCCTCCGCCAAAAACAGCCAGGAAGAGACATGCCCAATAACGGGCACTTTTGCAACCAGAAAGCATTTATTCTCACGTTGGGTACCAATCATTGGTGGAACCGAGTGTCACAAGGAGATATTGGGCTACATGTAGACTACAGGTCTAACAAATATGTATTTTTCCTTTTTGTGTCATGAGGCATACAGCGAAAGCTTGCCAATAAACAATTGATTGATTGATTAAAAAACAAATATGTAAGGGTAAAAGTTGAACATGTATGTAATGTGAAAGCTGAGAACTGGAAACTCACTTCATGCGATGGAGAGAGGCAAAGCATCCCAAATGTGTATTCAGAAAAGCCGGCACCTCTGCTGAAACCAGACAGACACCTTTTTGAGTTGCAAATGAATTGTTTCCTGCCTGAGAATCACAGAGTCCTCCAAGCAGGAAAATCAAACAAAGAAGCTGCAAAGATATAAAAGGTGGGAGATCTTTGCTGAGACATACAATTGGGAATTCAGTCAACCTCCAACTCACTGTCTCAGATCGCAGCTGGAGGGCATGAGCCTGCCAGCCAGCCTGCTAAAGCAATGCGATGAGAGAAGAGACTTTTCTTTCTGACAAGCTTAAGGACCGGTACCCAGCCAAGTTTACATCACTGGCTGAGAAATGGACTCGAGTGCATGGACTTTCTGTAGGGTAAGATTTAACTAGGGACTCACACAGTACAGACTAGGATTGCGCTAATTACTTTTGTTTTATTCGCCACTCTGCGTTCAAACTATCTTTGTTTATGTAATCAAACTTTCTTCTTTACTAAGAAGTGCTTTCTGTTGCTGCACCTGGATTGCCAGGTTGTAGTGGTAGCCAGGAGCACTTTTCAGCAGCTTCGTCGGATGAGAAAGCTGCATCCTTTTTTTACCAGATTTGGATTTGGCCACTGTCGTCCATGCCTTCATAACCTCGAGGCTAGACTACTGCAATGCGCTGTACGTGGGGCTGCCCATGACGACTGTTTGGAAGCTGCAGTTAGTGCAGAACACAGTGGCCAGTCTTTTCTCAGGGGTGGGCCACCAGGAGCACATTACACCCGTGCTCCAGAGTCTACGCTGGTTACCATTAGCTTTTAGGGCACAATTCAAGGTGTTGGTTTTGACCAATAAAGCCCTAAGTGGTTTGGGTCATCTTGTGGGTAGCATCTGGAAGCCACCACAACATGGTTACACCAATATATAATTTTACAGCTGTTTTTAAATCTCTCTCTCTCTCCCCCCCCCACCCTCTCCTGCTACCTTTTCCTATTCACTCCCACCTATTCCATGCTCCCTCAAATAAACCTGCCCTACATTTGTCCATTTTATATATCTACTGCCTACACTACATGCCTGAGGAAGAGTCCTGTGCAGCCTGAAAGCTTGCTTATTTCCACCAACTGTTGGTCCAATAAGAGACATATTTCGAACCACCTTGTCTCTCACAACAAGGGCATACAGAGAGACATTCTTGTGGAATTATGGAACTCCATCCCTTTGGAGATTCATCTAAGCCCGAGCCTGCTCATCTTTCAGAGGCAACATAAGACCTTTCCGTTTGGCCAGGTATTTGGCAGGAAGGAATAGGGTTGGGTGGGATTGGGTGGAAGGGTTAGGGTAGGGGTTATGGAGATTATGAGAGTTTTAAATCTTGGTTTATACATTTTTATATTATGTAAGCTGCCCTGAGCCTTAATGGGAAGGTCAAGGTAAAAAAATTAATTAAATAAATAAATTAATTAAATAAATCAAGCCCTGCCTCTGATGAACACACAGTCAGGCCCTTGCCAGCCCTGCAAAGAGAAGGCTACCTTTTGACTGCTAGTAAACACTGCTCTGGCAGGCATGTCCCTGACCAGGGTACAGTGGATACCTTACCCCATACCAGAAATAACATTTCTATTGCACACAGAAGGTCAGCAGCTACTGGGAAGGAAGCTTGTGCCTGCCTTCCTAAAATATATTCTACCATTCCCTCCCCAACTCATGGCAGTGTGACTGCGACTCCCCAGGCACTGCTTACAAGACTATACTGCAGGATGGAAATACTTTTCATAACACTATAAATTACTTAGGTGTTAATGACAATGGAGGAGAATGTTGTCACAGCATAATAGCCTCCTGATGCTAAGTAAGTGCAAGGGCACTGATCAACACCACTTTCAGAAACACCTAGACCTAGGATTCAGCACCAGAGACAGCAACTCAAACTTTTTTTAAGCAAGATCCCACTTACACTAAATCTGTCATAGTTGAGGCCCCTCCCACCCACTACACACATACGTATATCTTGCTCCCTCTCTCACCCCCATTCCACCTTCTATTGTTTCCCCTCTCCTACTTGCCACCCATTAGTTTGGAGATTCCCTCTAGCTCAGTAAATGTGGAACTAGGTGTTTGCCAGCTAGAGTCCTTCTCACCACCCTTCCTCCAGAACACTTTCCATGTCCACACTTTGAGAGTCTAGCTGTTACACAATGGGTGCTGCCAGATGCAACAATAAATCTGTGGCAAATCCACTCTGCTCTGCAACTGCTGATCCTGCTGCAGCTGCTTGAATAGAAATCCATACTGTTGCATGTTCAAGCAACTACTAGACAGTTCCTTCTTATCAGCTGTTGTCCACATGATGTCATGCTTCTATGGTGGACCAGAAGTGGAACAGTGTGTTTATCTATACATAACAGTGGTTACGTGATCATGGCAGAAGCGTGTTGGTCGCAAATATGATCAAACCTGATCCATGGTAAGTGCATATTAGGTAGTGTGTTTGCACCAACAGGCATAATGCTCAGCAGGGTTCAACACTGAAAACAAGTGATTAGCGTAGTGACTGGTAACACCCAATCAATGACAGAAACATTACCATGAATACAAGATGGGTATCGGTGGAAGAGACTTGGGAGCTCAGTGCATGAAAGGAGACACTGGCTGCTGGTTTGGAGAAAAGTCTCAGGTGTTTCTGCAGATGTCCCGTAAGATAGAGCTGTTTAGCAATTACAGTCTGGGCTAGCACAAGTGCCATAGGATTTCAAACACCCTGACTTCACAAACAGTCTGCTCAGCACTGAGTTGACTCAACCCCAGGGATCAGACCACCCTTTTGGGGAGTAGAAATTTTCTACACCTGAATGTAGTCTAATTGATGGGGAAGGGGTATCTGTACAGCAATATCTTGCTTTGGCAACTCAAGTGGGGGAGGAGGGAGGAGAAGGAGGTGGAAATATTTTTATATTGTTTTTATTGAATGTTTTTATGCTGTTACCTGCCCTGAGCTATTGGGAGAGGGTGGGCTATAAACAAACAAAAAACTTATTCCATGAGTAGAGCTTGGAGAACACCGCTACCTTTATAAACAAAAACAGTCCCATCATAGAATCAGAGTTGGAAGGTGCCTCAGAGGTCATCTAGTCCAACCCCCTGCTCAATGCAGGAAATCTTCAGCTACAGCATCCCTGACAGATGACTGTCCAGCCTCTGTTTGAAAACCTCCAGTGAAGGAGAACACACACCCTCCCTAGGTAATTTGTTCCACTGTCAAACAGCTTACTGTTAGGAAGCTCTTCCTAACTTTTAACCAAACTCTGCTTTCTTGTAGTTTGAGTCCATTATTTCTAGTCTTGCCTTCAGGGGCAAGAGAGAACAAGTCTTTGCCATCCTCTCTGTGACAGTCGTTCAGGTAGTGGAAGACCACTATCATGTCTCCCTTTAGTCTTCTCTTCTCTAGGCTAAACATATTCAGCTCCTTCAACCTTTCCTCATAGGACTTTGTTTCCAGACCCCTGACCATCTTTGTTCCCCCCCCCCCCCTCTGAACCTGTTCCAATTTGTCAACGTCCTACTGTGTCCAGTTCTGGGCACCGCACTCCTGCTGAGGTCTGACCAGCACAGAATAGAGAAGAACTATTACTTCTCATGACTTGGAAACGATGCATCTGTTAATGCAGCCTAAAACTGCATTAGCCTTTTTTGCGGCTGCATCACACTGCTGACTCATGTTCAGTTTGTGATCAACTACAATCCCCAGATCCTTTTCACATGTATTGCTGCCAAGCCAGCTTTCTCCCATCCTGTACTTGTACATTTGTTTTTTCTTACCAAAATGCAGAACTTTACATTTATCTCTGTTGAACTCCATTTTGTTAGTTTCAGCCCAGTTTTCTAATTTATCAAGATCATTTTGAATTTTATTTCTGTCTTCTAAGGTGTTAGCTATCCCTCCCAGTTTTGTGTCATCTGAAAATGTAATAAGCATTTCCTCTACTCTCTCATCCAAGTCATTTATAAAGATGTTGAACAGTATCAGGTCAGGACAGGGTCCTGCAACACCCCACTCGACACCTCCCTCCAGACTGATGAGGAGCCATTGATGAGCACTCGTTGAGTACAGTTATAAATCCACCTAATGGTATTATCATCTAACCCACGTTTTACTAGCTTGTCAACAAGGATATTGTCATGAGGAAAGGGATCATGGGATACATGTAAAACACATATATAACATGTATGTAGAGGAAATGTTAATGCAACATGTATGCAACATAAGCAGAGAACTGATAACTCATTGCCTGTATGCAGTGTAAACTGAGGAGTCATTACATGAATGAGACTGTGCAATCAGGAAGGCCTTGTCACCTTCCTGAAGACACTGGTAAACAGTCATAGACTTGCAAATGCATTACATCCTGAGGACATGTCTTAACCCACATCTCTACATGAGCAGGAAAACAGATAAAGAACCATAAAAAAGTATTTAAGGGGTGAGACAACACAAAGGGAGGGCCATCTCATCTTATCTGCAACTGAAGGAACCAGTCAGGAGTCAGACAACATGGAGTAAGAACACTGATTCTTGGAAACTTATAAGAGAAGGAACAAGATATTCTTTGGACTCTTTCTTAGGATAAGAAAGTAGTTAGGAAATTACAAGTAATGGTAGAAATGCATTATTGGTTATGATTATTTGATTTACTGCACTCTAAGTATAATCCAGCACTGCATGTTTTGTTCATGATTTATATATTAAACACCTTTTAACTAAGCCTAGCATGGTTAAGTGAATTCCTAACACTGGCCTGACAGAGTTTGGAGAAATTCTGTGCTTACTAGCACAGACAAACCTAGGAAAGAGTTTTGTGCTTGGGAAACTCTGAGGTTTAAATGTGACAAAAGGATTAACCCATTGTAGGCTGAGGGTATTTTCAGACATGACGGACCTGGAGGTCCGCCACACTGAACCCCCGACTGGGATCTCTCTCAGATCCCGGTCCATGATGAAAGCCGGCCATCCTTCAGATGTGTCAGCTCCATCACTGTGGGGAATCGGGGAGGGTGCAGGGCTGCACGGTGCAACCGCACAGCCCCACCCCACCCCATGCTCCCTCGGCCACCCACCCTCGGGGAGAGGGCATACATAGCAGCCAATGAGGCTGCTGTGCCCAATCCCGTACTGTGGTTCGGGGCGTGATTCCGGACTGGGCAAGGTAACGGACGTTACTTTTGCCCCTTTCCGGATCGTGGCCAATCTAACCACGGTTCTCGACCTCCAGCCGGCCAGAGGTCCAGAACCGTGGTTAGGTTTGACCCCTGCCAGAGATTCACTGTGGTGAACATCTAGACGGTCAAACAGACAGGAACACCGCCACCACAGGGGATCCACTGTGATCCACTATGGTGAAAGGCGTTTTTGTAACATCTGAAATTACCCTGAATCAGTTCTGGAGGAAGCTGATCCAGTGGGTGCTGCAATTGGGGGGAAACTGAGTCACAAATAACCTAGAGTGGGGTAGAGAGAACCCAATCCCATGACAGATATCATGGGGGAGTTTGTCAAATGCTTTGCAGAAATCAAGATATATTACATCCACGGTGTTCCCATGATCCACTAAACTAGCAATTTGATCAAAAAAGGAGATAAGATTAGTCTGGCATGACTTAGTCTTGACAATTCCATGCTGGCTTCTAGTAATCACTGCATTGTTTTCTAGATGCTTACAGATTGACTGCTTTATAATCAGTTTTAATATCTTCCCGGATATCGATGTCAGGCTGACCGGTCTATAGTTTCCCAGATCCTCCTTTTCCCCTTATTTATTTATTATTATTTATTATATAAATTTAATATCCCGCACCCTCCAGTACCAAGGCAGCTCAAGGCAGCATAAAACATAAAAATACATGATCAAAACAATAAAATATAGAACATAAATACTTTAAAACATTATAAATATATCTAAAAATACAGCTAAACAGTGCTATAACCTTATCCCCAACCCAACCCTCCCACCCACTACCCATCTTCCCCCTCAAAGGCCTGGTGGAATAGCCAGGTCTTACATTGTCATTGGAAGGAGAGGAGAGTTGGAGCCAGACGAATAGTCACCAGGAGGGAGTTCCACAGACAGAGACCGGCCACCTATTTTTGAAGATAGGGACAACGTTTGCCTGTCTCCACTGTTCTGGCACCTTACCCGTTCTCCAAGAGTTCTCAAAGATGATAGACAGTGGTTCTGAGAGTACATCAAAAAGTTTCTTCAGTACCCTAAGATGTAATTCATCCGACCCCAAAGAATTGAACTTTTTTTTTTTTAGAGTAGCTAAGTATTTTCTGACCAGCTCTTTATCTATTCTGAGCTGCAATCCTTTCCCCTCATCATTCATGCTACTTCTGCCAGGTTGGACAGCGTTTCCCTTTTGGGAGAAGACGGAGGCAAAACAGGAGTTGAGTAGTTCAGCCTTCTCTTTGTCACCTGTTACCATTTCACCATCTTTACCGAGCAGCAGACCTACCAATTCTTTTTTCTTCCTCTTACTTCTAACATACTTGAAAAAACCCTTTTTGCTGTTCTTTGTATCCCTCGGTAGCCTCAGCTCATTCTCTGCTTTTGCCTTCCTGACACCATCCCTACAAGTCTGGGCTACTTGTCTGTATACATCCTTTGTGACTTGTCCCATCTTCCATTTCTTATATGTGTCCTTTTTAATTCTCAGCACATCAAAAAGCTCTTTGTGCAGCCAGATTGGTTTCTTTAGATGTCTTCCATATTTCTTTCTCATTGGAATGGTTTGTGATTGTGCCTTCAGTATCTCATTTTTCACAAACTCCCACACATCTTGGAAACCTTTTTCCTTTAGTTTATCTAGCCATGGGATCCTGCCCTAGCATTTCTCTGATTTTATTAAAATCAGCTTTCCTAAAGTCCATGGTACACATTTGACTATGCTCACCTTTACTTTTTCTTAGGATCATGAATTTTAACATTTCATGATCACTTCTCCCCATAGTTCCCACTACTTTCACCTCATCAACCAAGTCTTCCCTGTTGGTTAGGATCAAGTCTAGGCTAGCCAACCCCCTTGTTCCTTCCTCCACCTCTTGAAAGAAGAAACTACATCTGAAGGTATGAGGTGAAGGGAGGCAATCAGTGGAGGAGAACAAGCAGACCAAGCTTGTGAGCTTTGGATGCTGCATGATGGGGTGGGAAGATTTTGTTTAAATCTGGGGTTCACAAACCAGGGGTCAGGACCCCAAATGGAGTCATGTCACCTGTATATAGGACTGCAACACGATTACTATTGCTTACGCTAAATAAATAGTGCAAGACCTTTTTATTTGGCCAGGCATTCAATGGGATATATTGGGGAATGGGGGGGGGGTAGTTTTGTGGGGTTTTAATTATGCATTTTATATTTTCATTTTATGTATTTATTGTAAGCCACCCTGAGCCTCAGGGGATAGGGCAGGCTATAAATCTAAATAAATAAATAAATAAATACTCTGCAAATCTTTGTTGTCTAGGGTGACAAAAATCAAAATTTTGGAAATCCTAGTCTAAATATTACCATCCCCCCTCACCTATCACAGAGTAAACTCAGCTCCACAGTAGTAACTAGATCTGAGCAGACACTGGGCATGAGGCACCTGCTACCAGGTGTTTCTGTCACTTGGCATGAGGGCTAAGGGCCCAGCTACACCTTTCCAGAACAAGGGCAACTAAGGCACTCTGACATTCCAGAGCCGTGTGGAGGCTCATGGAAGGGGTGCATGCTCCACTGTCATGGAAACGGTTCATTTTAAATCATGGAGATCATTCATCTAATATCTGGAAATTGCATTTTAATTATTTAATGAGGTGTCAGTGGAGCAGAGTATTCTGACACTGTAATGGTCTCCCACTGTTCCATAAATGCTGCCGAGAAGAGAGGGATTATTATCTTGTCAAAGAGCCATGCTTCAAGGCGAGGCCTAGTGTATTCGCACCACTCTGGATGTGTGGCAGTCTCTGTGTGGGGCTCTGCGTGGGTCTGAGAGGAAACGGAGCAGGACTGGGAGGAACTGCAAACACTCCGGAGAATAGAATAAACATTCAAAATGACCTTACCAAGTTGGAGAGCTTGGCTGAAAACAATAAAATGAAATTGAATAAGGACAAATGTAAGGTAAAGTAAGAGCAAAACCCCCAAGTGCATAAATACAAAATGGGGAATAAATGGATCAGTAGTAGCATGGCAGAGAAAGATCTAGGCGTAGTTGTGGATCATCAACTGAATACAAGTCAGCTACTGATGCAAAGAAGGCTAATGCTTGGGATGTGTGACAGCGAGGAGAATGGCCTCACTGGCTGACACAGCCCACAGCAGCGAGATGGGGATTACTCACCTGCTGTAGGAACGGCCCAGTGGCCTAGGGACACAGAGATTTTCCCATTTCTGACATCACTGGGTGTGATGGGGTATCCTCCAGTACCACCCATCAAACGGGGCTAATGAATGAGAAGACCTGCACAGAGAAAGGGGGAAAACCAACCAGGAGCCAAGGGATGTCGCTTACCTGTGACCCAGCCCTAAGGACTGTGCCGGGACCCAGGCATGAGGTAGCGAGCCAGGGGCAGTGAGCAAAGGCCTGCACTGCCGAGCTCCTTTGGGAGTTCGGGACACCCTGAGAAATGGACTGAGGATGGGCAAAGTGCTGCAGACAGAGATGGAGGATCATCCCCTCTTCTCCCAAGCCTCCGCCCAGAGCAAGGGAACACCTTCCCCAGAACCCCACATAGGCAGGCAGGAGTACTGGGGACAAAGGCAGGGGTCATGACAGGATGCATCAACAGAAGCATTGTATGCAAGAGACAGGAAGTTATTGTGCCACTCTACTCAGCTCTGGTTAGGCCCCAGTTGAAATACCGAGTTCTGTTTGGGGCACTCCATCTTCAGAAGGGTATAGAAATGTTGTACAGGGTGCAATGAAGAGCAACAAAGATGATAAAAGATTTGGAACATGAATCACATGAGGAGTTGAAGGATTTGGGTATGTCTAGCTTGGAGAAAAGACATGGCAACAGTCTACAAATATCTGAAAGGCTGGCATGAAGAAAACTGAGAACTTTCCTAATACAACTTCTATTCCAAGCCCTTTCTCCATCACTTTCCTATAGATCCTCTCCAGTTTGTCCACCTCCTTCTTAAAGAGTGGTGACCAAACTTGGGACACAATGCTCCAGTTGAGGCCTAACTAGAACAGATCAGAATCCAGCAGATCAATTACTTCTTGTGTCTTGGATACACTGTCTTTCCCAATAGCTTTCATGTGGGCTTCATGGAGCCAGAATTTTACCACCTGGATGCTTCAGTTATTTGTAGGTATAGAATTTTTATAACACTTTTTGTATAGACTACTGAAGCACACTTTTACCTTTTCTCAAACAAGAGTTTTGCCCGGGAATGTATCAGATCATTGCAAGTGAACTCAACTAGACAAGAAAGATGGATTCATCAACAAGTAAATCCTAAAACAAAAATCCCATGTGGCCGTAAGCTGAGCCTAAATTGTTTGGGAACGGTTGCTTGGAGTTCGACTAGCTTGGAGTTCTGAAAGCTCGAGGCAATAATGAAGGTTTTCATGCATTTATTCTGGACATGCTGGTCGCTGATCCATAGTTAAAGGTCAAGTCAGATTTTGCATAAATCAATCCCAGTGGCTGTTGTTTGCTCCCTAGAATCTTTTTGAATATATATGAAACAAATTCACCATTTCTTTCTAGCTCTGCTGAGGCTGTTCCTGGAAGTGATTATCACCTCCATGCTCAGCCCATTTCACATGCATTGGCCTTTTTAACTGTCCCAGTATATTGCAAGCTTCCATCTCATTTGCATTCTAATATCTCTATCAGCTCTGCATCCAACCAAGCCTCTCATCCTGTACTAGACTCTTTCCTCACCAGCCACTGCAATTTATATGTGGATCATGTCTGCCTCTGGCAGAGGGCTGCTATTGGTCTGGCTAATAATGGGTATTTTCAGACTCTACGTGATCACAGTCAACCCCACTGAACCACAGTGAATTCAGTGAGGTGGCTGTGATAACCGGCACATCTGTTTGAGCCCTGCCAGATGTTCACCGCAGGGATCAACATCGACCATGGTTCTGGCTCTGCGGCGGGGCCGAAGAGCCAGAACCGTGGTTAGTTTCACCATCATCAGGAAAGGGTCAAATGTAACGTTTGTTACCTTGACCCGTTCCTCATCGGTCTTCCCAAGGGTGGCTGGCTGTGGGAGCGCAGGGGGGCAGGGCACTACACAGCCCCACCCCCTCCCTGATTCCCTTCAGTGATGGGGCCAGCACGTCTGATGGACGGACGGTCTCATCACAGACCGGGATCTGGCCCAGCTTCCTCATGCCTAATTACATATAAACATTAGAAATACAAATGAGTAACCTCAATACAATAAAAGTCCCACTCTTTCCTCCACTCCACATACAGGTCTTACATTGTCTCCAAAAAAGGCACTGGAGGTTCCGGCTTTGCCAAACCTCCAAGGGAAGAGAGTTCCTGCCACAGCTGTGGAGCAGCCACCAAGTGCACCTCTGTGTGCCCATGCCGTATTAATTTGGTGCAGTGATGGAACTTGCAAGAGAGCACTTGTAGACAGGGCTTGGATTATAATAAAAAAGGTAGGGGGCCCTCAATGAAATCATGCCCCCCCCCCCACATAGCTTTTTGAAGCCAGTGGCTAAGGGGGCCCTCAAAAAAGGTAGGGGGCCATCAAAAAAGCCAAGGGGCCCAGGCCTTCAGGGGCTGCACTCCTGGTTCCCCTGTAATTCAGGCAGTGCTTGTAGATGAATTTAGGGTTTGTGGTGGAACAGAGGGAAAGAGGTGGTCTTTTGATATGCGGGATCTCAGTTATATAGAGCTTTATAGGGCAAAACCAGCACCTGTGCACAAAAGACTATTGGGAGTCAGTGCAGACTCCAGAGCGCTGGTTTAACATGATCCCAGCAATCCAACTGGCAGAAGACAGCAACAGAAGACAGCCCACCACATTCTGCATCAGGTGCAGTCCCTGAACAGTTTTCAAGGGCAGCCCTATGTGGAGTATATTGCAGTAGCCTAGCATCAAGTTTGTAAAGGCATGGATGACGGTGTCCAGATGTGGGTCACATCAGGTGGATTTGGTGAAAAGCACTTCTAGCCACCACCACAATCTGAAATACTAAGTACAGTGATGGCTCCAAGAGTACAAAGCCCAAGTGACCAACGGAGGATGGACACCACCAGTGACAGGTATCCCAATCCTCACCTGCCCTCTGTTCTCCTCTCCCCAATTACATGGCCAGCCAACTGTCCTCACATCAGTCTTGTTGTGATTCAGTTTCAATTGGGTCACCTACCTCCAGTTCCCAATGGCAATCAAGCACTGAGTGAGCACAGAAATTGCAGTGAGAGTTGCATGTCATCAGTATATTGATGGCATCACATCCCAAATCTACACACGGTCTCTTCCCATCAACCTCAGATACACATTGAATAGGAGGAGAGATAATGAACAAGAGTTCATTAACACGCTCTGGGATGTCAGGAACAAGCAGAACCACATAAAAGAAGTCTCATGGATCCCTGCCAGGTAACAGTCACAATAACGCCTCATAGTTAACAGTCTCAAAGGCCACCAAAAGATCTATCATCATCAGAAGGTTACAATTTCACCTGTCGATTTCTAGGAGATGATCATCAACCAAGGCCACATGCGCAGACTCAGAGCTGTACCCAGGAAGAAAGCCTGACTGCCATGGGTCCAGGAATCCAGCAGCATCTAGGTGCACCAGAAGCTACAAGGCAACCACCCATTCAGTACCTTTCCCAAGAAGGGAAGATTAGAGATGGAGCAATAGCTGACATGGGGAGTCAATGACAAACCATAGTTTCTTGAGGAGGACATGAAGACATTCTGGCATCCTACCCGCCCAAAGGAAGGCACTGACAGTCCCAGAAGACAGCAATGGCCCCAATTTCTCCCAGCTGGCTTTCACCAGATTAGATGACCCACAAAGTCCTTACCAACTCTACAGTTCTCTGATTCTATGACCTTGCTTTGCTCACACTCCTGCCCATTACTCCAAGACAGATTGGGACCCTCCCACCAGAGCAAGCTGGATGCATGGAGGCGTTAAGGCTAATAAAGCTAGCGAGTGGAGGTGCTTATTTTTGGCAGTAGCATATGTTGGGAGCATATGAAGATCTGCATGCCCACAACATGAGATTTTTAATCATTTCATTAATTTATTACAATAAGCTTAGGAATTCCCTCTTGCTTTTTTACTCCAGCTGTTAAAATAAGCCCTTAAAAAAATCTGCTCCAACCCCTTCCAATTGTACTGTGCCAGTTCCCCTCCTCCCCAACTCAGAGACAGTAAATCTTGCTTGTGAATTGCAGCTAATTATATTATAATATGCAATTCTTCATGATTTAATATACTGTATGAAAATCAGCTTGTGTGTGTCCCAGAGATTAGTAACTGCTTTAATTTTTAATTTGTGCTCACACTTTATTATTATTGGGAAGTTTCAAAACTCAAGAGCATTAAGGAAGGATTTTTTGGTTGAGTTTGTTTTATTCAAGAAGTAAATTACAAAATTAAGAGGCTGGGGAAAAAACAAATTACAAATATCTGCTTCAGCTGCATGAAATGACAATGTAAGGAGAGAAAGGGGGGGGGGGGGAGGTAAGAGTGCTTTCTCACCCTGAACTGCAACTGATAAGTCAATGAATGGACTGCATTATTACTAAATATTTTAACAAAAGGGCTCCCGATGCCTTCAGGGAGAGATGAGACACTACAACAAAATAGTAATATATTGAACAGAGGGGCAGCAACAGCCCAGAGTGGGTGGAAGAAAAGGCCCACGCATTGATCTCCCAAAGCTCTGACCTCCAAAAGCCAAGGCCATAAGAGGCTTCCAAGACTGGCAGCCCCTCCCTCCTCTGTATCCAATGTAAATGAGGGCAGCGCACAGGGCCCTGGGAGAGGAATAAGGCCTTGTGAAAGCTCCACCTCCTGGCCTGTCAAAGGCTCCGCCCCCTTATTGTCATAGCCCCTCCCCCCATACTGAGGCATGGTCCACAGGGCTGTTTCCAGAAAGCCCTAAGTCCCAGAAGCAGGTGAGCACTGAATATTCCAAGCAGAGCTCAGATTTCACAAATACACACGTGCAATGTCCAATCTCCCCCTTGCACTTGGGGATTTCTCATGTGTACTTTACAGGGAGGGCTGAGATGTACATGCTACTAGCTCAAAATTCTCTCTCCAATGCTCTCAGCTGTGTGAAACAGGACTCAGAAGAGGAACTACATTGCTGGTGGCACAGCCAAGACGCAGTGGTGCAAACAAGCCACAGGTGTGACTCAGATTTTGAACACATTTACTTATTTAACAAAGTCAAATTGTGACTTCAATTAGGTTTCTTTGTTGTGATTCTCCAGTGCAACTGCTACCCCTCCTGTTACACAGAGTCCATATTATCCTCGGCGCTTTGCACAACACTCCCAAACAACCAGGACATGATTTTAACTCCCAAAGCCAGTACAGCCACTGCAAAAATCCATTTGAGAACCACCAAGCCGATTAGTCTACGTGAATTCATCTTAGTGGCACTAATCCAAGCAGCCAAAGTGCCAGTGTAACTTTGTGAGACGAGTTTGATGAGAGAATCAAAGGCAGCCGAGGCTCCCAAATCCTAATCTGAGGAGTCACTACAGGGAAGGTTGATTGGTGAATTTGAGAAGCCCTTCTCCTGGCTCTAGTGAATCTGTGGAGACCTCAGCTTCTTTCCAAAGAGAACCTTCTAGTTCCTCGTGCAGGGAAGTCCAACCCTTCCCTCCAACAGGTGAGCCAAGAGATCCTCAATGTACTATAGTCAATCTCCTGGTTGCATACCTCCCAACATTTAAAGCAGTCAAAGAGGGAACTAAGCCCCGTCCCCTCAGCCAATAAACCCTCCTGCTCTCAGGCACTCCCATAAACATGCATGCATGAATGCACACATTCCTCACTCACACGACACACCAATACACTCACTGACAAACACCAACACGCTCACAAACATTTTCCCTCCCTCTGTTTACACATCCCCCTACATATATACATTCACACACACACTCAGCAATCCGAGCCCCACCCATCTTTAAAATACAAAGTGTCCGTCCCCGCCCCCCTGCAACCTCATGCCCTGGCAGGCAGCTGAGAAGGTGGAGGATTAACACCCCACAGCATACAAGTGCTGGAGCAGACCCAAAGATGCAACTCCCATTTCCCAAGTCGCAGCCCATGCCACAGAGTTTCAGCAGGAGAGGGTTCCAAGACCTAGGCCCCCTCCGCTAACACAACAGCTCCCAGTGACATCCGTCTACAGACCAGTACAGCTGGGCCACACACAACCTGTCCCTGAAGGAAAGACTTTTTAACTCACACACAAGCCACACCCACTGGTTATTGTGTGTCAGCCTGTGTCCAGATGCCATCACTCTGGATTAGCAGCACTTGTGCCAACGCATGTCAGCCACCAGGTCAGGTAGAGAGAAGCCCTGGATCAGACTCAAAAATAGCTTCTCTCCTGGCCAGATGCACAGGAGTGACC
Source organism: Sphenodon punctatus (assembly GCA_003113815.1). Lineage (NCBI taxonomy): Eukaryota > Metazoa > Chordata > Lepidosauria > Sphenodontia > Sphenodontidae > Sphenodon > Sphenodon punctatus. The sequence goes on along the minus strand of QEPC01002185.1, from coordinate 786,136 downwards.
AGGCTGCAGCTGCAAGGAAGCACTGGAGGGATTGGACTTTAAATCTGTTTCAACACCTTGAATTGCACCCACAAGCAAACAGGAAAGCAGAGCAGTCTCTGGAGCACCAGCGATACCGCATCCCTGCAGCCAGTCCCATTAAAGGAAATGTTGGCAGAATTTGTTAAGTGGTGAGTGAGGGAAGATCCTGGTCAGTTTGCTTTGACTGACTCCCATCCTGAGGACGCTCCAAATCCTTCGCTGTGCTGAGGCTTGCTCCCTCTGCCCCTGCACTATACCCAGAAGACAGTAATCACTATATTTGCACTTAAGCATAGCACACACACACACAATACATACACACAAGTTATTCAGCAACAGAGTTTGCAGTGATTTACAAATACAAGTCTCTCAGATCCTGGGGCAGTAGGTAAGTGTTACTATGCCCATAATTGCACCTATTTCACTGCAAATAATTATTTGGGAGCTGTTCCATGACTAAAACTAATCTGACTTGATTACACATTTTGCAAACAACTAGGTATTATTCATTTCTGTGACTGATGGCTCCAGTGAGAAGGAGCTGCCTCCCTAGCAGGAGCTGCCTCTCCCCCCAGCTCAGACACATCTTTCCACCTGACTACTTCATGGACACGGACAGCCACTTCTCACATCCTTCCTCTGCCCTCACATGGCATGGCCTTCTACAGTTCTGTTCCTGAAAAGTACCCCCAACAATTGGTCAAAGTCAGAGTTGCAAGAATGAGGAGGGAGGGACCCAAGGGAATATAATTTCCCCATCACCTCCCACCCAATTTGAGGCACAGGGTACAGTCCCTTTCTAATTCCAGTACTTCTACCACAGGCATTCTGAAGCCTCAGGGGATGCTCTTCAAGCAAAGACACATGAGAGTGTGAATCTGAATATCTGTCTCCTGACTGTACTTCCTATACACCACACCCTTTTTGCATTCAACCAATTCCCTGTTCTGCAAGGGAAGAAACTAGAAGTCGCTCCCTCATTTCACAAATCAGATAACAGAAAGAGGACATAAGGTCCCAGTGCAGAATGGAACGGTGCATTCTGCAATGGTTCCCCACAGCTGTGGTTTCCAGCCTGTCTGCTAATGCTGCTGCACCACTGTAGCTACCCAACCACACTATTAATGCTGCCACAACATCATAACTTCCCAGCCCCACTGCTAACACTGCCACAGCAGTGTGACTTATACACTCAGTCACACTGCTGATGCTGCAGCAGCATTCCATGGCTTTCTTTCTTCCTTTCTGACAACAATATTCCCACCCTCATTCTTGGGGACTTCAGTATCCATATGGACACCCACTCTAACCCTACTGCTTTCCACTTCCTCTCGCTGACCTCTTCTTTTGACCTTCATCTGTGACTGACTTCCAGAAGCAGGACGGCCACTCCCTTGACCTTGTCTTATCAAAAAACTGTTTTCTCTCCTATCTCTCATTTGACGTCCTTCCTTTCTCTATCACCTTGCTTCATTCAGTGTCTCCCACTCGCCCCCTCCTGCTTTCCCAACCTCTCACTCTTTCTGAGACCTTCAATTCATCAACCCTCTGGTCTTTGCTTCCTCTCCTTTCCCACTTCTCTCATCCATCTTCTCTACCACCTGCCCAGACTTTGCTGTCTTCGCCTTCAACTCACCCTTGACTCCTCTCTCGTGCTGTCCTATCCACTGCATAAAACTCGGTCCTTCGCTCACCCCTACCATCCACCACCTTCAATCCTGCTCTCAAGCCACTGAGTGCCTCTGGTAGAAGTCTCATGAGTTTGCTGACTTACTCCACTTTAAGTTTGCTCTTTCTGCATTTACTGATGCTCTCTCTCTGGCCAAAGACCGCTTTTACTGCACATTAATCAAATCTCACTCCTGCAACCCCTGTCTCTTCTCAAAATTGCTTCACTTCTGAAGCCTCCCTATCCTCTCCCCTTCCTCTCTCTCTGCACAGCATCTTCTCTCCTTTTTCAACAAGATTGATAAACTCCACCTTGCCATTGCTTCTCAACCTTCTCCATCCCCCATTTCTTTCCCTGCTATTCCACCTCCTACCTCTCTTTTTTTCTCCTTCTCCCGATGGGGTCACCTCCTCCTCTCTTCACCCAACCCCTCCACCTGCCCCCTTGACACCATTCCCTCTCATCTCCTAACAGCAATTGCCCCCACTGCTGCACCTTCTCTGCTGCACATCATCAAGCTCTTCCTCTCTGTTGGGTCACATGTCACTGTCTCCCCTATCCTTAAGACGGCCACTCTTGACCCCTTCGAACCTTCCAACCATCACCTCATTTTCCTCCTACACTTTGCTTCCAAACTCCTGGAGTGGGCTGTCTAAACATGTTGTCCTGATTCAAAGGGGATCAAATTCCTCCCTTGACCTTCTTCAATCGGGCTTCTGCTTTCTCCACTCAACTGAGACTGCCCTCACTAAAAATCTCCAATGATCTTCTCTTAGCTAAGTCTAAGGCTGTTTTTAGATGTGCAGCGGGGATCAGGCGTGGGACCGGCGAAAGAGCTTGTGGCGCTGTTTTACACAAACTGGAAGCGGAAGTTGTGCGCATGATCGGCGGCTGCGCATTCTTTGCCGACCGCGATCAAATCGGCCTGATTTCTCTGGGGGGACATACGCGGCCGGAAAAGAATGCGCGGCCGCCAATCACGTGCACAACTTCCGCTTCCGGTTCATGTAAAACAGCACTGCAGCTGTTTTGCCGCTCCTGTGCCTGATCCCAGCGCACATCTAAAAACAGCCTTAGGGCATCTACTCCATTCTTGTCCTCCTCGAACTCTCTGCTGCCTCTGACACTGTTGACCATAGCCTCCTCCTGGATTTGCTATGCTCCTATCATTTCTGAGACTCTTCTCAACTAGTTCTCTTCATATCTCTCAAACCTCTCCTTCAATGTTTCTTTTCCCTGGTACCTCCTCTATGCTGCTTCCCCTCTCTGTGGGAGTTCCCCAAGGCTCTGTCCCAGGCCCTCTTCTCCCTTTACACTATTTCTCTGGGTAAACTCATTAAATCTTACGGCTTCCAGTACCACCTGTATGCTGATGATACGCAACTCTGTCTCTCCACTCTCATGCTCTCCTCCTCCATCCAGTCTTGTGATCAGAACGAGATCCTGCTCTGTATCTCTGTGCATGTTTGCTGGAAAAGCTGCGTGGGGGGGCTTTCAGACTGGCAGCACCCCATGCATATCCTGGATGCGCATTCCCTCCCGCAGCCAGAATATGCTCAGGGGTCGGGGGGAAGGTCTGAAAGCCGCCTTCATTAAGTACATGCTCCTGCAACTTCTCAACCTCATGAATGTATCCTTGTCTCTCCTGATGTTCACCTCTCCCTTGTCTTTCCCTTCCTTGTCTCTCTTAGATTGTAAGCCTCCTGGGGTAGGGACTTGTCTATAACTACTGATTGTCCAGTGCCAGGTACACAGTTTGCACTATATAAATAATAATAATAATCATCATCATCGGCTGTTGAATCACAGTCCTCTTAGTGACTGAATTTTAAAAAGCAGCAGGCTGCCACTTCTGTAGTTTAAGTGACAGAGCTTTGGAAAGGCTCAGGTTAGAACTCAAGTCTTTTGTAATTGTAATTAAAAATAATGTGATGAAAAATAATTAAAAGTGTTTGTTTTTGTTTTTATATCTTTTAATGGAGTGGGATGTCAGTCTTTGGTTTTCCACAATGCTCTCTCAGTGAATCTTCTCATGACATGAAGTGTACCTGCTCAGCTGCACTCTGAACACCCCACCTCCCTCCTTGGACTTTACATTCTCACACACTTTTAACCAGTGGTCACAAAGACCTTTACTTCAGCCAAGTAGCTCCTCTTAACAACTGCAGCTCCTAGAGTCCCAAATCCTATTGTTATTCTCCAGATTCCCTTCAGTTTGTTGATATCCTTCTATCACTGAAGAACCCAGTCTTACACCCACAATATCCACCAGTTGTGCCTAGGAGGACACATGATCTCTCCTTATATTACATGAGACACTTGGCACCCAAGTAATCCAGCTGGTCCAAGTCTCTTGAACATGGCTGTAAGGGACTGCAATATCTCTGAAGGAAAATGCCCCATCTCATGAGGGATACAAAGTACTCAGGGCAGGATGTGAGAGCGAGTTAGTGTCTATCTAGTTATCATCCCATCCAGTCCCTATTCAAGCAGCCAGGAAGAGGGTGTGAAATAAATGAGGAACAAATAAAAACACTTTAACAACTATTGACTCTGAAGCTGCTCTATAAATCACAGCTCTCGCCATGGTTTGTTTCACAAACGTGTAATAAGAAAAGGGAACGATCTCCCATCTCCCAGTTCAATTTGCGTCTCTCTCCCCTGGATGTGTCTATTTGCAGTGATCATTTCCTGGGCTATGTCACAGGGAAGAGGGTTGATTTGATTTGAGGAGGGGGAAAGGGTCCTAAATTACGGTGATGTAATTGGGGCTAAGATTTCAGCACACAGATTAATATTAATAACATTCCCATAAAAATCAATGCACTCGCCACAAGGACACGCATGATGAACATTTCTGGAACCAGGGGAGTTTCAGGGGATAAATCAAGAGAGCCTTTGAGTGCAGTGGAACATTGAATCAGCAGGGCAAAGCAACAGCACACTGAGTCCCCGTATCGACTCCCAAGCAGGGCCATTCCCTCCATGGAGAGGCAAGCAATTTGCAGCATGGGGCCACTCTGCGAGTTTTACTCACCCACAACTACATTTCAAACCAGCCTGCACACTTGACACTGCTAGTCCAGAGGGTTCCTAGCTAGGGAGGGGGAATAAGGGGGCATCTCAGTGTCACCCACATAATATTCTGGACAAGCAAGAATACTGAATGTACAGCACCAGGTACATTGCTGTCACTATATAAATAAACAATTATTATTATTATTATTATTATTATTATTAATTTGGCTGGGGATGAACCCTTTGAGCTAAGTCTGCTGTCTGTAGGAGTCACACCCAAACACTAGGGGGAGGGGGATTGCTGGGCATGAGGTGTGTCCAAGCCAGTTGAGGGGGAGAGAGCCCTCATACTGCCAGCCCCCCAAATGGTAAAAAGTCATGAGTCAGGCACCGAAAAACAGTCAGTGCCCTACTTGGTCTGCCCAATAATGCATCTAACCAAGCATCTTGTCTCAGATAGTGGCAGCTTTAGTTTCTTCAGAGCATTACACGACAGGTCATAATGCAGGAATCCATTCAATCCGAGGTTATGTTCCCCAACCACTTGACCACTTGTACACTGAGTAAAACAAATTAAAAAAACTTCCTTTTATTTGTTTTGAGCCTCCGGCTAGTTAATTTCATGGGGTGTCTCCTAGTTCTATTATTTTGAGAAAGGGTAAATAATCACTTGCTCTCTATTGCTCTGCACCACTCATAATTTTGTAAACTTCTATCTATCCCCTCTCAGTCATCTCTTCTCTCAGCTGAAGAGCCCTAACCTATCGAGTTTCTCCTCATATGCAAGTCATTCTGTGCCTTTGGTCATCTATGTTGCCCTTCTCTGCCCCTTTTCCAGTTCTAATGTGTCCTTTTTGAAATGGGGCAACCAGAACTGCAAACAATATTCAAAGTGCAAGTGCACTATGGATTTACACAGCAGCATTATGTTTTCTGTTTTATTTTCCATCGCTTTCCCAATAATTCTGAATTCTGATTACATTTTTGACGGCTGCTGCACACTGGGCTGATATTTGTCCACAATGACTCCAAAAGCTGGAGTATAGTCCCTTGGACTCATTGAGAGTTAGTAGGAAGGAGAGTGGGTAACGTGAGTCATTCGTCTCCTGGTGAGAGCAGGAGGGGATGAGGAGGGGGGGGTGTCATTCTAAGAATGGGCAGGAGGATGTTGGTTTATTATTGTTATTATAGCTATATTGTAATGATTCCCTTTAATGTTGGGAACTTATTGCTGTTGTTAGGTATTGAACATTGAAGTGATTAATTATATAGTTTTATGAATTACTGTATATGTATATGAATTATTATGTTATTGAATAGTGTAGTGGTCTGGAGATTGTTTCCCCCTTCCCGGTGAGAGCGGGAGGGTAAGGATAGTTTTTGTATTCTCCTCTGGTGGCAGCAGGGGTAGAATGTTGGGGAATGATAAATATGGAAGGTCTGACTTACTCTATTATATTGTATTGATTTAGTTGCTATTGTTATTTTGTATGTTTTCACTTTGTTTGTTAGCCACCTCGAGTCGCCATGGGCGACGGAGTGCGGGGTACAAATAAAATAAAAGTTTGATTGATTGATTGAAAATCCTTTTCCTGAGTGGCAGCACCTAATTTAGAACCCAGCATTGGGTGTTTTCAGATGAGATGATACCCTGCATGGCCACCCAGGAGCCACAGATCCGCCCACCCATCTGAAGGTGGAGTGGCCGGATGCGCGCTCCTGTGAGCCATGGAGTACCCACTCATGGCCATACATGGAGCCATGCCAGGAAATCCAGAGTGCTCCGTGCAGGGCCAGCCAAATGTACAGTGGTGCTTCCGTAGTTACAGTAGCCATGCTGAGAGCTGCCTATCTGGATTTCTCCCCACACTCTACCGGCATGGGTGCTCCACATGGCAGCCATGGGCACCCCCTTCTCCTTCCTCCTCCACTGCCTTCCTCATTTGAAAACATCCAATGTGTATGTAGAATTAGGATCATTTTTCCTATGTGCATCTCTTTGCACTTACTAACACTGAATTTCATCTGCCATTTTATTGCCCAGTCTCCGAAGCATTCAAGATCTTTCTGTGACTCTTCACAATCTGATATGGACATAACTATCTTGAATAACTTTATGACATCTACAAATCTGGCCACCTCACTTTTAATTCCATTTTCCAGATCATGAATGTTTATGTTAAACAGCATGAGTCCCACAGCAGATCCCTGAGACACTCTGCTCTTCACGTTTCCCCACTGTGAAAACTGACCCTTTGTTTCCTATCTTTTAACCAGTAACTGATGCATAAGAAGATCCTTTTTTGTTACCCCATGACTATTTAGTTTACATAAAAGTCTAGAGATTGGCTTAAAAATGAACTACAGCATTTAAAAATCTCTTGGGCTTTTAAGTTGATTTTTTTGAAAGCTGAGATTCTCATGGTTTTATCCAGTGCTCTCAGGTCAGGCAAAGTGGGGTGCTGGGTGGCTTGAGGCTTGTAGGTCAAGCACTAGGGACAACTGCATTAGTGAAACTTTCCAACTGGCACAGTAGATATTCCACTGCTCAGAATTATTTCATCAAACAGAAACTTGAGAGCAAAAAGTAATTTTTAAAATTTTGATTAAAATTTCCAGTCTTTCAACTGAAAAACAAAATACTTTTCAAAAATGGGAATTTGGGGTGCGTTTGTTGCAAAAAATGAAAAAATCTCAGAAAATTCTGACCAAAACCAAAACCACTTTACCAATTATAATTTTTTCACATAAAAAGAATTTGGCATCTTTTAACCAACTTTATCTTTATGGGTCCCAATTCAGGAGAGCATGCAACCACATTTAAAGTTCAGTGGAACTGCAGCACATGACTCTGGATCCTGAACCAATGAGAATTCATGGAGTGGGAGGGAGGGAGGCTGCACTCAAAGGGGCTCTGCCTGGTCCCATACGCTGTAAAGGATGTTAGCAAGGGTGTAACTTTTTATTCTTGTTACACAGGGTGTTACCAATGAGATGATAGCCCATACCTGGTGGGTGTCCACCTGCCCATTTATTAGGTGTTTGCCCCCACTGGCCAAGCGGCCACCACCCACCAGACATGCAGTCCCCATTCACAGCAGGGTCTCAGAGCATGAATGTGGGCTAATGTACGCCCATGTGTCCATGTCCTGTCAATCAGTATGTGCATGAAGCCTCTTGCACATACAGGTCTGACAGCACCATAGAGGAGTGGGCAACAAGCCTAGAGCGTTCCAAGGAGCAACCGCTTCCTGACCCTCTCTTTGCTCTTATTTTCACTGGCGCGCATGTAACGTCCATCTTAAAAGCCCAATGTGCACCGACTTCAAATGTGTTATACCAACTCTTCCTGGTTTGCAACACATTCCCAATGATCTTTCTTTCCAAGCCTTTACCTTCTCCACAGCAACTTCCACTGCCTTTACATCACTGTGACCATGGCTCAAAATGACAGCCAGGCAACTACTAGTACTGCTACCTGCCTACCTCTGGTGTTCCACTGCAGGCACACTCTGCCTACTGGTCCACCCACCAAAGGTGTATTTCCTGGAATGAGGCAGAGACCAAGACCTTCATCGCTCTATGAGGGGAGCAAAAGGTCCAATATCAGCTAGTCAAGTGCTACAGGAACAAGGCAGCGTTCCAAGAAATCGGAGCACAAATGGCACTCCAGGGACATGCTGGCTGCAGGCCAAGGACTTGTGCAGGAGATCTGTGATAACAACTTCGCCTCCAGCCACAGCCAGCAAACATTGCCGTACAATTATTTCCTTAACTGGTTCCCATGCACAGATGGAACCATAGTGGCATCCCACCTCAATGGCTATGCCTTTGCCTGGGTCCAGAAGTGGGTGGATATGACTGCGGCACTGCCCCCTCCCATTCCAACTGCTCCCTCTGAAACCACTCTGGCTCCCAACAAAACACCTACAACTACCAGCGGCGATCTCTCCATCCCTGTTGCAGAAATCCATTACTCTCAAGGTCTACACCTTTGAGTTGGCCAGACTGGGAGAAGGACTGGGACACACCTATATCCTCACACTGAGCAGGATTGTCAGCTGATCCCAAGCAGCCTGGCACCACAGCTGCTCCGTGTAACTGCTCTGAGGGGGCCAGATCCCAGTCTGGGCAAGGAGAGGAGACAAATGCGCTATGAGAAGAGGGTCAGCGAGCATGAAGCACCTGCTACAGGAGTGGGAAGGGACAGCAAGCGCGAAGCAAGTTATTTGGAAAGGGACAGAGAATGTGACTACGGTAGGAGGGAGAAGTGAGAGTCATGCACAGGAGACAGAGCTGCATGGCCAGATAGACCCAACCAGTCCCTATCCCTAGGGAATAGACACAGCCTGGAGGAGAGTGGGGGAGAAAGTGTGCATGCAGGCAGGACTGGGTTGCTCTATCCTGTCAACCTGTGCACTCAGGTTCATCTGCTTCACGCTGTCTGAAATCAGGCGTGTTCTGATCGCTGTTTGGCAGCCAGCCTTGCATTCTCTGGTCACAGCCAAGTGAAGTCTGGGGCCAGTTGTCAGGCAGAGCATGGCTGAATACTGCCAGGCTCAGCAGAGCTACATAGAGCTCCCATGTTCAGCTTCCTACTTTTGCCCAACAGCTTCACCCTCACCCCTGTAGCAGCTTCCCCACCAACACCTGATGGACATGAGAGCCTCAAAGGACTGTGATATTCATAGCCTTCAGTTTGGAACAGGCAGCCGGCAGCTGCTAACCAGCCTGGCAAACTCTCTCAAACATCCTCCAGCTTCAGTCCCAACCTCTCCCATGTTAAAAGCAGCACCCACAACCACTGGTGCTTTTAAAGTGCCTATTCACTAGGTCTGGGTGTTTTCAATGATGCTTTCCACTGTGTCCATATGGTGATCCTCATTCACACAGTGACTCTCACCCACCTGACAGGGAGTGGGAGCATGCCAAGATTTTACCTTTCCAATGGGGGCACGGCCAGAGAGGCAAAAAGCATTAAGCTGCTGCTCTGGGCTGGGAACCAGAACCACACTCTGAGATGTGGGGAGCACCTAACTGTCCTGGGTAACAAGGCCCCAGCACCTGTACGGTCTGGGCAGGCAGAGGCAAGTCAGGACTCCTGCAGAACAGCACTTTGCATCCTGGAAGTAGACGTTTGCCCCAGAGCAGCTACTGCCCACACTGGGGCTTGCCCCATAGCTGTGCAATGTGAGACATCCTCTCCAAATGTGGGACAAGTCCCCAGTTTGGCTAAAGCCCAACTTCCCTAAACCTCTTTAGTCCAAGTGCTAAGCTCCCAGCACATGGACACACCAAACAGTCACTGAACAGGACAGGGATTCCTGATGCCCTGGGAAGCTCCAAGAGCCAAGCAGACCCCTCAGCTCTCCCACACCCCCAAGGCTGGACCAGGTCCTCTCTGGGACTCCTGCTCTCCTTGTCAGTACCTCCGTGCCACCACATACCAAGCCCCCAGCTGGGACATACAAGAGATGGAGGATGTTATTTTGTCCTGTGATGCCAAAGAGCCAGGGTCAGCCCTGTGCCTAGTCAACAGTGTTAACTTGCAGTAAGTCCTAACTCACGTGTCCCAGAAATAATTTTCATGAGCACCAAAAAAAAAAAAGAAGAAAAAAAGTCCCTAACTGGTAGCTTCATTTACTGCACAAGTAAATGGGAGACAAGGTCTAAGCCTGTTTCTCATGAGCTTCTACAATTAGCTTTAGTTATTCGAAGTAACCAACACACTCAAACTGTACTTCTGATTAATGGTACTCCCCTCCCACACATGATCAACTACCGTGATCAACAACAATGTGGTTGGTTACAGTGTGTTAATAGGTTGTTAACCTGTGACAGTTGATTCTCAGGGCATGTGCTCAATGGATTGAGGACTTGTCACTTCCTAGCGAACTGCATGGAAACCTGACACTTCAGTGAAAGCTCGCCGGAACACTCCCAGTTCAGTTCAGACCTTTAGGGTTCATTCACATGTTCTTAGGCTGCAGTCACAAGAGCCTATCTTCTGCCTCTTGAGTTTCATATGGGAGACTGTAAACCTGCATTTTCCGTTCCCACATTCCTTCCCCCTGCTTTAAAGGCTATTGTCGTGGCCACTAGTAGATATCTAATAATGCTGCCTAATTCTGCACTGACTCTATGGGTCAAGACTGGCAGCAGGATCAATCCCTTCACATGTTACAACAAATGCAAGTGAGATAATTAACAAGATCGTTTCTGAGTTCAATTTTTTGGATTAGTTGTGCAATTGGCTGCATTCTGCAACCTAATCTTTTCCCATGACCAAAAAAAGGGGGAGGGGAATAGTATCTCTTGTGGGTGCAACAAGAGCCGACAGCAGTACAACCCACATTTCAAATGCTGTGTAAAATGCGTCCTGTGGTCCTCAATGTGTCCCTGTTCTCTCTTGCAAGCGGGAGAGGGACGGGAATCTCTTGCAAGCGGGAGAGGGACGGGAACCCAACTTGCAAGCGGGAGAGGGACGGGAATCAGCAGTTGTGTGAATGCCTTGCTATGGGACAAGGCTTATACAGATTAAGGAGCAAGGGAAGAATTTGCAAGGTAAAAAGGGGGTGTGTGACTTCAGTTGCTGGAGAATGTGCTTATCTATACTAGGGAGGGACCCACGGGCGCCTCACTCACCGCAGAGAAGTTCTGGGGGCCGCACAACTCGCCTCGGTACTTGCAGAAGAGCAGCATGTCCTCCAGCTGGTGGCCCAGGCGGTCCATGAAGTCGGCGCTTATGCCCTCGAAGTGGCGGGGCGGCAAGAAAAGGCGAAAGTCGGCAAGCTTGGCAAACCACTGCAGGCGAGCCTCGTCCCCGCTGAGCAGCTCGGTGAGCAAGGGGCTTACCGTGCGGTTGGGCAGCAGCAGCCCGAGCCAGTGCCCCGCGTAGTAGAGGTCCCCCTTGGAGAGGCGCGGGAAACGCAGCGGGTTGTTGTTGCAAAGGGTGACGGCGGGGAAGGCCAGCTGGCGGCTCCACTCGGTGCGTACCTGGGTGTGCGAGGGGAAGGAGAGCCAGTGCAGCAGCCGGTTCGATGACCACGAGAGGAGCAAGCCCAGCGAGGTGCAGAAGGCCAGCACCCAGAGCTCCCGCCGCTGCAGCGCTGCCCGCCGCGAGCACATGTGCCGCAGCCCGTGGAGCCGTGTGCGCAGCAGCGGTGCCCGGCGCGCCCGGCGCCCCCGCGCCATCGGCGCTCCCCTCCTCCTGCGCCGCGGGCCGATCAGTGCCAGGAGCGCAGCGGCATCGCAGCCCGAGCCACAGCATTCAGTCAAGCCGCGGCCAGCAGCTGCCCCGAGCGGCTGGGGGCGCCGCCGCCATGGGGAGCCCCCGGCATCGGCGAACTCTCGGCCGGGCAGGAACTCGGGCAGCGCGACATGCCAGGCACCGCCTCCCCCGGGCCCGCTCCCGCACCCGCAGACCGCTGGCTCTGCGACCGAGCAGTCCCGGGCAGCCCCTGCGGACGGGGCGCCCTGCTTCAAAGTCTCCCGGACGCACGGGGTCCCCCCAAGTCCTGGCCACAGGGCACCGTGCTGCGCACCCCCTGACCCCGTGACCCCCGAGGACGGGACGGGCTCCCTGCTCTCCGGCCCTATCGCCCAAGCTGCGCGTCCATTCCTGGCGCCTCGCTTCTGCTCATGGACATCCCCCACCCTAACCACGGCCAGGACGCGGGACACGAAGCTGACCGCTCCCTGATCGCTAGAGCAGGACAGCCTAGCTCCCCGGGGAGGAAGAGGGGCTTCTCCGCGATCCTTGTTCCCGCTGCTGAGCTGCTCCACAGGCTTCCCGCTCCGAGTCCGCCGGGCCGGGACTCCTAGAGCCTTTGTGCTGCTGCTGCTGCTGCTGCCGCCGCTCTGGCTGCCAGAGCCTGCTCCGCTCGCGCCATGCCCGGAATGATGCCCGCCTGCTGCGGTCGGTCACTGCAAAGGCTGAGCCGAGCTTCCCTCGCCCTGGTGCCCGCAGCTCATCCTCGCAGCCTAGAAAATCCTGCCGGGGAGGCGCTTGCCCTGGAATCGCCGCCTTCTCCAGGCTCGGGCTGCTCTTCCTTCTCCGAGCGAGCGCCGAGCACGCAGCGGCGGTGACAGGAGCTCTCAAGTCGCCGCGTGGGGCTGGGTAGCACGTCCTGGGGCCCTGGGCTCTTGCCTTTTCGGTGCGATGCGCAGAACAACCCCCGGAAAGCACGGCGCTAACCCCTGCGCTGTAGCCGCGGCCGGGTCTTGGCAGATCCGGGTGTCCCAGAACTTCAGCCGGCCGCGAGATGCTGAGCGCAGCGCGCCGGCTCCTCCTCCCCCGGACACCTCCGGCCGCCTGGCGTCCACACGCCAGCCCTGCTGGAGAGGCTGCGGGGCTTCTTGCGCGCAGCCCGCTCCGCAGACACTGTGCGTGACGCGCCCGGCTGGGGAGGGGGGGCGCTCTGCTCGCTCCACTCGCATGCACGTTAACCCTCGGTAACGGGGGGTTACGACCGAATTAGTCCGTGGTCTGTATGTTTTCTCGTCCCTGATTTGGGGGGGTACTGCACGCACGCACGCACCTCCAAGCTAGTTGAGTTGCATGAGGAGGGCAGCCTCTGGGCTGGGAGAGTGGAGTACGGGGTCACTGAGCCCTGGTCTTTCGACCCCATTTGCAGCCAAAAGTACCCCTGCCTTACCCTCCTCGACATCTCAAGAAGGCCCAAGCAGTAACCCAGCTCCCCTCCCTTTAATTTTAGCTGGCCCAGCTTTCTTATTTCTCCAGCCTAGCAATCTCTTTCTGGCTCAGAAGTTTCTCTTAAGCCAGAAGTGATGCCTTCTCCTGTGCCAGCCCCGAATTGGGTCCCTGTTTAATGTATGGAGCCTACTAAACGGGCAGCCCCTGCCTGTGTTTCTTGTGCAGTCAGGCAGCCCCCATTCACAGGTTTAGCTGGACACGCCTGAGAGGAAAGCATTCTTCCCCATCACCGACCAGCTCCCACCACCCCTTCCCAGTATCCCGCCCCCTGTAATGACTCCCTGTTGTGCAAACTATGGGATCAAGAAGCCACCCTAGGTGGTTCTTTCTTCCAGGCTACTACGACTGAGAGCGCTTTTAGACGATCCCGCTGACAAGCGGGATCGTTCAGAGGCGGGATCAGGCACCCGCCTTTCTCTCTACGCCGGGTCTGATGCTCAGAAGAGCATCAGACCCGGCGTAGAGACTCAGTGTCCATGCGCGCCCTTCTGCGCATGCGCACCCAGGAAAAAACCCGGAAGTGTGCCGTGAAGCCGGCACAGCGGCAATCCGCGTTGGACGGGGCAGGATCGCCTGCCCGGTCTGATGCTCAGAAGAGCATCAGACCCAGCGTAGAGACTCAGTGCGCATGCGCACCCTTCTGCGCATGCGCACCCAGGAAAAAACCCGGAAGTGTGCCGTGAAGCCGGCACAGCGGCAATCCGCGTTGGACGGGGCAGGATCGCCTGCCCGGTCTGACGCGGGGAAGAGCCGGCGTAAATGTGAGTTTTCCATTTAAACGAGCGCAAAGAAACGCGGCTGATCAAAGGATCAGCCGCGTTTCTTGTCTCGTTTAAAAGCAGCTTGAGAGGTGGTCTGGTGCCTACTATCCCCGCCCACCCACAGAGCTTCATACCTGGGTTTATACTTGCCAGCACTGAATGGTTGGAAATAACCTTTTGCTGTGCACATATTGAGCAAATTACAAGCTTTACTGTGCACCTATAGTGAAAACCGAAAGCAAAAGTAAACAGTGAAAGCGAATGCAGTCAGTATTTGCATGTTGTCACCACCTGGTTTCTTGCATCCATGGCCAGGGACCCAAGTTCATTGCACCAAAAAATCTTAAATTCTGCAACTAGTGAAGCTAAATTCTGTAAATTCACCGTGAGCATTAATATTTGCATAATTAACTTGATTTGCATAACTATGCATGCTGGGAAGCAAATTTGCAACAGGTTTGACATAGAATTACAACTTTGCTAATCAAACACAACTCAAATCCTCTGGAATTTCAGCACCCCAGAATTCCCACCTCATATTAAAACCCCAGACCTCCCTCACCCAAACATAGGGCCTTCAGACTCCACCCTGGGACTTCAGCTCCCAGAGGCCTATTTACCCTCTGGTCATGGTCACACCTCCCTGACAGACAGCAGCTGCAGGAGCAGTTTTAGTCTGGGGTCAGGCAGCAAGTTTATGACTGAGCCAGGATTAAAGATCCTGCAGACAGCCCCCACTGCAGTGTTACTGCAATTTCAGCACGGCACTGCGAGGATTGGCTGATTCTGCAAAACTCACTGCAAATTGCAGCAACGCAGTCAACTCGGGTCCCTGTCCATGGCTCACAGTGATATACAGGCAGGTAGCAGCCATGGTTTTATTAGGGTCTTGCCCATCATGAAGTTGGAAATCCCTCCTGGTTAGCATAAAACTCCCAGTCATACATGCACCTCTTGTACCCTGTCGCTACCATTTTCTGCATTACTATACAGTGGAGACGGAAAACGTCCCCCCAGGGCACTCCGCACCTCTCCACTTATCCAAACCATTTGGCTTTCCCTGGCAAACAATCTGCAGCAATAATTTTCTATGGCTTTATTGACCCCCTCCTGTTCATTGCAAGGAAAAATTGTTACTTGCAAAAGATAAGAAAAAATAAAAGTAACTTTTAACCAATGGGCAGCTCTACTCCTACATACATATCATAAAGCGCCAGGTACATCGCTGGTGCTATATAAATGCTTATAATAATATTAATAATTAATTAATAAGCACAGTAACCTTCACTGCCTCGCAGATTCCCCCCCCCTCATTTTTTAACATTCAGTTGTTCCCCACACCCCAGTTTAAAATTCCAAGCTGTCATGCTAACATCGGTAACATTGTTACATGAGTTGGCGTATGCACTGATGTGCATGTCACAGAACTATCAATTCAGTTTAATAGCCACCTGGATTGGCAGCACACTGGTGTAGCAACACTCACACCCAGCATAAGCTTTGCAAAAACTTTTCCAACCAATAGCAGCCAATACCAGTTGCCAATAGTTGTTCATGTGCAGCATGCAGCCAGTCCTAGCTAGGCAACCACCCAGTTCTTTAAACGGTTCAAAGCATTTGGTGCGTGGTCTGCAGAGTTATTGACATTTGCAAGTTAGCTGGTTGCACCCCCCTTCCAACCGCCAGCCCCCCAAACTGCCTATTGCTATGCCATACCACCATTCTCCACTGCCCCACCCCACCCTCACGTGCAAGTGCACAGTCAGAGATTTTTGATGCACCCACCCCCTTCCCCTCTCTTTCAAACCCCAGCCCATCAGCTTATCGCTATGCCATACTACCATCTTCACTGCCCCATTCCCCCAAACCTCCCACCTTTCCCAGAATAAGCATGGCAACCATGGATTGTGAAAAATAACTTTATTTAACAATATAAACTTTATTTTAACTTCATTTAGTGAATTTTACTGAACTTTAATTGCAGAGTCCATTTATTTCTTCTTCTGTGCTCTCTTGGGGAGGCAGGGGTGGAACTGGTTGCAGACATTTTCCTCCTCCTCTGCTTCCTCCCGCGGATTTGTCGGTGGAGGTTGCGGAGACGTTTTCAGCGGTGTTACTGGTGGAGAGGGAGGCGTTCCTGGACCAGGGTAGGATGATGTGAGCGAGCACAGGGCAGAGAGGGCTCGGGTGCTTTGTCTGGGAGGGGGGTGGGGGGGTTGATCCTTGGGGAAACCAGGGAAGGCAGTGAATAATTCTGGGGTAGAAGAGTTATTTTTTGAATTTACCACCAAGGGTTTTTTTTGGATGTGAATATAGGCGAGCCTACATGTTTCCTGTAATGCTCATAGATTATTGTAGTACATTTCCCTTTATCAATCCTGTAAAGGAGTGAAGAACATACAGAAATCAAGTACTGCCATTCGCACCCTCCCCTCCCAGCCACCATTTTGTATTCCATCCTTTCCCCGTCAGCCCACCATCACACGTTGGTGCTTTTCCCTTCCCTGCCAGCCTGCCATGCTGCCTCTCCTCCCACTAACCCGCCATGGTGCTTTTCCCTCATCCCCATTCTGCCGTCCTGCCATGGGGCCTTCCCCACCACCCCCTAGCCTGCAGGCTCACCATAGTGCCTTGCCACCCACTTCCCATGCATACTGTTTGTGTCTGGTGCTGCCATGTCCTGGGGAGTATCCTGCTGTCCTCAGCGGTCACCTGGCCACCTGTGAACACAGTAAAGAGAAAACCCCACATAATTAGATGGCAGTAAACGGAAGCCTTTATAATGCAGCTTTGTAAACACAGCCCCCCTCTCCCTTTAATGCTTATGGGTAAGTATTAACTTACCATAGTTGCCTGGCTGTCGTTCTGAGCCATGGCCACAGTGATGCAAGGGCTGTGGAAGTTGCTTCAGAGAAGCAATGGCTTTAAAAGAAAGAGCGCTGGATACGTGCTGCAAACAAGGATGAGCTGGGAATTTTGCATGTGTTGGGCTTTTTAAGATGGATGTAGAGTGAGAGCAGAGAGGGGCAGGAAGTGGTCGCTCCTCAGAATGCACCTGGAAACTTGCGATGCTGCATGCAGCCTAATTGACGGGACTTGGACATGTGGGCACGCATTAACCCACATGATCAGCTCCGCATGCTTCAAGAACCAACTGAGAGTCGATGCTGCGTGTCTGATGGGTGGTGGCCACATGGGCAGTGGGGGAGAACACCTAATAAACAGGCAGGTGGACACCCACCTGGTGTGAAAGCCAGCCAGGAGACATTGGGGCTGTTGTTGGCTGGGGTGGTCGATGCCTCCCTGTGGGAGGGGACAGTGTCGGACGCTCTTAAATCTGCGGTGGTCCATCCCCTGCTTAAGAAACCATCTTTGGACGCTGACCCCACAGCCAGCTATCACCCTGTCTCTAACCTTCCCTTTTTAGGTGGTTGCCTGGCAGGTCGAGGCTCATCTCAATGCAGTCAGATTCCCGGACCCGTTTCAGTCAGGTTTTCATCCTGGGTATGGCACAGAGACTGCGCTTGTGACTTTGGTCGATGATCTGCGCCTTGAGATGGACAAGGGGAATTCTACCCTGTTGATCTTGTTAGATCTTTCAGCAGCCTTTAATAATGAGGTGTTGTTGATGCAACTGCAGGACCTGGCAGAGTGCGTGGGACTGCTCTTGAGTGGTTCCACTTGTTCCTGTCGGGGAGGTCCCAGTGGGTGGTGATGGGAGATTGGTCCCCTTGGGGCCTCCCTTGTGGTGTCCCACAGGGTTCTCTTCTGTCTCCCCTCTTGTTCAATGTGTATGTGAGGCCGTTGGGTGAGGTCATTCAGA
Source organism: Sphenodon punctatus (assembly GCA_003113815.1). Lineage (NCBI taxonomy): Eukaryota > Metazoa > Chordata > Lepidosauria > Sphenodontia > Sphenodontidae > Sphenodon > Sphenodon punctatus. The sequence goes on along the minus strand of QEPC01002185.1, from coordinate 768,128 downwards.
GGTTTGGAATGAGGTGTCCTCAGTATGCTAATGGGATTATTAGGGCGGGGATAGGGGTTGGATGGGTTTGTGGGTAGGGCTGTGGGGATGGTGGGGGTTTTGAGTGGAGGATGGGAGGTTTTATTGCTTGAATTTTAGTGTTTAAATTTTATTATTTGATTGTGAGCCACCCTGAGCCCGGGTGGGAAGGGCAGCAGATAAATCTAAATAAATAAATGTATGTCTGTTACATGTGTTCTATGTATGTTGTTTTCACAAGCCCTGTCACATTCATGTCTTTTGTTTCTTTTTTCAACAAGTGGCTGGCAGAGCCAGATTTGATTTTTTCCAGTAACAGACCTCTCTGCTTCCCGTTTGCTAACACCATGTCAAGGGAATGATAGAGAGGACAGGGTTTTGCTAACAGTCAAAGGGGAAAAACTGCAGTACCTTTCCCCAGCGGGATGATTACAAATGTGGGGAAATGCTGCACAATGAACAGATTGAACCTGTGTGTGTAGTCATTTTGCAACGTGCTTCTGAGTGTGTGTGTATCATTTTTGTGTGAGCTCAAATCAATCCCATCACACATACTTTTATGTCTTTCAATCCAGTTGTCTGACATGCATGTTCAGATCTATGCAACCTGACACTGTGAATGTGTGTGATGATCGCAGAGCTGTGTAATCAGTCTGGTCATTCTTAACCCTTTTTGAAAGTATGTGAGAGAAACAGGGTGGGATGTTGTATCAGTGAAATGCATTATATTTAGTGCATTATAAGATTTACATAATGTGCGGTAATGTCAACGCATGTCACACATAATAGAGCTATAATATCCCAGCATGTGAGATTATTCTGTTTCTTGGTCCATATCCTGTAGCTAGACAGTCTTAAATAACAGTAACTATACCAAACTTTGTAATTATCTCTTTTTCTTCCCTGGGGGAAAATAATAATAATCTTTATATAGCACCCCCTTGCCATGACACTTGGAGCACTTTACATACAACAATTTAATCATCACAACAACCCTGTGAGATAGGTTAGGCTGAGAGACTGGCCCAAGGTCACCCCGTGAGTTTCTAGCTAAGGTGAGACTGGAACCAGGATCCCCCCCACCCCCAGTTGCCTGGTACAAGTACCGCAAACCTATCCATTACACCACACTGGCTCTCTACCAGTAAAGATCTTCTTAATCTTTTTTAAAAAAACTTTTAAAAATAAAACTTCCTATCCACCATGGTATTCGTCTTTAGAAATTGTTTAATTAGCTCTTCTGAAATAGAATATATCCCTTTGAAACTCCGTTGTTCCAAATTTGATATACCGTATATTATTTGAGTACAGTAGAAAGTAGGTCCCCTTACCAGGACCTATCTAATCTGGATCCTTCCTTATTCCGGACTTGTTTTATCAACACCCCCGCCCCCCAATCTCAAACATGCTGCATTGCTGTTCTGTACTAGTGTTCTAAGCGAGAGTGTGCATGTGCATGCGCAATCTGTGGGAGATTATTTATTTATTTCATCGATTTATATCCCGCCCCTCCTGAAAACAGTTCGGGGCGGCTAACTATTTGTAAGACACAGGCAGGGACAGCGTCTATTTCTATGTTCTGTACAGCACCAGGTCCCATGACTGGCGCTATATAAATGTTTATAATAATAATAATAAAACAAAAATACAATCATATAAAATTTAAAACAATCATAATAATATTAAAACAGAGCTAGGCACACGATAAAACAACAAATAAGGGTGGAGGGGGATAAACAAAAACTAACCCACCCTTCCCCCCCCTCCCTCCCCAAAGGCCTGGGCAAACAGCCAGGTTTTACAAATTCACCGGAATGTTAAAAGGCTTGGGGTCAGACGAGTTCCAAAGGCGCAGCATGGCCACCGAGAATGCCCTCTCCATTGTGGCCCCCCGCTTAACACAGGGGACCTCCAAGAAGGCACCCCCGGCAGACCGAAGGAGCCGGTCTGGGGCGCGGAGGGTGAGGCGGTCCCTGAGGTACGAGGGGCCCAGACCATGAAGGGCCTTGTAGATCAATACCAAAATCTTGAACCTGGCTTGGCTCGCTATTGGCAACCAGTGCAGAGTCCGGAGCACAGGTGTTATGTGCTCCCGACGGCCCGTCCCCGAAAGGAGCCGGGCCGCCGCATTTTGCACTAGCTGCAGCCACCGAACCAGGAACAAGGGCAGCCCCACGTAGAGCGCATTGCAGCAGTCCAGCCTCAAGGTGACGAAGGCGTGGATGAGGGAGGCCAGGTCTGGGCTGGAGACATACGGACGCAGCCTCTGCACCACATACAACTGGCGGAAAGCGGCCTTCGCCACCACCTCCACCTGTGGCTCCAGGTGGAGATTATGGGGGGTTATACGTCAGGTTGGAAGGGGCAAGGGAGAATGGGTGTTGGCCCTGTGTCAGAGGACTCTGGGGAAAAATTGTTAATAGATGTTTTATACATATCTGAAGGTGGGTAGGTAGGTAACAATTTTATTGTTAGCCATTTTGGCCATAACAATCCAAACACAAATATAGATGTTTTATACGTATTTATACAAATAAGTATGTATGTAAATCATGCCAGTAGTGGGGTTTGTGCATGGGGTGTCGCTCATTGAAGCTTTCAAAACCTGGTAATCCTATGTGTGAAGTAGTGTGTGTGTGTGTGTGTGTGAGAGAGAGAGAGAGCAGAGACATGGCCAGAGTGAGGGGGCAAGGCCATGGGAGCCCTGCATTTCACCCTGGGCCCCTCAAATTCTAAGGCTGCCCCTGCTCGGCTGTCAGTAAACCTGGGGCAATCCACTGACACCTCTGGAGCTCCTGTCTCTGCCACAACTGTTGCTTTGTACTGGAGCTCCTCTTTCTGCTCCCATCCAGCATTTGAATTTCCTGCCAAATGCCCAAGGGGAGCATCATGTAGGAACTGCCTTGCAGAAGCAGCTCTCCTGAGGCTCTGAGGGCAGTAGCAGCTCTATGGGCTGAAGACAGTCATCTCTGGGACAATTGTCTGAGGTCACAGGGAATGAGCTGGTTTAACACTTTGGCTACTACACAGTTTATAGCTGCATGGCACACTTTAGACTCGGGGCCTGCATGACCCCATTCTGAGACTGTGAATCCAGTTAGCAGCAAAGTGCATCATATGGTGGCCCTCCGCTGAAGCCTGCAGGTAGCGTGACTCACTTGGCGTCCTGACCCACACTTTAGGATGCTCTCCTTTCTATCTCAACTTTACTACTGCCTGTTTATGCAGTAGCACTAACATGCATGGGCCCATGAAGAGTGCCTTCCCCACTAGCTCAGGGGCTCTGCAGGTAGCATTATAATAGCAGCATTCCTACTAAACCTGTGTAGAGACTGCTTTCCTTGCAGCTTCCAGTTACGTCAGTGTTAAGAAATATTAATAGGATTGTGCCAGGCTGCATTGGTCAGGCTGCACTAGAGCCTGTAGAATTTTCTACTCTGCATTTTTGGTATATTTTTACCCAGTAGGTGGTGCCATTTCAGCCTTATATCTGCACCCTGTTCAAAGAGTGTCTTTTAGAAACAACTGATCAAAGATTTGTGTAAAGTCTTGGGGTGGCAAGTGGCTCTGTTTGTGACCTTGCTCTGCAGTCACAGAAAGAAAGCCCCTGCATAAGTGTGTGCAGGATGAGGATGCCCGGATGTGATTATACACTAAGGCCCTGATCCTGCAAACACTCTGTGAGTGGGTTAGAAGTGCAGCCTTTTGTTTACCAGTAATCAGGCAAAATGACTCACTGATGTTAATAGGAGACTTTCTAGTTAATTAACAGACTTTCTAGTTAATGAGAGAGACTCATACTGACTCCAATGAGACATGTCCAGCTCAAAGGGGGAAATTCTCTTATACATAGCGGGGAACCCTGAGTTCAGCACCTGCGCTTCTGCGATCCCTGTTTTTACACCATCTCGAAGAATCTATTACGAGAACTAAGATGAAATTAGTACAAGAAAAACACAAAATCCTGATCTGTTCCTTTTATTAACTCAGCTAAAGTTCTCATTAATTTAATAATCATCTTTATATAGCACCCCCCTGTCATGGCACTCAGAGCGCTTTACATATAATACAACTTTTAATCCTCACAACAACCCTGTGAGGTAGGTTAGGCTGAGAGAATATTGTGACTGACCCAAGATCACCCAGTGAGTTTCCAGCTAAGGAGAAACTTGAGCTGGGCCCCTCTGCCTCCTAGTCCAAGTACTGCTCACTTAGTCATTACACCACGCTACTCAGATAGTGGCTAGTCAGATATGTGCAATACAGTGGCTGTGATCCCAAACCTCCTGCACATGGGATCAGCCCCAAAGACTTTTAACCCAGTTTCTATTATAGTAATAAACATCTAACAATATTAAGAAAGTTAAAATAAATCACAACAAAACCCTCTAATCTGTAAACTAGGGCTCTGCCAACTTGCCCGAAGATGTGAGACACAGCACGTTAGGTAGGACTGACTAACTTTGATGGCTGCAATTTCTCTCTGTCAGAAGGGAAATTGAAGCAGCAAACATATGCAGTTGGATTTTTATAATTAAAGCTTATAGTGTTAAGATGAAAATTCACGAAGTTGTAAGGAATTTGCTCCCATGATATTCAAATGAGCACAGAAGTCTGGAGGTGGGCAGTTCATTTGCACACAGGAGAGCACTGAAGGATGGAGGAGATTTGCAAACCCTGGGAGTTGGAAATAAGCCTGGGAGGCTGAAAGGCTTATTTGCATACCAAAGAAGCAAGTACTTGGTGAGTTTAGGTACTTACTCTGAAATCCAGCTGGGCAGATTTGCAAACAAACTGCGCCCGTCACCCTACTGAGCAACTGGGATGTCAGTCACTAAAGTCACAGCCTGACCGTTGCATGCTTGAGGAAGGGTCCTGTGTGGTCTGAAAGCTTGCTTATTTCTACCAACAGCAGTTGGTCCAATAAAAGATCTCATTGGAACCAATTTGCTTCACACCCTGGTAGAATGCAAGAGGGGTGGGGAGGCATGGGACTTATATAGGCTGTTTACATTTTGTTGGTTTTGTTGTTGTAGAAGAGAGCTAGCATGCGGGATTATTATTATTTTATTTTATTTTGCTTAAAGTAAGTTTTTGTAACCATTTCCTTTATGGATGTATGCTTAATGAGTAGTGTTTGATGCTTTGGGCTGTTCTTGGCTTTCACTCCAATTTATTGAAGAATGAGGTAGCTGGCCTGGAACTTAAACCTGTGTCCCAAGGAGTGCACCTGCAGGGGAAATGTGGCCTATTTTTGTAGCAAAAATCTGTGACTGTTTTACACCAAAGGCCTAGCTAGACTGTCACAGGTTGGAGGTCCACACCCCCACTTTACCAGGTTTGAGTGACTCGGTTTCCCTCGCGTACAGCCCACTTGAATCAGTTTTCCTTTCTAGCTGATTCAAGTTTGCAGCAGGGCCAACCTCTTTGAATATTAAACCCGAAGAGGTGATAGCCAGTATCCCCCTGTTGGACAGAGGCCAGTTTTTAAGGACTGAGATTATCTTCAGTTCGACAGCCATAGCACTACAACTTTGGGCAGTTAGGAGGAGATTGAAATCATCAGAAGCCTTTATTCAAAGGGTAGAGAATATACTTGCATGTGTTATTCAGCATACTTTGTTGCATAAGCTACCATAGGCAAAGGCTATACCCTTGAGTACCTCTCAGACAAAATCACACAAGTACGATAAAGACTTTGGGTGATTTCAGAAGTGACGTGGTGAATGTCCACCACAGTGAACCTCAGTCAAACGTGGGAGGGGGGGGGGATAAAAGCGCCATGCATGGGTATTTTCAGACATTACGAGATCACGCTCAACCACAGTGAACCACGCTCAATCCCGCGGCGGGGCCAAAGCGCCCTGAACGTCTGTTAGGCACCCGCCAGATGTTGACCACGCTCAATACCCACACTGGGTCAATTTCAACCACGCTTCTCGGGCTCCCTGCACCAAATCCCATGGACGCGTGGTCAATGAGATCCCCACCGGGGATCCACCAAACGTAACGTCTGAATGGCAACACTGCCCGGGATCAAAGGAAATGATCCCCAGCCGTGGGCAATGCACGCAACGCCACAGCCAGGCAACCGGCATCAACACAGCTGCCGGAGGGAGATTTAAAGGGCGAACTGCAGCAGGAAAACGTGGTGGGATGGAGCGAGGAGGGAGGAGGAAGAGAGCGGTGGCGGAGGAGAGAGCGAGGAGGCGGAGGAGGCAGGGGCACTGGTGGTGGTGGTGGTGGAGGAAGCACAGGCGGAGGTGGGGGAGCCAGGGGTCACGTTGAACACGGAGGTGGTAGGGAGAGAACACCTGCAGCAGCCGACACAGGACACCCCGGGGACAACTGCTGGGCCAGCAGAGGAGGAGGCACCCCGGAAACGGGTAAAGGGAAGCAAGGGCTGGAGAACAGGGGGCAAAGGGGGGGAAGGGGCACGCCCGGCCACCCCCGGGGGGAAGGGGGCACCCTGCGAGGGGGGCTCGACCTCAACCCAACCGTAACCCCCTGCCTCCCGCAGACACGGAAAACTGCCCAGGTGGGCGACACCCCCCCCCCCCCCGGAGCACACCGGACCAGCCCGGCCGGAGGAGCAGCAGGAGGGGGTGGAAGAGGAGGGGAAGAGGGAGACAACCCAGCATGGAGAAGAGGGAGGAAGGCCTACCACAGAGGGGGCCAGTGGGGGCTCCAGGAGACCCGGGACTTTATACGCATATGGGGGACCCTGGAGTACCAGCTGGAGCTCGCGCTCAACCAGAGGAACAAGCAGGTCTACAGGGACATAGTGCGGGACATGGAAGCAGCAGGGCACCCCCGGACAGTGGCACAGTGCTGGTCAAAGGCCAAAGAGCTGAGGAGGGGGTACAAGGCCATCCGGGACAATAGGCGGTCTGGGCACGGAGCCCAGACCGCCCCATACTACGATGCCCTGGACCGCTTCCTCCACATGAAGGGGTCCATAGTGGCCCCGCGACTCGTTGGGAGCGCTGTGGTCCAGGGCAGGGAACGGGTCGATGTTCCCCCTCCCCTCGCCGCCTCCGTGGTCGACTCCAGCTCCAGAGCCCCAGACCCCCAGGAGGAAGGCCCTGGAACCTCCAGAACCTGCAGCCCCCCCCCCCCGGACAGTAGCCCGGAGAGCCACCAGCCACAGGCCGGGCAAGGCGAGTCCGAGGCAGACACCCGCAGCACACACAGCCGGGGGTCCATGGGGGAGTGCTCCCACACCGAGGGCCCAGCCTCGGACGACTCCGTGACAGAGGCAGAGGGTAAGTAACCGCCCCACAGGGGAGAGGGCTCGTGCCCACGGGGGGCAATGTCTGGGGGGGGGAACAGAAGGGCCAGGGCCAGCCACAGACTGAGGCCCGCCCCCCCACTCGCATGGCCCAAGGTCGCCCAACCGCACCCCCCAACATACACAAACCCCCCCTCGCCCACAAGCTACGGACCACCCTGGGACGGCACCCAGGCGACCGCAGAGGCAGCCGCCGAGGAGCCCGCCCAGCAGGCGGAGGGAGCAGGTGAGGCAGGCGGTCTGGTACCGAGGGCCCGCCTGGTGTCACATATGGGCTACCCGGTCATGCTGAGGAGGGGGGAAGGGAAGGGGTCCGTGGGTGCGGAGGGGCCGGACGACATGTCTGGGGGACCGTGGGGCCCCTGTCCTATCCAGGCCAGGGACCCATGCAACGATATAGCACACCCTCCTCTACCCACAGGGCAACCACAGCAGCCAGCATCCCCTGGGCCTGTGGCTCCAGCCGAGCGCATGAGGCAGCACCGGGCATGGGTCCGCAGGCGCAGGGAGGAGCAGGCGGAGGAGATCATCTGGACAGCGGCGGAACGGGGAGAGGATGATCGCGGCCATGGACCGGATGGAGGCGACCATCGAGCGTCCCTGGAGCGGGCAGAGGAGCAGGACAGGAGGCTCCAGGCCGAGGTGCACCTGGAGCGGAGGCGGGAGCGCCGGGAGCACAGCAGGCAGGAGGAGCTGCTCGGGGGGCTGAGACAGGACATTGAGGCGATGCTGCAGGTGCACTTGGACAAGTTGGACAGGTCCCAAGATATTGGGACCTCCTTTCTCCTGCACGCCAGCACCATGTGCGCCTACATCATGTCAGGTGCCCCCCCCCGGGCACCCTGCCTGGCCAGGTCCCCATGCCTGGCCCCTCGGCGCCCCCGCTCCCTGGCCTGCCACCCCACGCCCTCCGGGGCTGTGCATTCACCTCCTGGTGCCCCAGGAGGGTGCAGCCGCCATGGGGGGGGTCCCGGATCCCGGCCCCCCTCTCCCCCCAACTGGGCCCCCCCCGGCCAGACCAGAAGGCGGCCCGGGACACGTCTACCAGCTCGGACAGCAGGGGGGAGGTGAGCTCTATGAGCTCAATGGTCCAGACCGGGCGCGCACTGGGCCATCCCAGGAGATGGGGGGAGGGATGGGAGGGGGAGGGGGGTGTCTGTAGTGGTGACAGGGCACAACTGGGTCTGAGGGAATGGGTGACGTACACATGGGTGAAATAAAAGGTGTTGTAGGTACAATGGCTCCTGGTCCCATATGTGGGTGACAGGAGGGTGGGGCACCCGTGCCTGTGCAGGGACCGGCCATAGGAACCCCCGGGGGGTGGGCCAGGGTGGAGGCCCCGCACCCCTCGGGCCCCTGGACGACATGCCTTGGCAGGGCGGGCCTGATGCGCCCATGGTGGGCCCCACGGGCCCTTACAGCTCTGTAGGCCAGGGATGCCTGCGGATGGGCGCCTCTGTGCACCTCTGCTGTCAGTAGGCGCTGCTGCTCTGTGTGGTCTAGGACCCACACGGCTTCAAGCGCGATCTGCCTCCAGTAGGCGCCTGCCCTTTCCTGCTCCATGGTGGTGGGGGCCCCGGGGGGAAACAGTTATGTAGCCCCTCGGTTGGGCGGGTGCACCAGCACCCATTGGGGTGCAGGGGCCTTGGGGCGAGCACTCAGCCCCCCCCTGCACGGGCGCGCAGCTCCATGCGCTCCTTGTGCAGCTGGATGCGAGCAGCCATCAACACCACCCCCCTGACTGTTTGCTACTCCGTGGCCTTGGAGGGCTGATTAGTTGGTGTGTGAGAGCTATTGTGTTGTGCAGCTGTGCTGGGTCCGCACCCCATTCCTTGCTCTGTTGTGCTACAATGTTGCAGCCCGTGGCCGCTTTCCCTGTCCTTGGGACCCCTGGGAGGCCCCTCGGCCCCGGAAGGGGTGTGAGGCCCCCTGAGCTTGGTGCTCATCTCCCCGGGCAGTCAGACCATGGCTGCGTGTCCATCCATGGGGCTCCCGCTTCCCAACCCCCATGGGGCCCCCCCGTACCTGGACCTACACCGAGGCCATGTCCCTATGTGACCTGTGGTGTAGCCCTGCCGTGCAGCTGCTCCTGGGCAGACCAGACAGCCGCTCGTCTGCCTTCGCGAGCATGAGCTCTGGACTCCGCTACCTCGGCTATGAGGTGAGCGCTCGTGATTGCCGGCTGCATGCCGAGACCCTGGGGCTGGTCCGCTTCCCTGATGGACGCGTTCCGGAGAATAGGTGTTCGCATGTGCCCTGGTCCGGGACAGAGACCGTGAGTGCGCTGTGGGTGTGCAGCCTGGGCACCTACTCACTGTGCCTTGCTGAGGGGGGACCTGCCTTGGCCGTGTCCTACTTTGGCTGAGTTTACCAGCGCACCCGTGTGGCGGTGTATCACCGGCTTCTGGGGCAGGGGCATCTTCATTGGCCCCCTGCTGCTGCCTGCTGTGTAACGGAGCCTTCTGCGGCGGAGCTGATGGCCCTGGCGCAGGTCTGGTCCCGTCCTGATGTCCAGCTGGGGCTCTCAGTGCATGACCCCTTTGAAGCTTACTACCTGATCGCCCACCACATGTCCGTGTTGGGGTACCGCCGGGGCATGATCCATTGGCCCCACCTGGTTCATCGGGCCGGGCAACCTGGGCCCTGAGCTGCCCCCAATGGCTTCCTGTGAGCCCCTGTGTACCTCCCTGCACCCCTGTGTCCTGGCCTGTGTGGGCTTCCGGACCTGCCTGGGGGGTCAGACCCCGGTGCCTGCCCCCTCCCTGAAGTCTCTGCCATGCTGCTGTGATGCCTGCTTCCCAGAGTGCTGCTGCCCTGGCTGTGGAACCGGCCCACCTCTGGGCCGCACCCCTCCCCTGTGGTTGCTTGTGTGACCCCGGGGTTCCGGGGCCCCCGGACTGCCCCTCCCGACCTCCTACATGGGGGGGGGCACCCATCCTTGGACCTGCTGTGCTGGACTGCCTCTCCTGCCTGCCGTCCACTGGCCCCTCGCTGGGGTGCGGTGTCTGCATGTGCCTCCTGGACCCTTCCCGGCCGGCTCGCTGTGCCTTGCGGGTCCTGCTGTGCCTTGCTCCCGAGCTGCAGGGGCCCCCCATTCTGGGACTGTGTGTTTTGCTGTGGGGGTGCCCATGGGGACTGTTCTGCTGTGGGGTTTGTTGTACCTGTTGGCGGTGCCCTGCCTTGCCCCTGTGCCCGTTCCTCC
>QEPC01002185.1:731668-757348 GCA_003113815.1 Sphenodon punctatus | reverse complement strand
GTGCATGCATGTGTGTGCCTGCTGTGTGTGGTACCTGTGCGCCTGTTCTCTCTCTTCCTTCCCCCCTCCCTTCCCATTTCCCTTGTGTGGGCGTCACGTCTGTTGCACTGCCCCGGTCCATGATCTGGCGGCTCAATTCCCGGCCGTGGTCCCGGTCCCATCATGTCTGTTCGGGGCTTTTATTCGCCCCGGGGGGGGGTTGTTTGGTTCACCCCCACCGGGAATCCACTGTGGTGAACGTCTGAAATCACCCCTCGCCTGTAACGTCTGAAATCACCCCTTGTCTGTTTGCTCACATCCAGATGTTCACCACAGTCAAACGCGGCCAGGGGTGAAACTTACCACACTTCGTGAGGTTGGGGCGGGAGGAGGTCCAGAAGTGTGGTGAATGGTCACCACGGCAGGGGTGAATGAAAAGTAACTTCTGAATGGAAACCCGCAGCCGCAGTGGAAGGAATTGACCCCAGCTATGGTGCATTCTGGGGCTCGAACCGCGGTCTACGTCTCCACTGCATGTCTGTTGTGTTCCCCTGGCCCATGTTCTCTCTGATTGCCCCCGGGCGGTGGTCACGATCATGTGACTTCTGTTGGGGTCGCATGTGTCACCACAGCCCGTGGTGAATCCGTTCACACCGGGGTGGAATTCACTGTGGTGAATTGGAACACGTCACTTCTGAAATCACCCTTAGAGTCAATATTAGAATGGGAGTCAGTGGATATAACAGGCTCTGCGGATACCTGCTTAGGAGCCCCCCAGGAATTTCTTGAGACCGCTTCTCCATTAGAAGTAGAAGGGGTAACACTAAGTGACCCCAAATGGGAGCCTGCCCCGATAAGGGAGCTGCCAACGAATCATATTCCCCCACAGGGTAGTACCAAAGCCAGGTGGCAGGGTTGTGCACCCCCTCTTCAAGATACTAGGGTCAACAGTGCTAATAAGTATGGCAAAGAAGGTAAGCCTGTTGAATTCCCTCCACCTACCCCTTTGTGACAGTCGGATAAGTCAGCCATTCAATGCCTTTCTTGAAATATAGAAGGTATTAAGCCTAAATGATCAGACAAGGAATGGATGTCCTTTATTTCAAATTATGATATATTGTGCTTTCAAGAGTCTTGGTTAGTAAAGAGCAAGGGGGACTCAATGTACTTGGACGGTTTTCAATCTTTTACTACACCCAGAGTGAAACTGGCAAAAAAGGGCCACCCTTCGAGAGGAATTATAACCTGTATTTCTTCCAGATTAAGGACTGCGATTAAACAAATCCCCTAGCCTTGAGTAATTGTGTGGTGCTGCAGGTCACATGTCCATTGGTGGGCACCCTATTCGTGGTCAATGTGTATGTTCCACCAGAAGTTTCTCCTTATTACTCCCCTTGCTGTTGGGATCAGTTATCGGATCTTTTAGACCAGTTAACTCATGACTTTGATTCTTCGGTGCCAATTATTATGGGAGATTTTAATGCCAGAACAGGTGTCTCTATGGGGGATGTACCTGATTCACAGCTGAAGTCTCTCCTGAGAATCCCTCACCGAGAATCTATGGACCATCATGTCAATAGTCATGGGAAGAAGCTGCTGCACCTTTTGATGGAGCAAAATTTATTAATACTGAATGGCAGATTACCTTCAGACCCTATGGGTCAATTTACCTATGACTCTGTGTTAGGGGCCAGTTTAATCGATTATATATTGATCTCCCCATTCAATTTTCCTCTTGTTCAAGATTTAGAGATACTGGTGAGACCAGAGGGGAACCATTACCCACTATACTTGGCCCTTGCGATTCCTGGGATTTCTAATCCTCCAGTGCACTCTGGTTCTGTGAATTCATATATTCGCCGCCCCATCAATTGGACATCAGCAGTAGCAGCCTAGGTGATGCAATTGCTTTACTCCCCGGAGTTCATGACGATTCATGGTTCCCTTTTGTTAGCAGTTGAGCATACAGAGGTATATCCACTTCTCTCATCTATTATTGATCGCCTCCTCCCATATATTACTCGGAAGCCCTCATTGGGCTCAGCGCATAAATTTAAAAACCTTTGGTTCGACCAAGAATGCCAGAATGTGAAGGCTGCCTTAGGTAAGATAAGGAAAATTTGGAGTAGATACCATTTGAGATGTGATTGGGAGCTCTTTGTGGCTAAAAGGAAGGAGCACTACAGACTTATGAGGACCAAAAGGCTCTTAAAATCAGCCCAATTATGGGCAGAACTCGAGGTAGCGGCTAAGATGCAGAATACAGTTAAGTTTTGGAGACTAGTTAACCTATGGCACCAGAAGGCTAGACCCAGTGGTCACTCTCAACCAGAGGATGAGCATTGGACTACTTACTACCTGGAGCTATATCATGATTCTCACTCTGAGGAGAATTCCGGGGATCTTTTTCTCGGATACAGTGCTGAGTGATTATCCAAATGCAGCACCCTTGAATGTTAGAAGTGAGGCCATAATCAAATATATTAACAAATTACAACCTGGTAAGGCACCAGGTGCAGACGGTATGCCCACAGAATTATTTAGAGATAACTTAGGCTGGTGGACCCCTGTACTGGCAAGGTTTTTTACAGCCATACTTTTCACTCAATCACTTCCGAAGGCATGGACACTATCGATTATTATTCCAATTTTCAAGAAGGGCGATCCGAAGGACCCTGCCTGTTATAGGTCCATTAGTCTTCTCCCCGTTATGAGTAAACTGTACACTAGAACGCTTCTTGTTTTACTAGAAGATTGGATCTCCTCTTATTCTTGTTTGGCAGAGGAGCAGTCTGGATTCAGACAAGGCAAGTCAACGTTGGATAATTGTTTTATCCTTATGCACGTAATTGATAAATACGCTCGGATAAGGAGAGCAAATGTGTATGTTGCCTTTATTGACCTGACAAAAACTTTTGACTCTGTCCCTAAAAGAATCTTATGGCAGAAGTTTGCCAAACTAGGGCTTAACTCCCATTTGTTGAATCTGATAATCCGTCTGCACGCAGACACTAACACGATGTAAGGATCGATTCAGAGGGCAGATCTACAAGACCTTTCCCAATTTCTCGGGGAGTCAGGCAAGGATGCTTATTGGCACCATTGCTTTTTAATCTTTTTATAAATGATTTAATATCCTTGGTGGGTGCCAACCATGCCACTCCTCCAATGATAAGAAACAAGCCAGTTTCAATACTGCTGTACGCAGATGATATTCTCTTGTTATCTCAGACCAAGCAGGGCCTTCATCAGTGCCTTAATATACTGAAGTATTTCTGTTGTCAGAATCAGATGACGGTTAACATCAGCAAATCTAGAATCGTTTCCTTTGGAGTGACCCGTACTAATTATAGATGGGTAATTGGCTCGCAAGAAATACCTCAAATGTCTCACTATACCTATCTAGGGCTTGTGTTCTTGCGGACGCGATCTTGGTGGATGGATGCTGATTCTCGGATAACAAAGGCAAGGCAGTCGTCGGCTGGAGTTTTGAGGCTCTATTATGACTCGCCAAATGCCACCTTAGATCAACTGATTAGGATTTTCTCAACTAAAACTATCTCTCAATTACTCTATGGGGTAGAAATCACCTTTCTCAATTACACACCAAGGTGGGAGGTACCTCAAAATAAATTTCTGAGAAGTATTCTCAGAGCCCCTGTGGCAACACCGTTACCTATGCTACGCCTAGAAACAGGCACCATATCGATAGACTATCAATGCTATCTTAAAGCACTGCTCTTCTGTTATAAAATAGCCTGTATGCCATCTACAACTTTGGTAGGGCAGTGCTTTAGCGAACAACGAGCTCATCAGGGGCCCCTGCAGTATCAATGGTGGGGAGCAATCAAGCAACTGATCCTAAGGTTCAATCTCCCTCCTGACCCTACTGAAGGGCCCCTCGGTAAAGAGGAGCTATGCCATAGAATACGAGAGCTGGCCCTGAGACAGGAATTGATAGCAATTAGGACCAATAAGATCGCTCCTCTCTATCCTCATGCGAAAGATTCATGCTCACTTGAGCACTATCTCCTCCAAATGCGGGATCCTAAATTAAGGAGATTAGTGACTCTCCTTCGGTTTAACCTATTTGAAACAGCACTAGTTAGAGGTAGAAGGGAACAGATTCCCTATTTTAATAGAACCTGTAATTGCGATCTAATGGAGGTTGAGACGTTGGAGCATATTATTTTCCATTGCTTGAGGTTCTCTGCCCTCAGGAGAATATGGATTGAGCCACTGTTTTATAATGTTTCTCTGACAACAGAAGAAAAACTGATGTTACTGACCTCAGCTTCAGATTCTGAGAAAACAAAAGCAATAGCCTGCTTCCTTACGTTGGTCGAAAGAGAACTTAAAAACCAACAAGGAGGAGGGAGAAATGGTTACTGAGCAATTGCTGCTCTTCCAGTCCGAACTTTAACTGCCTAAGAGTTCCTTTTGTGCTATTAGCACGTTTCTATTAGACCCTTCATTCTGTGAATGAAGTTTATTTTATCTATTTTATATTGGTTATATTTTGCTATAGTTATTTAGAGCCTATCTTTCGCTATATAAAAGGCTGAAAGATAACTGGTATTAAGTTTTTAGCTAAAAGTTTGGGGGCTATGTTATTAATTTATTATTATTATTATTATTATTATTAACCAGTTGATTGTAATAGCAGAAATTGCCAGATACAATAAAGAGTATTGACTCAGTTTCCCTCATGTACAGCCCACTTTAATCAGTTTTCCTTTCTAGCTGATTCAAGCTTGCAGCAGGGACAACCCCTTTGTCACCTAAGGGCCGATCCTTCCCATTTACAGACTCTTTCTCTCTGGGGTCCCCAGTGTTTAGGCACTGGTGCTCAGCGTGTTTCCAATGTTAGACACAGACATTTCTTCATAAAGATAAGCAAGTTTATTGATTACACAAGCAAGATAGTTGATACAGAGTGGTAACTAGAAACTAAAGGTAAATATAACGCATTCCTAATCTATACTGGTTGAGTTCCTAGGTAAGAATCTTACCCTACAAAAGTCCATGGAATCAGTCCATTCACAGCCAGTTTGGCTAGGCTCCAGTTCTTAAGGTTAGAAATCATAGTCCTTGTCTCAGTGCATCTCTTCCAGCCTTGCTAGCTGGCAAGATACAGGATGCAGATCAGATTGCTCAAGATGGCTATGTCCGAGTGGTACCAGAAGATGGCTTAATGGCCCTCTTAAATAGCAAATCCAAATCCTTTGTTTGAGCTTTCCCTCTCTTGAGTTTCACTTAGGCAACCCAGGCAAACAGGTCCATTTGCATCTCCACAGGTGTCTGTCTAGCTGTGGGGGTGAATCCACAATCTTTTATCTCTTTGCATTTCCTGGAGTTTCCAGCTCTTAGTTTACAATATCTGATTACATGCCCTGAGTTTCACCGTTCTCAGTTTTACGTACATGATTACATGACATGAGTTTCACAGTTTTCCCATTTCATACATGTTGAACCTTTTGCTTTACATATTTATTAGGCTTGTAGCCTACGTGTAGGCCAGTATCACACGTGTGTGACCCTTTGTGACAGCCCCCCCGTAAGAACGCATGTGGAGTGGGCACGACAGAGTCTCGTAACATGCTTAGACTGGTGTGTTGTACTGGTGGGCTTGGGATATGCAACCTCGCCACCTTATTTCCATGTGCTGGAATCCTATTACAGTTATACCTTTGGTTTTCCAAACCCTCTGTTAGCCCTGTGGGGTTATCATGTTCACGTGTTTTTCACCATGTCGTAGTGGAGTGATCCTCAGGATTCAGTGTTTCTGGGTTCAATATCTTGTAGGGGTATACCCTGAGGTGTCTATGTCCCCCCACCCCGTGTTGTATGTGGGGTTTCTGTGGCCCATACCCTTCAAGGTATATCAGTAGGTGTTTGCATAAGACTGTGACAAATGGGTGGGAAAGCCATGTTAACAACCTTCGTTCCCGAGTTACAAACTTTGGCCATGTTTCCAGATTATCTGGCAGCCTGTTTCTCTTTGGTTGTATTTCTGTTTTCCATGTCTTTACTTCTTTTTCTGATCTGGCTGGGGTGTCCAGACTGCAGATCATAAGCATTAGTATGACCCAAAGGAGGGAGTATGGAGTGCGTGTGAGTTTTTTCACATTGCTGAATACCCCCATCGTATAGCATGTATTACTTTGCATTTGAACACCCTTTTCACCTGGAGAATTGTCGTAATTCCCAGTGAGAATACTTCTGTTCATTGTCTTTTGCCTTTCCCTCCTGGCTGTAATGGCGTGTTTGAACGTTTTTGCATTCGGATCAATCTCCCAGCCAAAAACTGCTTCTGTGAAGGGGATATTGTCAGCAGCCTTTCTTGTGCCCTGCCCCCAAGATCTGTTTGTACCTCCAGGATCCCCTGGGTCCGTATAATTGTGTATTTCTCCTTCTTGGGAGTCTGACTTTGTGACATGGGTGTGAGAAACCCCAAGTGTCCCCTCAGACCCCCCCAACACAAAACTCTTGAGGATTCAGTTTGCCAAGTGCAGCAGCTTGACCCTGGACACTCTTAACCATTTCCTCAACTCCAGTCTCTACTTCAGCAGCGTTTCCCTGTTCCTTGTCTAGTAAGGCAGAGAGGTGCAAAGTTCATTCTTAGACCCATGCTCCTGGCCCTTTAGGACTGTAGGGTGCTGCATTTCTATCCCTGGGGAAGAGACACCCATCGTTCCCCCCCTCCATCCCCAGAAAGGTTTCTTGCACCTTCCTGCCTTTTCTCAAGGTAGAATCATCCACCTCCCAGCTTGCCTGTAACCCCTTGGGTTCAGTTAACCTCTTCCCACCTTCTTGTAAGGTAAGACAACCAACCTTCAGGCCATCCTGCAACTTCCTGGGTTGAGTAGGGGCTCCTCCGGCCTCTAACTCTCCCCCCACGGTGGTTACCCAGTTTGATTCTTCAGAATTTGGTCCCTCCTGCGTAAGGTGGGGTGACAAATCCTGGGCTTTAGAATCAGGTTGACCCACTGGCTTCACTCCCTTCATTTCCCCATGTGAGACAGGGACATGCAGTTTACTCCCCGAGTCTTGTCCTCCCCTGCCTTCTGGCTGGTTTGGGGACTCCTCTTTGGGGTTTTCCTGCCCCTGAGTGGAGTTCGCAGGTTGGGGTGCAGGATCTGTAAGACTGCTAGAGCCTTCCTGTAACCCTTCCCCTCCACTAGTGTTGCTCTCTGCCTCCTCATGTTCCTGGGACTGGGCTTTTTCCAACCTCCTGTCCAACACCCATTTGTTTATGGCATTTCCCACCAATATTTCATTTTCTGCCTTTCTGGGGAGGACAGCCACCTAGATGGGCCCCTTTGAGCCCTCCCATTCTAAATCTACAGTTGCTGTGGGCAGAATATCCTTGATTCCCATTGCCAAAGATACCACAACCTTTCTATGAGTGTTTATGTTATGTTTTGGGATCAAGTCTTCCCGTACCAGAACCAGGTGTGACCCATTGTCTAATCTCCCCACGCAGTTTACCCCATTTACCTTAGCAGGTTTGCATAGCAACTGATCCCCTGTGGGTGGGTTAGGAATAATACAGCAATCATAAACACTTCTAGGGACGGGTTGGATTACAGACACAAAATTCGCACTGACAGTCCCAGTTATCTCATAAAACTCCCTTTTAGGGCCATGAAACTGCCTTTTGTGGGGGCAGTCTTGTGCCATATGCCCTGGTTGCTTACACGTAAAGCACTGCCTTGAATCATTATTAGAGGATTGGAAGGTGTGTGCTCTTTGGTGTCTGGGTGATCCCTGTCTTCCCCCCACCTCCATTCTCGTTTGGGTTGTTCTGGGTCAGGTTTCCCTGCTCAGATTGTGGGTTTTTGTACCCATTCTGCTTACGGTAAGACCCCTGCTTAGGTTTTCCCCCATTATTTGGATTCTTTTCCTCATAAGCTAAGATAGCATTTTCAGTGAATGCATCAGCCCTTGTCCTTGCCTCTTTGAGATTTGTGATCTCCTTATTAAGCAAGTGTGCTTTTAAATTCAAACTACACAAGGTATAGAACTGTTCGAGCAATACAGAGTTAATAATCTGTTCCTTAGTGGCATTCCCGCATGCATCTAACCAGTTCACCCCATATTGTTTCAACATATTACAAACATCTGAATATGACATACCCTCTGCCTTCTTGAAGCTGTGTAATTTTTTCGAAAAGTTTCTGGAGTAATCCTGTAAGCCTCAAGAACTGCCTTTTTGAAATCATCAAAAGTCAGCACTGGATTCTCCTCCATTTTTGTGTTTTAGACCTCTTTTGCTTTCACTGGGAGCTTGGGTAATACTAATTTGAGCCACATCCCTTTGGGGATCTGTTCTTGATGAAACACATGTCGCATGGTTGTGAAGTAATAATTCATGCATTGTTTCTTATCATATGGTAGAATTAAGGGTTAGGGATGGGTGAACAGAACCGAGTTCGGAAATTCGGTTCGGTTCAGTTCGGAAATTTGGTTCGGTTTGGTCAACCGAACTATTTGAGTTCGGTCCGAACTTCCGAACAAAGTTCGGAAATTCAAACCCCATTGAACTAAATGGAATATTATCTTTTAGGGATGGGCGAACAGAGCTGAGTTTGGAAATTCAGTTCGGTTCGGTTCAAAAATCGAGTTCGGTTCAGAAGTTCGGTTTGGTCGACCAAACTGGTCGAGTTCGGTCCGAACTTCCAAACCGCATTCGCCCATCCCTATTAAGGGTGCATAATTCCGAATTCTGCCTCCAGCGTTGTTTCCAGAGGGTATTGTGGGTTTCCTGCATCTTTCTGTGCTGCCATGAGTGCAAGTTGGTGCTGTCTCTCTCTCTCTCCTCCGCTTGTGCTTGCCTTTATCTCTCTTTTTCCTGTCTCTCTTTCTCTTTTTTCTGTTTCTTTTTTTCTTCGGCTCTCATACTCTCGAATTCGAACTGTTTTTGCCGTTCTTTTTCCTTTTCCTCTGCTCTCATTTGCTGTAATCTAAGCTCCTGTTTCATTCTTATTCTGGCCATCTCCACTTCATTGTCTGAGCCGTGCCCCTGGTTGTCTGCAGGTCTGCCAGCTCCTGGGTTCGGGTTAGGTGGAGGGGAATTTTGAGCTGGGTTTGGCAATCCATCTCCATCTCCTGGTTGATGGCTAGGTGGGGTGCTTAAGGGGGGGTTTGCACACCTGCTCCTCCCCCATTTGTCCCATTCTTGTTCATCTCGAATTCTCTTACCATCTGCTCAGTTGCTTTTTAGTTTTCCCCTCTATCTGGAGGTGCCTGGCTTGTGCCTCTTTTTCCAATTGTGGCTTCAAGAGCTTAGAGAAATGCTTTGGCAGCCCTATTTTGGTATCTGTCCCTGACACCCAAAATAAAAACTAAAATAACAAACTGCCACTCTATTCCAAGATCTGCTTATTTTCTCTCAGAGCTGAGTTCCAGATGGTCACTGGCAACTCACTCTCTCTACAGATATGGGATTTACTCCCCACCGAGGATACCAGTCGCCTGGCTATCCTCCTTTACGTTCTACACATTAGTACACAACTGAGCATAACCCTTCTCATTGGGGTGCCACTGTCATGGGTTGGAGGTCCGCACCCTCACTTTACCGGGTTTGAGTGACTCAGTTTCCCTCACGTACAGCCCACTTGATGCAATGATGACTCCATCCACACAGAGGAACTGGTCAAGAAGCTTGCAATACGGCGACATTTGCCTCCTGTGACTGGAGGAAAAGTTGTTGTGCTGGATCTCTTTGTATTGGCACCTCAAGTCCTTGACCCACTGCTGGCATTGGTCATGTCCTGGGTGTTGCCCTGCTGCGACATTTGGACTGAGATTTCTTGGAATACCGCCTCGTTTCTGCAACACCTTACCAGTGTGTATTTGACCTTCTGCTCCCCACATAGAGCAGCGAAGGCCTTGGTCTCTTCCTTAGTCCAGGAAATGCAGTATTGGCAGGCAGATCAGTAGGCGGAAAGCAACTGCGATTGTGTAGTGGTGGTAGTAGTGCTGGTTGTTACCTGACTTTTGGTTTGAGCCATGGCCCTGGTGATGGTAATCCTCCACAAGTCATTCCTGAGAATGCAGTGGCTGGAAAACAGCAAGCATCAACAGGCAGATACTGCCTGAACAAATATGGGACTGAGACGAGAAGAAGATAATGTAGCTGGGTGGAGCACATAGTCCAGTGATGAGGGAAGAAAATGGACAGTACAGCCATTGTCATGGCAGGGGGATCTGGAAGAGAGAAGATCAACACGCTGTGACAAGAACACACAGAGTATCTGCCCGTATTGGCAGGGAAGCCTCTTATGCCAGGGGCAGATGGTCCAAAAGGGTAGTGGGACAATGCTGTCCCACCATTCTGGCCACTGCCTACTGCATTTTTATATGGCTTGCAAGCAGCAGTACTGAGGAGCAGTGCTGTGACTTCCTGGGGTGCGAGTACTGCAGGGGGCAGGCAGGGGAGTGTTTTACTACACCTGTGTCCTGGGGGCTTCAGGATTCAATGCCTCCAGGGCCTCAGGGTTTAGGCTGTAGACAATGAGAGTGGCCTGCATTCACTGAGTCTCAACTTCCCAGGCCAATTTGAAAGAGGAAGCAGGAGCAAGGAGAGCCCAATGCTGTCCATATCCCTGCCCCACAATTTCCTGGCTGGGAGACTGAGTGACAGAAGGAAGAGGTAAGTATGGGATTTGCTGGCGCAGGTGGGAGGTGCAGGAATTTGGGGATGGAGCTGGGTCCCTCCATTCCCTCTGTGCATAGGCAGGTGGGAGCCATCCCAGGGAAGCAGAGGGTGGTGGCCCTAGGGCTGACAGCTTGGGGAGGAGGGGGAAGAATTTGGGGCTTGTGGGAGAAGGAAGAAGGATTTGGGACTTGGGAGAAGGACAGTCCCGGGTTTGGAGCATGGGTGTAATTGGTGGGAGTGTGTCAGAGGGTTTTTCAGACAAGCGTCTTTCCACCCAATACCCAGCCAGTATCACTGTGCTTGTGTGAAAACCCCACTGGTAACCAATGGTCAACCAGTAAATACTGGCTGGGTAATGTGCTTGTCTGAAAACACCCAGAGAGGGTGAGTAGATGGGGTGTGAGAGAGAGAAGGTGGGTGGGTATGAGATTTGGTGGATGCATGGCTGTCTCAGCCCTTTTTTAAACGAGACACAATCACCCATGTACACTCATCAACCACCCACCCGAACGCCTGTGTGAAGGTGGCATAGTTGGGTGGGTGCACACTCCCGTGACCCATGCAGCACCCGCTTTTGACCACTGGCGAAAAACCCGGAGTGCACCAGGTAGAGGCAGCCAAAAAAGTGCATAGGAGCCGACGCCTACGCATCCCCAGCCTGTATGAACAGCGGTAGCCAGCCATGTCAGCTGAGTGGTCCACCGTTCAGAGGCACTGTGGGCAGGGAAACAGCCTATGCAAGGCACAGGAGCAGGCCAGGAGTGCTGGGGAGCCCAGGTTCCCCAGTGCACAGCCAGGACATGTTGATTTCAAAGGCCAGCCCTGCCTGCTTCCCCCTCCCCCATGGTCCAGGGAATCGCTCATTGGAATCCCTCCCCACACACTTCACCTGAGTGGGTACTCTGTGACTCTTCCACTCAACGGACACACACCCAGCCAGCCATGCTCGGTTAAAAATGGCTTCAGTGTGTGAGTGGCTGAGTAGGTAACTAAGAGTGTGGATGAATGGAAGTGGCCCCACCTCCAATAGGGTTGCTAGATTATTGATAGGAAATTCCTGGACACGTGCTCAACTGCTAAAGCAAGGGTGAGGAACCCTTTCCTTTCTCGCAGAGCTGGGCCTAGAAATGTGCAACATGTGCTAGCCTAGGCCCCGCGCCTGAGGGTGGTAGTCCCGGCCCCAGCTTGGATTCTCCCCCCGCCTCCATGAGCAAGTGTCTGGGAACCAAAGGAGTAAGTGGTGGGACTGATAAGGTGTGTATGCAAGTATGATGACAAATCATGCACATTAGGCCCCACACCAAGACTTCGCACATGGCCTGACATGGTCCTGCAAATCCTGGGGCTGGCCTTGCTTTCTGGGGCCACTTTGACAATTATATAAGCTCCGAGTGCTGCATAAAAGTTAGGGGCAGGTGTACTTAAGGAGTATACTCAAGAAGAGGTGCAGATCATGGATTTGTGCCATGGATCTATCCCCTGTCCTTGTGTGTATGCCCTCATCTTTGCTCGCTTATCCTATGCTGTTTTTTAGTTGTAGGTAGGAACTGGATCCAGGAGGGGCAGACCTAGAAACTGAAAAGGGGCCACATAAAAACTTGCCGTGGGTCACATTTGATCCCTGGGCCTGAGGTCCCCCATCACTGTGCTAAAGTGTTGAATGGGTAGCCCTCCCCACTCCGTTGTTCTGTATCATGTCCTTTGTTAGGCTCCGTGGTGCTCCATGGAGCACAATTTGTTCGTGGTTTGAGCAAACATACCATTTCATCAAAAAGATGTAGCTGACACATATTCCAAAATTAATAAGTTAGAACTCAAATAGCTAACGTAATATTCAACCTCAACATGTATTTAATACTCAAAAATTAGTACTTACATTACCTAAGAACGTAAGTCATGTCCTATTGAGTCAGATCAATGGTCCATCAATCCCAGCATCCTGTCTCCAACAGTAGGCAACTTTAGTTACTCAGAGAAATGCACAGCAGGTCATAATGAAGTGACCCATTCCTGTTACTACCAGCCCCCAACAATCAGAGGTCTCATTCCTTGAACAACTTTACAAATAGCCTTTTATGTATGGACCTCTGAGATGGGTGGCAGGGAGCGACAAGTGGCTGGTCGGCTCCACCTATGCGCTGCGGCCGGTGCCCTGCTCCCACCATAATGGGCAGCCATGGCCGCTAATAACCGGCCAACATGGGGAAGGAATGGCAGGAGGGGAAGGGCAGCACTGCACATAAAGAACATTAGGGGGAATAACTCTCACGTTACCCTGAAAAGCCTTTGAACAACATTGCACATAAGAACATTAGTGAGGACAGGGCTGACTGGGTGCTCAGATTGGAGGAGGAGGGGGAAAGGTATTTTCTTGGCCAGGTGGCCCTTACCTCAGATGCTGCTGGGCCTGGCTCTTCTGGGAGGGCTGGTGGTCAGTCAGAGGCAGGCTATAGGCTGCTACATAGAAGGGGACATCAGGAATATTCTGTTGGGTCTCTCCTTGGTATGGGTGCTGGCTCCCTCCTCCCTTCCAGGAGCCATGGAGGTCATGGGGAGGGGACGGCCATGGAAGGGAGGGAGAGGGAGCAACCCCCTCAGACACAGACTCAAATACTCCTCTCTCACACACACACTCACAATCCCACTCACATTCACTCAGTCACACACTTTCACTCATCTCTCTCTCTCTCACACACACACACACATTCTCACACTCCAGGAGTGTGGGGGGAGAGATTAACTGCGCTCCCTGCCCTTTTGCTTGCTGCCACTGCTGCTGCCACTCGGTTTAAAGGCCCCGCACTGGCACTGCTATACACATGCTGAGACCATGCCATTTTCCTAGTCTGGCATGCTTGGAAATATAGTCCCAGCAGCATGCCAGACCAGGCAACTGAAACTAGAAAACCAGTTTCATAGAATCTTAGGGTTGGAAGTAATCTCTGATGTCATCTAGTGCAGGAAACCCACAGATACAGCATACCTGATTGATAAATGGCTGTCCACTGTCAAACAGATTTTACCGTTCGGAAGTTCTTCCTAATGTTTAGTCCTGCCTTCAGGAGCAACAAGAACAAGTCTGCTCCATCTTCTATGTGGCAGCCATTCAGATATTTGAAGACAGCTAGCATGTCTCCCCTTAGTCTTCTCTTCTCCAGGCTAATATAGACTAAGGGGAGCTGGGGTTCCTTCAGCCTTTCCTCATAGGACTTGGTTTCCAGATCCCTGACCATCTTTGTCGCTCTCCTCTGAACGCGTTCCAATTTGTCAATGTCTTTCTTAAAATGTGGTGCCCAGAACTGGACACACTACTCCAGATGCATTCTGACCAGTGCAGAATAGAATGAAATGATTACTTGTCATGACCTGAACACTATGCTTCTGTTAATGCAGCCTAAAATTGCCTTAGCCTTTTTAGCAGTCACATCACACTGCTGGCTCATGTTCAGCTTCTGATCCTCTACAACCCCAAGTAGTTACTGTAAGTGGGGGAACTGAGCTGTGGCTGATTCAGGAGTGTGTTGGGGGATGACCTAGAGGGGTCCCTGACAGTGTTACCACATCCTGCTACACCCCAATATTTAAATCTCTGTTGTGAAAACGTATTTATTCATACATCCCCCCCCCCCATCTTTAAGCCAATAACCAATCCATGAGAAGTCCTTTCCTCTTATCCCATGACTCAAAAGACTTATCAAATGCTTTCTGGAAATTCAAACACCACTATATTGACTGGATCGCCCTTATTCATGTGTTTGTTGAGAATTTTATTAAAAATGGAATAGATTAGTATGGGATGAATTCCCTTTACAAAAAAAAAAAATCATACTGGCTCTGGCTCTGCCCCATCATGTCATGTTTGTCACTCAACCCGTAATTAACTTGCAGAATTTGTTGCCAGAGGAGGTGGTCAAGGCCAGTAGTATAGCTGGGTTTAAAAAAGGATTGGATAAGTTCTTGGAGAGTAAGTCCATAAACAGCTATCAGCTAAGTAGGTTTAGGAGACATAACTTCTTATTGTGAGGAGCAGGGAGTGAATAACAGGGTTGGATCCCCCATTGGGACCTGTCGGGTACTTCTCCCATGCGATCAAGATTGGCCACTATGGGAGACGGGATGCTGGGCTCCATGGACCATTGGTCTGACCCATTGTGGCACCACTTATGTTTTGGGCACAATTCACGGTGTTAGTGTTTGACCTTTTAAAGCCCTAAACGGTCTGGACCTCACATATCTGAAGGGCCACCTGCCCTACCGTGCTCCAGTGCAACCCCCGGTGGTCGGCTGGGAACGCCCTCTTGCAAGTTCCATCTGCTACTCTTGCCCATGGGACGGGGGTGTGCAGGAGAGGCATTCTTGGCCGCTGCCCTAGTTTTGTGGAACTTCCTTCCCCCAGAGGTTTGTCTGAACCTGGACCTAAGCATCTTCTGGAGGTGATGCAAAACATTTTTTGGTTTTTTTTGGTTTTTTAAAAAAACATGGGGAGGGGATGGGGCAATTTGGACGGTTTTGGGTGGGGTTGAGGGTTGGGAGAGGATTTTGGGGGTGAAAATGGGGTAGTGTCAGATGCGGTTGGAGAGGGATGAGGGAAAAGGTGGTTGGGGTTTTTCTGCTGTTTTATATGTTTTTTATATGCTGTTTTATGTGTGTGTAAGGTGCCCTGAGCTGTTAGGGAAGGGCAGGGTACACGAGCTGATGTCCCACAGCTTGTAACTGTTCCCATCAGGCCTTTTATATAACTGGGAACCAATGAGGAGTCCAGGGGGGAGGAGTCACACAGGGCAGGGCACCAGGTAGACAGTAGGAGAATCTCAGCAAGTCCTGCTACCCTATAGTGCTGGGGAAACTTCCCTACCTGCTAAAGTCAGGATTGCAGGTTCAAGCCTGCACCCTGACAGAGCCCTATCACGCCCCCAGCCTCTCTTTCAGCGCCGCGTCGCTCAGTGCGTCTGCAGCGTCAGCAGCTCAGCAGGGATAAAGGCAGCACCACGTCAGAGACTCAGCGCTGGTGATCAGTGCTGCAAACGCCTGTGATACTGACCCTACCCTCTTCCAGCCCAACCCTCTTCAGACTTCTGACCCCACTCCACCCCTCCTGTCTTCTGACTGTGCCTTGGCCTCAGCCTCTGGTCCTTATCTCTGACTACTGTCTTGGCTGTGAACCTGGGCCCTGTCACTGAATCCCTCATACCCACTCCAACCTGCCAGTATTCCTTAGAGAAGCACCGATCCAAGCAGTCTCCTCCGTTTGAGCTGGGGCTCAGTGCCACTGCCTTCAGGAGCTGTCCTGGGTGGAGGGGAGGGGTGGTGTGAGTCCGGTGCACCTTCTACACTGCTGGGTATGGGCTTTGTGCTTTCTCCCCAGGGCTGCCCAAAGAGCTAGCTGGATCTACAGGGCAGGCTTCCTCTTTTCCTGAGCACGGCAGAAGCTGTTTGCATGCTGCTGACAGTGTGTTTGCTTAGAGCCTCCAGACACTAGGGGAGGGCACCATACACATCCATAAATAATCAGCCTCTTGCTGGGAATTTCCTAGTTAAACAGTTTAAATAAATAGATGTGAATCTCCCCAAATGGGAGCATTTATGTAACTGCATTGCAGTCTCCTGCAAGCTGTTTCCCACAGGAATCCCCGGCTGAGGGACAAGAATGGCCTTGGTCACACAGTTGCTACAAAGGGCTGCATTGTCCTCATGAGGGAGGGAGGAATCCACCATTGGTAGGCACTTTCTCTTGCTCTTGACTGTCCCATCTGCATCACTGCAAATACAGGGCATGATCTGGCTGGCTGCTCTGCCATTTCAAGCAGTCAAAGAAAGACATAAGTGTAACCCCCCTTGCCCGATAAGCCCCACACCTTCATTTGTGCAGTGTATTTGAGGAGACTGGTAAAGTAATTACCCCGCAGTTAATATAAGACGTGCAATAGTGGGTCATCCACAGGGCTTAACGTGTGTCTTGGCCTGCAGGGTTCCAGTCCTGGAAAAAAAATTCAAAGTGAGGTTGGGCTCCTAGAAATGTATTCTTACACAAAAGGGCTATTCGCTGGAGCTACAGATCAAAGGCAGCTTCTCTCCAAAGCCTGATCGCCTGCAATTGTTTATTTTGAAGCTAGAGAGATGGATATTCACACTTCAGTTAGCTGTTTCCTAGTTTCTTCTCCGAAAAAGCACTAGAGCCAGTGACATACGAATGAATGTAGAGAAAGTAAAGTTGTCCAACTTTACTTGTTGGTCCAAAATACAGGCAATAGAGACAAATGCCACTTTCAGACATGGCCCCCCTGTGCATATTTGGGCTGGGGGGGGGGGGGGGGAGGATGTGCAGCTCAAATATGCATGGGGATCAGCTGATCTGAAAGCCACGCAGGGGGGCCTTTCAGACCGGCCAATTCCCGCGCATATTCGGGCTGCGCCCCCAGAGCCCAAATATGCACGGGGGGGGGACATGTCTGAAAGTGGCCAAAGTAGTACAATGATATCTTTCATTGGACCAACTCCAGTTGGTGGAGATATAGCAAAAGCGTGCATACCTCCATCAATGGGATTGGTCCAATGAAAGATATAATTGTGCTACTTTGTCTCTATATACTAATTGACCTAGAATGTCTCACAGACAGAATGCTAGAGAGTCCTGGGGAGGAACCAGTTATTGTACATGTGGGTACCAACGTAGGGAGATGTAGGACGGAGGTTCTGGAGGCTAAATTTAGGCTTGGAGAAGAGACATCTGAGAGGGAATAGGATAGAAGTTTATAAAATCATGAATGGTGTGCAACATGTAAATAGGGAACAGTTATTTACCCTCTCAAATGGGACTAGAACTAGGGGACACCCTGTAAAACTAACAAGTAGCAGATTTAAAACAAATAAAAGTATTTTTTCACTTAACGCACAATAATGTTGTGGAATTTGTTGCCAGAGGATGTGGTCAAGGTCAGTGGTACAGCTGTGTTTAAAAAATGATTGGACACGTTTCTGGGGGCCATGTCCATTAAAATAGCAGCTATTAGCCGGGTAGGTTTGGGGGAATGTAACCTCTTACTGTCAGGAGCTGGGAGTGAACGGCAGGGAATGGATCTCCCCATTCTGATCTGTTATTACTTCTTCCAAGCAGCTGAGATTGACCACTGTCGGATGCAGGTGCTGGGCTTGATGGACCACTGGTCTGACCCAGTAGGGCACGACTTATGTTCTTATGGGAATGTACTAGCAAGAATAAGCTGTAACGGGTTGTACAGAAATGCAAAGAAGCTGCATATCAGTCAGTTAAATACTTATCAGGTGCAATGGAGCTGCAGAGAGTGATAGCTAGGTCTAAAGGACATAGGAAAAAATGGAGATGGTACAGAGGAGAGCTACAAAGATGATAAAGGGTATGGAGCAGAAATCATATGAGGATGAGGAGCTGGACATGTTTAGCTTGGAGCTCAGTCACCCGCACATAAACTCAACCCCACACAGACTTGCTTAGATGCACTACCAGGGATGGTGGGTGGCGGTAGTGGTGTCAGCCAGCTTCCTATGGTGGCAGGCCAGCCTCCAGTCTTGCTTAGCATTGCCTGTCTTCCCCAGCGGGTTCTGTGCATGCGTGGCACCCAATCTTCTCCATGGTGCTGCTTGTGCTCAGTGACCAGCACTCTGGTGGTAGTGGGCTCCAGGCAAAAGCAGGGCATTGCCCACTTTAGGAGGAACTGTGGGATTTCCCCACAAAAGTAAGGTGGTCTCATCTAAGATGAACCTATTGGGGGACATGCTCCAAGGGGCGCCTTGTATGTGGTCAGGTCACTGCCTGTGTGTGTGTTCCACTAAGAGCCTGATCCACTCATGCCAGTGGGAATCTTCTCTTGGTGTCAAGGATGACTAGACCAGGCCTTGCGAACTCAGCTCCTACCCCAAGGCTCTGCACAGCCAACCCTGACTAATTGTGCTGCCTCCAGACCTGCACCAGCACTGCCGCCCCTCTCCAGCCCTCTCACCTTGCCCTGCCCCCTTGGGTCATCACAAGTGCAGCACCCCCATTCATGCCCGGCATTGCCTCCTCTCCCCAGTCTCTCACTAGCACAGCCCCCCACTCATAGCCAGGCCTGCCCCCTGGTCTCTCACTAGCACTGCCCCCCCACTCATAGCCAGGCCTGCCCCCTGGTCTCTCGCTAGCACTGCCCCCCACTCATAGCCAGGCTTCCTCTCCCCAGTCTCTCACTAGCACTGCCCTCCACTAATAGCCAGCCCTGCCTCCTGGTCTCTCACTAGCACTGCCCCCCTGCCACTCATAACCAGCCCTGCCCCCTGGTCTCTGACTAGCACTGCCACCCCCTCTCACTCATAGCCAGCACTGCCCCCTGGTCTCTCACTAGCCTGGGCCCCCACTCACACCCAACCCTGCCTGTCCCGGATTCTCACCAGCACTGCTGCTTACTCCCACCCACTACTGCCCAGCATTGCCTCCTTCCTCCTGTATCTCACCAGTACTGAACCCCACTCACACCCAGCTCTGATCCATCCCAGCCCTCAAAGCAGGGAGACAGCTGTGTTCCCATTTGTGGTCCGGATCAGCTTGGATGTACCTGTCTCCTTCTCCCAGAAGCTTGCTTATTCTTGGAGGTGTCTATACAGTTTCTAGCAAAGCCTGCTCCATTCAGCTTCGCTGCCAGAGAGTCACCAGAACTCTAGCACTTACTGGGAGTCTACAAAACAAGTGGCAGACCCATGTTGGGCTGAGCTAGTGCCTCAGCTGGCACAATGCAGACGCAGGGCTTGAACCAAAAATGAATTGAAGGACAGGTTCTTCTGTCCACACTGTGACCAGACCATGCACCTTGCAACAAGGATAGGAACTCTTTAGCCTGGGGGCGGGGGGGGGCATTGTGCAGTCATTGATTCCCAGGCCCAGCTTTCCATGCCAAGTGCAGTGATACAAAGGGGTGAGGGTGGGGGCAGGGCAAATCCATTTGAGTGGGAATCACAACCCTCCCTTACATTCTGTGTCTTGGCTTGTCAATGGGACTAGTGAGGGGCTGCGGAGCTGCCTGGTGCTGTGCTGACTGAAACTAGGGATTAACAAACCTGACCTTTGCGATGATCCAGTTTGACCTCCAGCCCTACATGGGCCAGTGCCTTCCCCCAACCATTAACTGACATGGCTGGCTGAGCTCCAGCAGGAGCTGAAGAAAAAGATGGAACTTTTTTATAGCCTGAACATATCTAACTTCAGCAGCCATCCCCAGGATGAGTGACAACAAAGGATGCTGTGGCAGGTGTTGTGGGTGAGTTCTTGCAAAACTTACCCCACTAGTCACTGGGGATCAGTTAGGTAGGGATTAATTGGCATTCCACAGCCTGGCTTAATTCCAGTCAAGGACAGGCACCTTTTTACCTGTTCCCATGCCAGGAGGCAGCTCCCTATGCCCTCCTACACCCCTTGAGCATAGTGGTGCAGCAGCTGAGTGACTGGATCCTGAAGGCCA
Organism: Sphenodon punctatus; assembly: GCA_003113815.1. Taxonomy (NCBI): domain Eukaryota; kingdom Metazoa; phylum Chordata; class Lepidosauria; order Sphenodontia; family Sphenodontidae; genus Sphenodon; species Sphenodon punctatus. The sequence goes on along the minus strand of QEPC01002185.1, from coordinate 737,242 downwards.
TGGGTCATGGCCATGGCTGCTCCACTGCCCTGAGACTTAGAAATGGGCTCTCTCCACCCACCCACTCCACCTTGCACACATTGTCCTCTCACTCCATGGATGTGGAATGGAGGCTCAGGATTGGGAGGCACATGCTACTGGCATATGGGGAGCAGAGATGACTTTGCTGCTATGATGCAGGCTCCCATTCAAATGGCCCATGGTTCTAAGCAGCCGCCACTTGTGCAACCCCTAATCCCAGCCTTTGCTGAGCCTCTTCTACAAGTCACTGAGTTCCCAAGGAAGCACATTCCTGGTATCACAGGTGAGTGTGCACTTTGTCTGTCTCAATAAAAGGTGGAAAGAGTGCCAGTGCCAGGGGGCAGATCCAGATGCTTCAGACAACCTGTCAAAGACTGGTGTAATTTAGTGTGCATGGCTGGAATGAAGCATTTTCTTGACTTCTATTCAAAGTAGGATTTACTCCCTGTTCCATTTCATGCCAGCTGTAAAACCAACAGCAGCTGGTGGGAGGGAAACTAGTAAGGAATTATTAACAGAGACCAGACAGCGCATCCAAACCCTAGTAAATAATGAGGGCACACTTCTGTATGCTGTACCAATGGCAGTTCCATCCAATCTCCGGGAGCATTCTTTGGCCGTCCCCTCCTCACACTCCTCCAGGGGCACCATGGGGGATGGGATTGACAATGGGAGGTGTGGGGACAGCTGTCCAGCCATGTAGCTCTGTCTCCTGCTCATTCCCCACACTCTGTCCCTTTTCCCACAGAGAACACCATCGCTCTAGGAGCCTGTAGAGGGGACAGAGGGGTCCAGGGACATAACCGATTGTGTGGGGTCAGGAGGTTCACTCTCCAAGACTATCCTGCTTATGCCCGTCTGCAGCTCAGCTCTGTCTGCGGGAGGTGCCTCTTTGAAGGCAGGTGCAAGACTGATGGTGCTTTCAGAGAGAGATGTAGGAAATACTCATGGCAGCAGCAAGCATGCAACCTGTCAGCATGATTCACTGAGTAATTAGAGAATAATACACTGTAACTATTTGGAGATAATAACAATACGTCAGGATTGACTCATGTGCCCTGAGACTTGGGGCTGGTGGGCCCTGGGCCCACCCACCCCACAGTTACTCTTTCCAAAGCCTTGTATGCTGCTAGCACAAGCGGTAGAGCAGGGCTGGGGCAGAGGCTGCAGGTGTGGCAGGCACAGCGAGCTGCTGCAGGCTGGGTGTGGTTTCTAACAGGGGCAAAGCTGTTCAGACAGAGCACCTGGTGTCACTGATAAAGGGCTGGACATCGGCTTCAGAAAAGGAGTATTTGCTTGTAGGAGTGGAAATGAGGCTGCTGCCTAGGATACAAGAACTAGGGCTGCTCAGCCTCACGCTGCTGGGCACAACGTGGCTCCAGCAGGGCCGTTATCTCACAGAGACCCTGATCCTTGCTAGAGAGCTGACCCACTGGCTTCAGGGTAGCTGCTCCAGTGTCAGCGGTGGGTGGATCACAGCCAGGGTGCGCCTGTTCAGCAAGCTGGAGCTGAGTATGGACTTTAGCAGCAGTCCCGACAGGAGGCTCAGTGGCCTCTGCTAGCAAGCAAGATAGCATGAGGAGGAGCAGGGCATGAATCTGGATCTGGGGCATGCACGCTGACATTGAGGTACTAGCCCCTTGTGCCTGGCCTGAGGAAGGCCATTGTTGTGCTTACTAGTGAACCAATCTGGTTGGTCCACACCATTTCCCACCCCCTCCCCACACTCCTGATTAGAACACCTTGCTTTCTTTTCCACTGACCACCCCTCACCTGGCCTACAGAAGGCCCCAGCAGGAAGTGTCTGTACAGTACAATGTCTCCTCAACTTGTCTGGAAGCCTGAGGCCCTGTCTCCCTCTTCCTGCCACTGCCCCTGTAGCTTCCTGGTGTTAATTCTCTGATCCTCCCCCTGTACAGTGCTAACCAGCTGCTCTGCTCCAGGCTTGGCTGCCAGGTTCCTGATGCTTTGCCATGACCTCCAGGAGGTGGAGGATTCAGCTTGAGTATGGAGGTCACTACTCTCATAAGCCTGCCTATGCTTGCATCATCAGATGACATTGTTCCTGAATCTGACCAGGAGGCCACTGAGCCAATCTAGTGAACCAATCTGGTTGGTCCACACTGAGCCTCCTGTCGGGACTGCTGCTAAAGTCCATACTCAGCTCCAGCTTGCTGAACAGGCGCACCCTGGCTGTGATCCACCCACCGCTGACACTGGAGCAGCTACCCTGAAGCCAGTGGGTCAGCTCTCTGGCAAGGATCAGGGTCTCTGTGAGATAATATGACATGCCCATTGCAGGCTTTCTCTAGTGTGTTTTCAGTGTCTCTCTGTGGTTACTGGAGGAGCAGAAGGAGGGAGTTGACTCTTGGCTGCATCCACATTATGGTGACTCTGGTTTAGTGAAGCAAGAAGCCTGATGCCCCATATTGGGCACCCATTCAGGGTTTGCACTTTCACATGAATAGGAAGAAACAGGTCTGGGCTGAGAGCTGCTTGAAAGAGCAAGAAGTGAAGGGGTCCCAGTCAGCTGGAGATGATCCCTTCCAGAGTGGATCCTGCACCACTTGCAGACAAAACAATTTCCAACTCCTGGAACTTGTACCGGCAGTAGTGGTAGGACAGGCACCCAGCGGGGTGGATTTGGCAGGTTTAGGGAGGGAGAGGGAGAAAACTCAAGAGCCACAGGTGACAGGCTGGGGTTGACACTAGGCTGCTTTCAAAGAGGAAAGTCTCCCATGTCCCATTTGTCACTTCCGAGGCTCCCACGATTGCTTGCTACGTGCTCATGCAGTCTGAGTGGCAGCTAGCGAGTCTCATTCACTAGGTTTCAGCACTCTCAACATTTCCATTTTTACAGTGTTTGATTATGTATTAGGCATTTACAATATTAACCTTTCCTCTGACAGCGGCTCTAAGGGCCTGTTAAAAATGCAACTCTTGCTGGTGTCTGCACTTCAAGTGGCCAAAGTTAATGAATCAAAGACCCAAAATGTACAAATCCCCCTTCTAAGCAGTGACCCTGCTGCAGAACATCCGACGCCCACTCCTGGCTCACAGACAGCTGCCAGTGACATTCTGTGGGGAGGGCTTGGGTTACCCATCCCTCTCCCAGCAGCGGCCAGTTCCCTCCTCTTCCTCTCACCCATTATTTCCTCTCCCCTTAGTCCCAACAGTAATTCACAGTGTGGCAAAGCCAGGGTGCCCAGCAACACCAGTCACAGTGTAGGGACACTACCCGCGGCTGTTTAACACACACAGAAGAATCTTGAGTGTTTGTTGCCACCTTAATAGAGTCCAACAAAGCCCCAAATGGAAACACAGTCCAAGCTAGTCCCCTTGGCTGGGAGACCTGCCCCCAGAAAAACCAAGTGTCTCTAGCTGAGAGGGCTGTGAGCACTGGGGAACAAAGACAGGACAAAGCAAGGGGGCCCATGTCATGGGGAGCTATGAACCCAGCAATGATGCATTCATGCTGTGAGACTGCCCTGGGTATTATGATGGGATGGTCATGATGTCAAAGGTCAAAAGATGTTTGTATTACTAACCACTGATTGTAAAAGACAGAGGGAAACTTATTATATTGGGAGTTTGCTCAAGATAGTTGAACCATAACCATTAAATTAGCATTTTAAAACCTCAAAAGCCAGAACAATCAGCCCATATAGGTAACAGAGGCCATCTGTGTAAACTTAGGTTAAGGCTATATTATATACAATAGCTAAATGACCAACAATGGAATTTAATAAAAAACTCAAAGTAAGGTGACTTGAAGAGGCATGCCCACTTCTCCACGACACAAAGGAGAAAGTGAAAGGGAATGGTGAAGTCAGTGCATATGTAACACCTTTGGCCAGATAATTTGATATAAAACAACAGAAGTTTTATTTCATAACCAACAGGAGAACATAACGGCAAGGAGAACTAGGAGGAACGTTACTTCCAGACAGTTCCTGTTTGAAATTGTCCTCTATAGTCTGTCTTGCTTCACAGGAGCAACTCTCTCTCTCTGCCAGCCCAGCAGTCATTCCACTTAGCGATCACCAGTGTGTGGGGAGGTAATGGATGGAATATTCCATTTCAGGACTGAAAGTGTTAAGTGTATACCCTTCCAAGTTACCATCTTCTGCCTTATCTATGTGAAGCAACCTATACATTATACAACTGGAACCAATGTAACCAAAATATAACTTGCTACATACCAACTCTACATATTATATCAGTAACAGCATCTTTTTTAAAAAAAAAAATGTAACTTACAGCAACTGGCCTGTAATTTACAGCAACTTGCCATCTGTACACATACAAAGTGGGCAAGTGGTGTCTGGAGATAAAGAGAAGCTAGAGCATGCAGCAGGAGCTCATGGAGTCACAGAGCTGGAGGGTACATTAAGGGTCATCTAGTCCAGCCCCCTGCACCACTGCAGGACCTGCCACACCCCAACTCTCTGAACAGAAAAATCCCACCAATAGTTACAAACAGAGACTGGGACCAACCAGAGCACACTGACGTCAGAAATAGCAGAGAACAGTTTTAGAAAAAGAGAGATTCAGATGTCCCAAACAGGTGAGCCACACACATCCTGCAGAGGAAGGCAAAAATCATCCTCAGAGAGTATTTTAAAATGAGATGCTACCACACATGGCCATCCAGGAGCCACTCATCTGACCACCTGTCTGAAGGTGGTGTGGAGGAATGCGTCCTCCCATGAACCACACAGTCCCCACTCATGGCCGCACATGGCATACTGCTGAGAAATTTGGAGTGCCCCATGCACCGCAAGTCAAAAAAGCACATGGCAAACGGTGCCCACGCATCCCCTGCCTGTACGAACCAGGGTGGCCAGCCATGCCAGCAGACTGGTCCACTGCTCAGGTACTGTGGGTGGGGGACACAACCCTTTGCAAGTCAGAAAATGGCCACGAGCACTGGGGATCCCAGGTTCCCCAGCGCTCACGCTGAGACGTGTCAATTTCAAAGGCCAGCCCAGAGCACTTCCCCCTCCCCCATGGTCTGTGGCAGCGGAAGTATGAGGCAGCTGCCATGATAGCCACACTGGGAACTGCATGTTAGCATCCCTCCCACATATGGCCTGAATGGCCGCAGCCCCCCAGCCTTGCTCATTTAAAAACACCCAGAGTCGACTGCCAATCTGCCCAGAGGAAAAAAATCCTTCCTGACTCCAAATATGGCAGTGAGACCTTGAGCATGCATGCAGGTCGTGTTACGTGGACCCCTGGTCCCCCCCAGAATGGAGGTCCCCCCCTTGTGATAGCCAACTGTCTTGGACCCGGGGGTCAGTGAAACCCACAGGGGTAACCAAGGGCAAGAAGGCTTGGGGTAAAAACCCCACACTGGATGCAAGGCCCCTCTCTCTTCTCCTACTATCCCTGCAAACCGCTTGTGCTTTAAACCCCACCAGCCAGACCGGGGCTGTGTTTCTCTGTGTTTCTCTTCACAACCTTGCTCCCCCCTACCTCTCTGCACTTATCACCCTCCATACTCCAGCCCGTGCACTTCGCTCCTCCTCTGTCCCTTCTCTCACCCTTCCA
>QEPC01002185.1:709257-728634 GCA_003113815.1 Sphenodon punctatus | reverse complement strand
CGTACTGTCCTCAGCTTGATCCTTTGAACATGTGGAGACCCCAGTTTAAGTCTTTAAGCCAATTCCCCCCGAAGTTTAAGGAACGGTGATTATTGGGGTACATCACCCCGAGAGGTCACGAGTGGGAGGGGGTCTCCTGTTAACAGATTGGTGGAGAATGTGGGCAAGCACGTGGTAATAATCCATGGAGGATTGTCCACAGAGGCATATGTAGCTACAGCCAGCCGAAACCCCCATATTTCTATCTCTTTCCCGTGTCATTTTCTATCTCCTTTCTCCTCTCTGGACCTGTGGATTTAAGGATTCGGGGTCTGGGTTGTTGGGGAGGAATTGTATTGGGGCAGTGGGTTGTGAATCTTGAGGTTGCAAAGGCAGCCCTGGGATCGGTGTGTGTGTAGAAGCGGACTGAGGTCCAGTTTAAAGAGTCTCGAATGTGCAGTAGAGCGTGTGGAGCAAATTGGAGAAGTGGACTGAGGTCCAGTTTAAAGAGTCTCGAATGTGCAGTAGTGCGTGTGGAGCAAATTGGAGAAGTGGACTGAGGTCCAGTTTACTGTGAAAGTCTCAAACGTGCAGTGGCACGTGTGGAGCAAATTGGAAAAGCGGACTTGGGTCCAGAGTATTGGAGCAGACATAGTCTAGATAACTTGAAATTTTGTCTTGGCAAGGTGGGGAGCGGTTTGAATATGCTAGGATTTTTGAGTCAGGAGGCACAGAGCCAGTACTGGGAACAGTGGGGTCTCTCATCCATAATCTTGGGTGGGGGGTCATTGGAAACTATTGGTATGGGGGTTGCTTGGGTAGTCTTGTGTGTGGGGATCCTAGTGTGGGTCCCCCAATTGATAAGAATTTGTTGGGGTGGGACTGTGTCAGTCGCCCGGGGAAAGTACTATTGGAATGTGTAGGTTGTTCAAGGGGGAGGTATCAGGATGGGCTCTGGGGAAGCAAGCCACTCATGGGAAGTAGACGAGATGTTTTGCCAGGGATAGCTAACTTAGAGAAATGGGCAACAGAGAAGGGGGGATGCCCATGGAAGCCGAGATGCTTTAAGACCCAGGACCCGGTGGCATCAGTTAGCAAAGCATATGATGGACATTGCCAGAAGTTTAAACCTAAAGGCAATGAAAGGGATGCGTGTGCCGCATGGGCATTGTGGTGCGCTTGTGGGGATTTGAGGGATTTGTTGGGAGAGACTAGGCAGAAATGCGAAGCAGAAGGGAAAAGGATAGAGAAGTTGAAAGCTAACTGTACAGAATTGGAAAAAATCAGGGGCGAACTGGTAGCCGAGAAGTGGAATTTAACCTCATTTCTAAGGAAAGCGCAGGAAGAATCCACTGAGGCATTGGCCAGGGCGGAACAGATAGAGAGGGAGTATGAGGGAGCAATTAGGGCAAGCCCAAATAGCAGCTCACTTCCTGGCAGAACAAACTCAGACTGCAAAGGTCACAGTGAGCCATGACGCTTGTGAGGCAGCAATAGAAAAGCTAAAGGGAGAACTGGACTTGCATAAAGGCTTAGTGGCCGCTGTGCGAGTCCAAGATCTTCCTGGAGTGGGGTCACTGCTAGTCCCTAAGAAAGAGTGCAGTCTGCCTAGTGATGCTATTTCTGAGGCCCCGTATAATCCCACGTGGCTAGCCTCGGAGCCAGTGGCCCCAATTGTAGGCCGGGATGTGGATCGTACGGGGGCAGGAGGAAGGAATACCCATGAGGAGGTCCAGGAAATGATTCGATGGACCCTTTCACAGGCAAAAGCAGTTGCTGAGCAGTTGGGTCCATTGAATTCAGAGACCGTGATTTCCTGGATGGCTAGAGTCTGGCAGATATACCCCATGGCGGATGGGGTGGATCTAACTCAGTTGGCCCGGGCTGCCACATCCCCCGCAGATATGCCTGTCCTGGAGACAGGGCTGAGTATGACCGACCCCCGTGACACCACATGTGGTGAGTGGATGACGGCAGTACTACAGGTCCTGCTCCCAGGGCAGAGCCCGCAAAGGCTGTTTCTTCTGGAGACTCAGGTTCCAGGAGAACAACCCGAGGCATACTTAGTGCGAAAGAAACTGTTGGGGGCTTTAGCAGAGGTGGTAACTCCGGTCCAGAGAAACGGGAGGCAGGTCATGCAATATGACAACCGGGAATTTGTCGAGGCAGTATATGATGGACTTGCCACTCCAATCCAAATAGCAATGGGAAGAATAGACTTATCCCAGATAACCTGAGACGAGCTATTGCTAGGCATCAGGCAAGTAGCAAATCTGATGAGGAAGATAGGAGAAGGTAAGCGGCCTGATAGAAAGCAACAACTAGAGCAAGTGCAGGCTGTTACTTTTAATGGCCCCCACTTCTCGGTGCCCTTCGGGCATGCCATGAACCCCACGCCTAGGAACAACCCCTGGAATGTCCAGGATCCTGTAGGGTTCCCCAAGAGCCCCCCTCCATGGGCAGGTCCCCAGGACAGGGCTTGGAGTGAGATGATGATGTTCACCAACCTGTTTTGGGGAATGTATATCACTCATCTATCAATGTGGCTCCCCCACTATGCCCTAACCAGCAGCAGTGGTCCCTGGTCCATGTATGCATAATAAAGTTGTAAATAAACCCCCCTGTTTTGCTTGTTTGTTTTGTTTCTTTGTAGAGTAGTTATGTGTGGATGTATGCATGGAGGTGGGTTAGCGGGATTTGTGTGTGCTCTTGACTGTGGAATGGGTGATGTATGTCAGCAGAGGTATGCGTGCGTGTTTGAGGATTTTTGTCTGATGCCTGATGTGGGAGTTGTGAGATGGGGTGCATGTATCCCCATGTGGGTATATGTGTGAGTGGCTCTGAAAGAATGTATGAGATTGTAGTTTGCATTTCCAGCTTGATTGGTGTGGGCGCTGGACTGTAGGAGTGTAAAATGTGAGTGGAATTGTGTGAGCGTATGTGCAGGTGTGATGGATGTTTTGTATGAGGCTTGGGTGTGTATGTATAGGATGACAGCTTGAAGAGCTGGTTTGTTTTGTTGTAGAGAAGGATGGGACTGTGTGTGCATGATTAGGGTCTGTATGGATTGGCAGCTTGATCCATGGAGAAGCTGCAGCCAGTTGGGACAGGACGGGGGGAGACAAACCCCCCTCACCCTTTCCTCTTTCTGTTTTTTTTCTTCCCTTGAATGGCTCCCGATTCCATACCCTGCCCTAGCTTCCAGGGTCAGTGAAGCAAACACTGTACCTTGGGAGGAGGGGCCTCCTCGGGCCCCCTGTGGTTCTTTCAGGTCCCCCCCCCCCCATGAAAGGTTTGCTTACAGTCTCGGGAAAGGGATAGGGGGACCTAATACAGTGTTCATGAGCCTCCCCCTCTCCCCTGTTCCTGGGAACCCCCCCGCCTCATCTGGTTAGCTCTTCCACCCTTGCTCAGTAGAAGAACTGGCAGCCTCTTCACAAAGGCAGCCATGAATGGGAGGGTAAGGCCCAGGAGACCAAGGGAACAGATGTACCCCCACGGGGCACGCCACCGGACAGTATCTCAGTCAATCCAGCTGTGAGATTAGCAGCGCGGGTAAGCAACCTGATCATCAGGCAAACCTTTCATTTCAGGTTTTGCTATAGCGAGACTGGAGGGCCACACAGAACTCTCATTGGGGTGGCCGCCTGGAAAGCCACGGGGGGAGTTGTGGAGAGAGTGGTTGTAAAGTTTTACCACAACAGCTCCACTAGATGGGAGCTGGTTATGAGAGGAGATCCCCACGTGATACAGTTCATCACGGACCGAGTTGTAATTAGAGGAAGGCCGGGGAACAGATATCCAGTCCTGGAAGGGAACCAACCTCCATCAACTCCCCTCCGCCGGGAAATGTGGGAATTCAACCTCCTTATTGGATATGTCAGTGATGACAATTAAAAAGGTTCATAAAATTGTCCATCTCTTTGGCTTCCCCCCCTCCTTCTTCTTTGAAGGAGGGACTCCCATGTCCTCAGTCTCTCTCCTTGTCATTGGTTAACCCTCGCTCCCGGGCGAGAAGCCCCCAGATTCCTTTGTCTCACCAGGCAGATCCAGAAGTAAGCGGAGGATAGGAAGAGTGGAGCTGGTGAGCCCCTGCCAGGAAAAGAGCCCATGGAAAGATCCACGAGCCCCGTGCAAAGATGGAAAGAGTGGCACTCCAAAACTTGGTGCCAGAAACAGAGCCTGTGGATCTGGATGTTTACCGGAGCCAGTCCCGAGCCCCCACTTGTCACGTGCAGCTTCCCAGCCAGGACAGCCAGCGGCGCGCAGCACAAGCGGCTCCCTTGCAGCTCCAAAAGAACTTTCAGCTCCAAAACGTGAAGCAAGCCCTCCAGCACAGCAGGACCACCAGATGTTGGGAACTCAGGTTTGCTTTGGGAAGGTGTTTTGCCACCCGGGCCGCCTCTTTGCATAACATTGACCCTTGATCCGAGGAACTTTTCAGTTTGCTCCAGCGCTCCAGGCCACAGCAGTTGTTACAGCATCTAGCCAGAGCCCTCTTGGAGTTGCCTCAGCTCCTTCCAGCAGCTGAAGCGTATGGACTATTATGCCTTATAGGACACACACCTGGATGGAATTGTCCCATCCAACGGAGTTCCTTGTTAAAGGTACAAACTGGCAATCTGGCTCAGCCCTTCTGGCCATGGGGTATCATCGGGGAGTGGTGAATTATAATTTGGAAATTGGGACCTAAAATTAAAAAGAGATCCATTCCTCTAAAGCATGCACGATCTCTCAAGGAAATTAGTGAACCCTGGCCAAGGCTTGCATGTGAATAAAACTAGAGTAACCTGTGGTGATGTTTTTGATTCCTCCAGACCTCCTCCGGAGAGAACCCAGGTGGCTCTAGCCAGATTGTAAAGGTAACAAGCAGTTCCCCAGGTGTACCTATGTATATAATTTCTTGTGTGTGTTGATTTCCCCCCTCATATTTCATTGACTCCCTTAGGTATTTTCCCCCTGTATTTCATTGATTTCATTGACTCCCCTAGATATTGTCCCCTTGCATTTCATTGATTGATTTTCCCCCTTGTATTTCATTGATCTCATTGATTTTATTGTTCCCCCTCGTATTTCATTGGTGTTTATAGTTTGAATACCCCGGTCTGTACTGTGTTATGTTTCCCTTCGTCCCGTTTCCTCCCGCTCCTCCCCACATTGGTTGTCCCCTCCATCACCCAGAATGCTCCACCCCCACCATCTCATTGTGTGCTATGCCATTCCGCAATTATGGGGAACACCGTCTTGCTGAACTGAGGTTATGGATACCAGTGTCCTAAGAGACTCCAACCGATTTCTTTAGTCATAGATCTTCCAGTGGCTGGTATTTTTACATGTTGTGGGCCAATGTATTGAACCAGGTAGGCTGCGGTGCAGGGTTGGCCCATCCTATAATTGTGGGAACCGTTTTACAGGGTAAAAAGTTCCCAATGGGGGAATTGTTACGTGGACCCCTGGTCCCCCCCAGAACGGAGGTACCCCCCACCTTGGGATAGCCAACTGTCTTGGACCTGGGGGGTCAGCAAAACCCACAGGGTAACCAAGTGCAAAAAGGCTTGGGGTAAAAATCCCACACTGGATGCAAGAGGAAGGGGGGGGGAGACATGGAAAATAAGGATCGGGCCCAGCCACCATAGCTCCTAGCGAAAAGGGACCACTCATGGAAAGATACCAGCCTAAGGTTGAGAAACAGATTGGAAGGGAGAGCCCTCTGAATAAAGAATGGGGTTGTTAAGGAGATGGGCTCACCCTGTTGTAACAAGGAACTGGTAGCCATGACTCAGTACAGAAACCCCCCAATCCCTGCATTCCCCAAGAGAAACCAGACACACACCCATTGTACCCTAAAGACCGTTGTTAGCCTTACCTCCCCTCCCTGCGTCTTCTGTTTATAGTTTCCCCCTGTGACAAAGATATCTTGGGCATCTAGTATAGCCCTCTTTGTCATGGAAGTAACCTCCCCTCGTTAGCCCATTGTACACCCCAAACGACCCTTCGTAGCCTCCCAAACTCCTTTGTCTGCACCCTTTAACTGCCCCTGGTTTTTCCCTTCCCTCTCTGAGAAGTCTTGAGACCCAGATACATGCAGGTCGCTCTGTGCGTGTCTGCGTTAAGACTTCTTCCAGACTCTGGTCTGTCCCTTCTTTCTTCCTCCATACCCCGAGCTCCGCTGGATCCGTGGGCTGCCTGTCCCGTCTCAACAGGCCAGGAAAAGGTAACTGCAGGTCCAGACTTTCCCAGCCAACTGGGGAAGCCCTTTTTCCCTCCCTGTCTCTTTCTCTCTCCCTATCGCGTTCTCTTGCTCCCCCTCACTGAGCCAACACCAGAATACCCGCCCCCCTCTTCTCCTACTATCCCTGCAAACCGCTTGTGTTTTAAACCCCACCAGCCAGACCGGGGCTGTGTTTCTCTGTGTTATATACCAATAAACCTGTTGTTTTTGGATACCTGTCTCCTTCTCTCTCTTTCTATTTGGGGCGGGTACATAAACTGCCTGTAGCGTGTACTGTCCTCAGCTTGATCCTTTGAACACGTGGAGACCCCAGTTTTAGTCTTTAAGCCAATTCCCCCCGAAGTTTAAGGAACGGTGATTATTACGGTACATCACCCCGAGAGGTCATGAGTGGGAGGGGGGTCTCCTGTTAACAGCCCCACCAACAAGGCACCTGATATACAATTATAGCACCCAGGGTTCAGAATATGCATCAGCAGTTCCACCTCCAGCTGCAGACAATTTTGATGCGTGAGGAAGAGAGAAAGCAAAACCCAACGGGGGGGTGGGGTGGGAGTGTTTTTCCTGTAGCATCAAACAAACAATAAAATAAAAACACCTCACAAGTTGAGTCATAAATTTATCCAACTCCATTTTAAAGCTATTCAGATTCGTTGCTCCCACAACTGCCCCTGGAATTGTCCAGCTGCCTGTAGTTCACTGCTCTGATCGTTAAAAATCTTCTAATTTCCAGCCTAAATTGATTTATAACCAGCTTGTATCCATTAGTTTTTGTACCCATGCTCACCTTTAGTTTGAACAAATCTTTCGCTTCTATTGTGTTAACTCCCTTGATATATTTGTACAATGTAATCATCATACCTCCCCTCAGCCTTCTTTTTGATAGTCTGAATAAGCCAAGCTCTTTTAGCCTCATCTCACAAGGTAAAGTCCTCCATTCCTCTGATCATCCTGGTAGCTCTTCATTCCACTTGTTCCAGTTTAAGTTTATCCTTCATGAACATGGGTGACCAGAACTGAACACAGTATTTCATATGCAGTCGGTCTTACCAACGCCGTATACAGAGACAACACTACCTCCCTATACCACTCCTAATAACATCCCAGGGTAGTACGGGTGTCCATTGTGCAATTTGTTTTCATTTTGTTTAATTACTAAAATGATTGATGGCCTGTTCATTTTCGTAATTAAAATACAAAAACGACAGGCCATGGTAACAAAAACAGATGAAATGAAGGGGGGAAAGTATCTGTGTTCATTACTAAAACCATTACTAAAACAAAAATACCTGTGCACACACAAAATTGCTGTAGCAGCTGTTCTAGCATACGTGCCCTTTTCCAAAATAACACCAATGATGCCGGTGTCATTTTGAGAAAGGGCTGCAAGACCTGGCTTTTCTGCCAGGCATTTGGTGGGAAGGGTGTGTGGGGTGGGTAAATTATTTGTTTGTACAGACTCGGATTTGATGATGCTGTTGATTTGTTTTATATGTTTATGGATTTTATTATTGTTCTACTGTTCTTATGACTGCTGTATTGTAAGCCACCTCGAGTCACCATTTGGTGAGAGGGGCAGGATAAAAATGGATTTATAAATAACCTTGCATATTATACTGAGGAGGTTGCGGGACCAGAGCCTGCAGGAGGAGATGGCGCAAATTAGAGCTTCGGTCCACATGGTGGGTTACCTCCCCCTTTTGAAATCCCCTTTGGAGAGGCCGGCTTATCTTTCTGCTGATATTCCTTTTAGGGGGAAGTATCTATTTATGTGTGCGAGGCTAAATGCCCTACCCTCTGCCCTCTACGAGGGGCATTTGAGGGCTATACCTCTGGCTGATCGATTGTGCCCCTTTGATGCTGAAAGTGTGGAGACGGTCCACCACATATTATGCAATTGTCATCTTTATGACGCTATTCGCACAGAGCTCCTTGCCCCACTCTTTCGGAGGCTCCCAGGGAGAACTGAGTGGAGCCTCCAATTATTTGCCTTGGCAGATATGGATCCTGCAATTACAACTGTGGTGGCGCACTTTTTGATGCGAGCATTTAACTTGCGGACTCTGTTTGTAAACTTTAAGCAGCCCATTGACGGTTAGCCTCGGGTATGTATTAGGAGTTTTATTGGCATACTGTCAAAATTATTATTACTATCTGGTATTGTTTAGTCAGCCACTGAGGAAATTGGATATTTGGCAAGTAGTGTAATTGGGCTGTGGTCGCTAGGGAAATTAGTTATATAGGTGGTTCCGGGTTGCTTTCTTTCTCCTTATGATTGTATTTCTTTAGATTTAGACTGTTGTTTTTATGTTTCTTTTTTCTGTTGTATGTGTTATACTTTTTATGTTCTTCTGGCTTCGGCCGCAATAAATAATTTATTTTATTTATTTTAAATAAATAAATAAATAAATAAATGCACAGAATGGTTCAGCAGCCATTTTGCACATGCACAGTAATTTTAAAATTATTTTTATTTTCCTTTATGAAAACCACCAAACGTTTTTTTTTTAATAAACTAAAATGAACGATAGCTACAGGATAGCATTTGCCTTTTTTTACAGCTGCATCACAGGGTGTAAACAGACAGACGGCAGCTCCAGGGGTGCCCCCATCACCTCCGTCTTGACTGCTCTGTGGAAAGGGCGCCTGTCAGATGTTCAGCCCAGAGCAGGCTGTGGCTACTCCGCGGCAGCCCCTCCAGCAGCACTCCACATCCAGGAGCACGCTGCATGGAGTGGGCTGGCCAAACCCAGGGCAATGGCCAAATGTGGCACTGCTGCCCATCTGTTGGGCAGACCCACAGTGCAGCTACACACCCGTCCATCTGTTGCCCCATTCAGCACCATGGAGTTGCAGGCACCAGCCTAGTGTGTCAGGTGAGTGCCTGCAACTCTATGGTGTGGGGGTGGGGGCACCATGCTGGTCCATCTGTTGTGGACCCAGGTGAAGCTGGTAATAGGTGGCCGCAGGGGTGGGTCCCCAGAGCAGCTATGGGCTCTGGCAGGTTCTCCATCCATCTAAAAACACCCATTGACAGCTCATAGTCATAGTCATTTTATGGGCAATTATAACCCCAAGTCCCTCTCCTCTGTTGTTTCCAACTGACAAGTTCCTAGCTGGTAATTAAAATGCTTATTATTAAACCATAAATGCATCATCTTGCCCTTTGTGCTATTAAATCTCATCCTATTCCTAACACTCCAATCCACGAGGTCATCCAGTTCATCCTGTATGATTTTCCAATCCTCTTTATTGACAATTCCTGCCAACTTGGTATCATCAATAAACTTCATTAGCACACTCTTACTTCCCTCACTTGTAAGGGAGGGGAGGAAGGTGGATCCACAGCATCTCTCTCTCATGTGTTGGGCATTGTTGCCTATAGTACATGTCAGTTTATTCCTATTTATTATTCATATTCCTATTTATTATTCATATTCTTATATGATTATCCTGTTCCTTGTTTAGTGTATACTGGGATGGTTGTATGCTTTGCTATGGACCTTAGTAGAGACTAAAGTGTGTGCTTACTGTGTGTTTGCTTGGGAAGCTATAGGTTAGTTGGGGTAACTTAAGTAGGCAGGCCATGATGATTCTTGAGTAGGACCAAAATCATGTCTGTAAATAAATGCATGATTTTAATTGGATATCTTTGGGGAAGTAGTGGCATGCTTGACCACAACATCCTTTATTTTAGGGTACCAGCTCCAACTACAGTGACTGGTATTTTCCACCGTAGTAAAAGACAACTTACAACATAACACCTGCCCAGAGTGATTGGTCATCTTAATATGGCTGGGAAGCATAAGCATCTCCAACATCTCCAGGGAGTTACATGGAACGATCCTTATAGTTTTAGGGTATAAACCCCCCTGAAAGTCCTTTCTACTCCACCCATCTTTTCACTTCAAACTCTGGGTGAAAACAGACATGATGCTAACACCCTTGGTGGTTATTTATGCCTGTTTCAGGACTGCATAGGGCACCAATACAGCCCTGCAACATGCATAAATTACCACTAAGGGTGGTTAAAGGATGGTTAGCGTCATATCAGTTTTCACCCTCTTTCTAAGCACAATGATTCATGGGAGCATCCATCGTCTAAGAAGGGCATGAATATTTTCATGTATACTTGCTTTTGTTTTGGCACTAATATGTTGTATTGAGATTTGTGTACTGTGTATTTTCAGGGCCTTGTGGATTTTGCATTTTCTACCATTGCTACCAATGGAGAAAATGCAGAATCCATGGGGCCCTGCTTATTATATGGTTAGTATACTATCATTGGCAGTAGAGATTTTTAATGCATTGTTCTTTTTTAAATTAATGTTTTAATAAACAGTAAAATGATTCAGCTGTTCAGTCGAAATCATTGGGTGCTTTTAAATGGACAGCACCCAAGCCTCTGCTCTGCCTCACACCTGGGTGGTCCATCTGTCTAATGGCAGGCCACCAGATGTGCAGGTGAAGCAAAGCCCAGCTTCCAGTGCTATGGAACATCCTGAAGCACTGACAGTGGCGTGTGCCGCCCAAACCTTGGGCACCAGCCGGAGGTGTGGAGAAACTGTCTGTCTGCTCAGTGGACAGCCACTGCAGCTCTGCTCTCAGCCAGGGGTTGTCGCCAGCAGCTCTACGGTGCGGGGAGAGAGTACTACACAGGCAGGCCACAACAGCTGTTGAGCCCATGTAAAGCCGCCACAGGCAGGATTGGATGTGGAGAACGCAGGGCTTGCCCCCACCCCCACCCTGGAGCAGGTCCAGGGGTGGCCAGCCCCGCATCCATCTGAAGACACCCATTGTCTCACCGTGGTATCTTTTATGGAGGCACAATAGTGCCTCTATTAGTTAATGCGAGTTGGAGATTTCATTCAATCTCCGCCTATCTGTAGCATTGCAGTTTTGAGCCACTTGACTTCTGGGTTGTGACTTAGAATCTTTTGTAGCAGATACTTCCTTTACTAAGGAACCCATACTAACATGATTGTACTTGAAAATCACAGCCAAACCTCTAGTAATCGCTGCTCAGTTGTTTTTAAAAAAGGGATTTTAAAAGGGAATTTATGATTCTATAAAGATCTCATTAAAAGTGAATAAGAGGAAATTCTTATGTTGCGCATGAGTGTAGATAATAATAATAACTTTATTCTGCACAACCGAGGGTCATTGCAGGAAACAAAGTGAATAAATAAAACATATATATACAATTTAAAAACATCCACATTATAATCCATCCTGAACATAAACATTTTAAACTAAAATTGTTCAGGAGACAGAAGATAGTTCTATCTTCCACTCAAATCAGTTCAGCCATATTTACATGCATAGAAAGGGAATCCTACCATCATCTATAAGGGCACGGATTCCTACTAGATAGACCCAAAGGGACCAGAACCAAACACCTCCCCCCTTCCTTATTTGCTTTTGTGAGAGCTGACCGAAAGCAAAAAAGAAATCACCGCCCCAGTCACCTCTGGAGAACTGTCCCCCAAAATCAGTCGCACATAAAAAAGCGATGGTCTGCCTGGGAAAGGGGCCATTACCGGGGAAAGGAGCCTCCTTCTAACATCCTCATGGGTGGGACATACAAGGAGTATATGAGCCAGGGACTCCACCATCTGAAGGTGGCATTTACAGAGCCTTTGGGCAAGCGGGGTCCCTTTATAACGTCCCTCAACCATGGCAGAGGGGAAATAATTGGTTCTTGCCAGCAAAAACAGCCTTCTATCCTGTGGGGAGAACCCCTGGTCTAGGTATGGGGATAAATTAGCCGGATCACTTGCCCATTGCAAGTAAAAAACCTGGGAACTCTGCTCACCGATGGCTGACCTCAGATCTTGCCGAGCAATGTCTGCCAGTCTCCTCAGCACCTGTTTTTTGGCCATATTATAACCCATAGAAGCGAGGGAAGCTGGGCATAGGCCCAGCTCCCCTATCTTCCGGTTCATTTCTATGAGCCAATCATTTTGTGACCCCTCGCTAGGGACACAGTTAACCCAAACAACAGCCTAAGCCAATAATTTAATGCTGTGGACCAGATCCTCTCTGCTACAGATTGAAGGCCGCTTTCCATGCGGAGCACCAGGGAACTAATCCCCGGTAGGGCGGCCATCAAAGATCGAGTGAAGCCTGCTTGGATCCCAGATCACTTTCCCGCCCCAGAGCCCAAAGTTGAGCTCCAAACAATACAGAAGGCAGGCACTTCATCGAAAAGATCCTAAGCGCCGGGCAGATCAGATGGCCACCCCGAAGACTGAAAAAGGACTGCACTACCTTCCTATATGATCGAGCCTTGCTCAGCGCCACCTGTACCTGCAGAGTCCAGCGTCCATTTGCCTGGAACAGCAGGTCAAGATATTTGTAAACTTTAACCTGGCAAATTTCCCTTCCTCCCATTCTCCACTTGTGAACCAGTGCCTTGCCTGCAAAAACCACTACCTTGGTCTTTTCATGGTTTACCTCCAAAAGATTGTCACTGCAATAATCCCAAAAGAGCTCCAACGAGCACCTTAGCCCCACTTGCGTATAAGAAAGGAGAGCCGTGTCATCCACATATAGCAAGCACGGCAAAGGGGTGCCAGCTACTTGGGGATGGTGGCAGGAGGGTACAGAGAGCACCTGGACATAATTCAAATACACATTGAATAAATATGGAGCCAGGACGCATCCCTGTATGACTCCCCTGCTTGTCGCGATTTTTGAGGAGAGCTCGCCCTGATGGTTTAGCCAGACTCTCATTGAGGTGTTCTGATACAAGTTCCTTATAAGGGACAATAGCCGCTATCCACCCCCAAAGCCTGGAGTTTCTGCCACAAACGGTCCCTGGGGATCGAATCAAAGGCAGCGCGCAGGTCAATAAAAGCCACATAGAGTGGTTTCCGAGCAGACCTATATCTTTGGATCAGGTGGTTTAATACAAAACAATGATCCTGAGCGGAGCACCCTCTCCTGAATCCTAGCTGCTCTTCCGCTATGATATTATGCTCCGTGAGCCATCCATTCAACCTCACCACCAAGTACTTCGCATAAAGCTTACTAATCACCTTAAGCAGGCTAATCGACCTGTAATTCCCTGGTAGTGATGGGCAGGCTTTTTTGAATATAGGGACCACTATGGCCATTTCCCAGTCCTTAGGGTTGGTCCCCGCCTCATTTATTGTGGAGAACAGGGAAGCCAGCACCGGGGCCCACCAGTCCACGTCTGCCTTTAACAGCTCCCCTGGGAGAAAATCTATCCCCGGTGCCTTTCCTCTTTTTAAGGTTCCTAATAGCTCTCTTACTTCCTCTGGTGATACTGGGACCCATTTGGGAGCAACCTCTCGAATTTCATGGCAGGTGATCGGAGGAAACGGGGCAGTAAATAACAAGGCAAAATGGCGTACCCAGGCCTCTTCCGAGAAGACTAGGCACACTCAAGACTGTCCAGGAAACTAAGCGTTTAAACAAACCAAGTCACAGGTATGGAGCTTAGGGGGTAAGCTTGAGCCCTGGAGGAGCAGGAAGCTGGGGGTTGGGTACCTTGATCCATGGAGGAGTAGGGAGCTGGGGTGGGGTACTTTGAACTGTGAGGGAACAGGGAGTCAGCGTGGGGTGGGGGGAGGGTGTACTTGGATCTGGGGGGGTACTTTGAGACAGGGGGCTAGGGAGCTGGGACAGAGGTTTAGTTGGAGCGTGGGGGGTAGGGAGCAAGGGCGGAGGGTATTTTGAGCCGTAGGGGCCAGGGAGCTGGTAATTGGAGCCATGTGGGAGCAGGGATCTGGGGTGGGGTGAGGTACTTTGAGCCATGGGAGGCAGGAACTGGGGTGGGAGGATACTTGGAGCCTGGGAAGGGGGGGTAGGGAGCTGGAGGAGGGTAGTTGGAGCCCTGGGGGGGGAGGGCAGGGTGGTAGCTGGAGCCGGGTAGGGAGCTGGGACGGGAGGGTAGTTTGACTTGCAGGGAGTGGGGGTGGCAGGGAGGTGAGGGGGTAGGGGGAGTTTCCCAGAGCCATTCCTAGGCTCCCCAAGGCTCAGCAGCCAGCTCTGCCACTTCTCTCATCCAGCGGGTGAAATTCACAAGCTGTCTGAGGGCGCTTTTAAACGATCCCGCTCACAAGCAGGATCGTTCATTATGCCGCATCTCCCCCCCGCCTTCCTCTCTACGCCATGTCTGATGTTGAGAAGAGCATCAGACACGGCGTAGAGAGTATGTGCGCCCCTCTGCGCATGCGCACTCTGCCAGGGAACCCGGAAGTGCGGGTTAAAGCCGGCACATCAGCGATCCGCCTTGAAGGGGGCAGGATCGCTGGGCCAGCTTGACGCGGGGGAGGCTCGGCTGCACTCCGCGTCTGGCATTTAAATGGACGGTCTAAATGGCGGCTGTTAAAGGGCTCAGCCGCCATTTCTGTCTCGTTTAAAAGCACCCTGAGAGAAGCAAAGGAGCTGCCTGATGAGCGCTAGAAAAGGCTCCCGAGCTCCTCCATCTTCTGCCTACCAGATCTATAGCTAGAGTCTCTAATGCGGTTACTTTGGGGAGGGGGGTAGATTGCTGAGGCCGCGAAGGCCTCCAGCCCCCTCCGCAACTCCCCCTGATTTCATTACAATCCTAGGTGCCAGGAGGAGCACAAAGGACGCGGATTGATTCCCTCCTCTCTCGGCTGCTAAAGTGGCTGAGAGTGAACGGATCCCCTTGCTGTTTCAGCTCCTGCCACCCCGGATTGTAATGAAAGGGGGCGGCTGTGCGGATTGTTAAAGGAAGGGGGAGGGGTTGCACTTCCACAGGGCTGGAGACTTTCCTACTGCTCCCCAGTGCTGAGCAGCCAGCTCCTTTGCTTCTCCCAGTCAGCTTCTTAATTTCACCTCACTGGCTGAGAGAAGCAAAGGAGCTGCCTCCGCAGCATCGCAGAGACCTTTCAAAGTCATACTCGCCCTCTCTCCAGCCCCAGATCCCCCTACCCAGCATCCCTAGCCCTCAATGCTCCACCACGCTATGCTGTACACTGTCAGCCCCAGATCTCCCAAACTCCTAACCTGCACCCCGTCCCAGGCAGATCCACCAACCCCCATACCCTGAATCCCCATGATCACATCCCTGTAGCCTAAACCCCAACCCCAGCTCCCCCATACCCTTCATCCCCATGTCCCTTAATACCCTATATCCCCAGAACCACCAACTCCCTAGCCTGCACCCCACCACTAAAAATAATGAAGTGCCATACCCTACATCCCCACCCTCACATCCCCCTATACCCTGCAGCCCTAGAACCCTCCCAGCAACCTGCATCCTCACCCTAAGATCACCAAACCCTGCATCTCCTGCCCGAGGTCCACCAACCTCCTAGCCTGCACCCAAACCCCAATAAAAAGTAATAAACGGTCATTCCCTACATCCCCACCCCTCACAGCCCCAGATCCCATCAGCCCACATCCCCACCTTCACATCTTCCCATACCTTGCATCCACCAACCCCCATGCCCCAGATCACCAGCCCCAGATCCCTATATACGCTGCAACCCCACCCTAACATCCCCCCGTTATGGGGACCCCATACCCTGACACAGCCAGCCCCAGATCCACAAAACCCAAACTGTGTGCTCCCAGGTCCAGATGGCTCACTGTAGATCACAACCCTCAGATCCCCCCCATACCCTGCATCCGCACCCTCTGATCCCCCCACCCTGCATCCCCACCCTCTGATCCCCCACCCCACATACACAAACCTCCCTAACCTGCACCCCCTTCCATCAATAAATAAGAAAAAACCTCCCATACCCTGCATCCCCACCTCCACATATTCTGACCCAATCAGACAGCTCCTATTAAGTATAGAATATCAAAAGTGTGTTTTTAGAAAGAGGCCTATGACTTCCTGAATTTATCTCTCATTCCTGTTTACAAACCATACAAATTCCAATATTTAAAAACCCATGGTTTAAATACATAATTAAGGCATATCCATCTTGACACAAACCTCAAAGAAAATTTTTTAATTAGGCGAATCTCTTTCCTAGAAACACACTAACATTCATTCAAAAACTTTCATCTGCTCACATTTCAGTTCCTCATTCCCTACATCTCTAATCAATAATCAATCTTCTTTCACTAATCCAACAAATTAACAAAAGCACAATTAATCAATGTATTTGATATCTTCTCATCCTACTCAAATTTGTGAACTTAAACATTTTAACAAGTTAAAAATAATCATAATTTATAAAAATTGGAAAACAAAAGTATTAAATTAACATTTTTTAACTTAAGACATTTATAATTTGAGTAGGATGAGAAGATGTAAAATGCATCAGTGGCGGCTGGCCCCCCAGGAAATTTGGGGCGCTGACCCCCCAAGCGCCGAGGGCCCGCCAGTGCCGCCGTTTGTAAAAAAACCTAAAAAAAACCCACGCTGCCGCTGCTTCTCACAGTGCTGCAGCAGCCTCTGCCTTTGCTTCAGAGGCTGCTGCGATGCTGTCAGTTCACTTACTTCCGGGGATCCACTGTCACGGAGAAACATGGGGTCACACACATGTAACACGGGACTACATGTTTGGTAAATGTGTGGTGCCAAGGGTTTCACATGGATGTAATGTTACTATACATGTACACTATGTAATGTCAAAGGTTCCACATGTTTGTAATGTTGACATTGAGAACTGTAAAACCCAAATTAGGACTCTGAGAATTGCACAACTTGAGATAGAGCTCTCACACGTCACCAGTCTACAGAAAGTGTATTCAAAACATCTGACTTGCTAGACAGCCTGTGGAGATGTTAATGAACTTCCATGTTTACCTGGGTTGCGTACGTGCCCTGAACCATGATCCCCGAGGCGGGAAATCCGAGACAAAGGAGCTTGAATTCCTATTTAAATGGGAGGAAGATACAAAGGAAAGAGACTTCTTGCAAAAGCCAGCTTGAGCATCTGCATACGAATGACCAGCCTGTCAGCAGCAGGCTGGGGCAGCATGAACTGAGAGAGATATTCCGCTCTTTAAAGCCAAGTGCCCAGCCAGATGTTACCTTTATGGCTGAGAAACCAGAACTTGTGGACTCGCTAGGGTAAGATGAATAACTTAGGAACTCAACCAGTATAAGTTAGGAATGCGTTATATTTACCTTTGATTTCTAATTACCACTCTGTTTAACTATCTTGTTTATGTAATCAATAAACTGACTTCTTATTTCATAAAGAAGTGGAAACTGTCTAATATTGGAACACAAGTGAGCTACAAGAGCCCTCAAGCTCTTGCGAACCCAGAGAGTAAAGAGTCTGTAAACGGGAAGGATCGGGCCCTTGTGTGACAAAGGAGTTTCATTGTGGCACACTTGAATTAGCCAGAGAGAGAACTGATTCAAGAGAACTGTGCGCAAGGGAAACTGAGTCACTCAAACCCAGTAAAGTGGGGGTGCGGACCCCCAAACCCGTGACAGTGGTGCCCCAATGAGTAAGGAGTAAATACTCAGCTTGTGGACCAATCTGTAGACAGTAGAGGAGCATTCCCAGGTGACTGGACTCCTCTGAGTAAATTCCCAAAAAACCTCCAGAGCGTGAAAACCCCAGGAGTTGGGAAATCAACTCTGAGAAGGGAATAAACAGACCCTTAAACAAAGTGTGTTACGTTTGTTGTTTTAGTTTTAATTTCGGGCCAGGGAAAGTGCCAAAATAGGGCTGCCAAAGTGTTTCTCCAAGCTCTTGAAGAGAGAATTGGAAAAAGAGGCACAGGCCAGACACCTCCAAACAGAGGGAAAAACAAAGCAGCAACTGAAACAGCTGATCCGGGATTTTGAAATGAGCACGAACGGGAGTGGGGCGGTGGCAGCAAATCCCCTCCCCACCAGGTTCCTCTCCACCCAACGTGCAACCAGCAGATGCAGATGGAAATGCACCACCAAATGGGGCCCCAAACCCCCCTCCAACTGACCAGCAGCCAGGGGGACAAGGCTCAAACTCTGAACTCGCAATGGCCAGACTGAAGATGGAATATGAGCTCAAGATGGAACAAATAAAACAGGAAGCATAGGACAAAGAGAGGGAGAGACAAGAACGAGAATGTGAGAGACAGCACCAGATTGAACTCCTGAAGACACAGGCATCTCTAGGAATGACCCCTCAACTACCTCCACTAGGCAATACGGGAAACACCACAGAAGGCAGAATTCGAGACTACACCCCATTGATCCCACAATGCGAGGGAAATCAAGGCATAGAAGATTACTTCACAACCGTACAGCATGTTTTTCTTCAAGAATAGATCCTGAAGGGACTGTGGCTGAAATTGGTGTTACTCAAACTTCCAGCGAAGGCAAAACAAGTTTTCAACACGAAAATGGAGGAGTCTCCAGGACTGACTTTTGATAATTTCAAACAGGCAGTTCTTGAAGCCTACAGGATTACTCCAGAAACTTTTCGCCAGAAATTACGCAGCTTCAAGAAGGCAGAGGGTATGACATAGTCAGATGTTTTTAATATCTTGAAACAATATGGTGTAAAATGGCTAGATCCAGGTGGGAATGCCACTAAGGAACAAATTATTAACTCTGTATTGCTTGAACAGTTCTATACGGTGTGTAGCCCAAATTTAAAAGCACACCTGCTGAATAAGAAGATCACAAATCTCAAAGAGGGAGGAGCAAGTGCTGATGCATTCACAGAAAATGCTATCTTAGCTTATGGGGAAAGAAAGCCAAATAATGGGGAAAAGAAACCACATAATGGGGGAAAATCCAAACAAGGGTTTCACCATAAGCAAACTGAGTACAATCCACATTCTGAACAAAGTAACTTAACCCAGAACAAACTGAACGAGAATGGAGGTGGAGGGAGACAGGGATCACCCAAACTCCAAAGAGCACACACCTTCCAATCCCCTACTAACAATCCAAGACAATGTTATAATTGTAAACAAACAGGGCATATGGTAAGAGAATGCCCCCCAAAAAGAGAGTTTCATAGCCCTAACAGAGAGGCTGAGATTATTGGAACTGTTAGTGCAAATTTTGTGTCTGTAATTAAACCAGTCCCCAGAGCTGTTAATGAGTGCTATATGGCTCCCAACCCACCCACAGCAGATCAGTTACTACGCAAACCTGCTAAAGTTAACGGAATAAACTGTGTGGGGAGAATTGACAATGGGGCACAAATTGTTATGGTGCAAGAAGATTTGATCCCAAAACATAAAATAAACACTCATAGAAA
>QEPC01002185.1:685677-705766 GCA_003113815.1 Sphenodon punctatus | reverse complement strand
GTGTTTTGGGTTTATACATTATTTATTTTAAGCTTGATGTGCATGTAGACTGTGTTTTCTTCCATCCGATGTTAACCCTGGGAACTCCTTGCTGCTGTGTTTTGTCAGTGTTTTGCCAGTGATTTCTGTGTTTTGGGTTTATACATCATTTATTTTAAGCTTGATGTGCATGTAGACTGTTTTCTTCCATCTGATGTTAACCCTGGGAACTCCTTGCTGCTGGGTTAAGCCATGCCACTGGCCTACCGTCCCCCTGGCTCCACCCACTGATGCCCTGGCTCTGCCCACCGTCACCCTGGCTCCGCCCACCAGCTCGCCGGCCTGCCAGTGGCTTCACAGCCAGCAGGCCGGCCGGCCAGCCTTACTGTCCCTCCAAACTCAAAACCCATCAGCTGCCCCTGAAATGCATTGATTAATTGTGCTTTTGTTAATGTGTTGGCTTAGTGAAAGAAGACTGATTGTTGATTAGAGATATAGGGGATGAGGAATTGTGAAATTTGAGCAGATGAAAGTTTTGGGATGGATGTTAGTGTGTTTCTAGGAAAGAGAGATTTGCCTTACTGAAGAATTTCCTTACATTTTGAGGTTTGTGTCAAGGTGGATAATACACCTTAACTATGTATTTAAACTGTAAGTTTTAAAATATTGGAATAATTAATTTATCTGGTGACCATTAACTTAAACCCACCTTTTTGGCTAAGAATTTAGTAATTAATTAATTAATACTAAGCTATGGTCAACAGCATGGCTGAGGCTTGCACTGTTACAAGGACTCAGGCAGGGTGGGCACTGGGAAGCGTAGATGAGAAGCAGTAGCTTGGGTGAGAAAGGAGCCTAATTCCTGAACATGTCAGGGATCCACCCAGACTGAACACAGACCCCCCAGTTCCTGAACTATCAGGGTGAAAATCAAACAGGTGACAACTCAAGGGGTTGTCATGTGGTTCAGGTGTTCAGACATCACAATAACCCTGCGAAACCCACTCCCACCCCTTGCGGGGTTACCATGGGGAGTTCTGTGCGGGGGCAAAAGTGTGATATCTCTAGGGAGCTCTTTGGAAGCACAGCCTTTGCTTAGCAGCACTGGGATCAGAACGCAAGTGCTATAATTATTCTGGTGACTCCTTTTAATTGTAACCAGCTCACTAATTCTCTTTAAAGATCCCTAAACTCAGTGGCTCCCATTAATCTTCAATTAATTATAAGGTAGCTCACACTGATTAACATGGGAGATTATTTATTTTCATGCTCTTGTGCCTCTTGCCAACACTAGATGCAGCCTTGCTCCAGGAGCTTGGGGTAGTAATTGGGGCAGCAGAGACTTGTTGGGGCATGATATATACAGATCTCCCAACAATTCCAGTTCAGACCGGCCTAGTTTGTAAGAACAATGATCTTCCAGTGGTTCTCCCAATAACTGATAAGCTGGTTTCTTTCCTCCCCTTGTGTTATGATGCTAATAAAATTCTGTATTTGGACTTGCAGAGAGAAATTCCACCATGATGCAATGGGAAATTGGGAATGAATACTATTCGGATAAAAGGCCCCAGATTCTTTAACTGTGTGACTGGGTGCATATCAATCAGGGTGACAAAGAGCGCATGCTCCACTAATATGGTGCTACTCAATTACTTTTTGTGGTGGGCTGATACATTACTTTGTGGGCCAAATGGTAGATTTGCATACATTTGCACAAAATGAAATAGCAAATTTGTGGGTGCTGAGAATGAGCTGGCAGGAGGCAGAACAGAACTAGATATTGAGGTGCATGGAAGGAGGCAGTGTGAAATTGATATTGAGCAAAATGGAGTAAAGTAGGAGGAAGGAGGCTAGAGGCAGGAGTGGAAGAAATGGACTCAATGGAGCAAAGAATTGGGGAATAAACAAGGGGAGCCAGGTGGTGGGTGTCTTGGATGCAAGCAGACACAGATACACAAGCTCTGCAGTCTCTCCCTTCTTGGCTTGTACTCAAACAATGCAATAAGTCACATACACTGCAGTCTTGGAAAAAGGGGGGTGAGGGCTCATTCTCCTCTGCAAGAAGCTAAGGGAGAAGGTCTTGACTGAGCTTGAGTTACCGCCATTGCAACCCAGCTGTGGAGTCAAGTGAAAAGAAGGTGCTTGCCACCTGGCCAATCAGAAGTAAGCCTATCCTTCTTACTTTCTTCCCCTTGCATTCAGTCTGGAAGGGATGGAGCGTGAAAGTGGGTGGAGCTCAGCAGCTAGGGCTGAGGAGTCAGAGCCCCCAGGGGTAGACTGTGCAGCTGGATTTGGCCCTATCTCCTTCTCTCACAACTGTGGCTCCCAAACTGTGATCCATGGAACCATGTTGATTCAGAGAGAAACTGCTTTACAGCAGTAGGTGAGGAGGAGCTGTGAGGTAGTAACCCTCCCCATTAGCAATCACTCATCACTACCCGTTTTGCTGTGCTGCATGCAGTGCCTACGCATCAAACAAAATGAACTGCCATATTTTGCAGCTGGAGCAGCTATGGAAACAAATATTCATTCTTGGATCCAAATCACCAAATTTAACTCTTGAATATGTGATGGCAACTTAGTTTCTGCTCTAAAGAGGTGATGGAGAAAACCCCAATATTTTGTTTTGTTCTATAGTACCCTCTGCCATCTTGGACAATATTAAAGAGTTTATAACCTATAGTTACCCCTGCTAGGAATGCTTGCTTTACCTTTAATATTAAACAGACTCTGGTTCTCCTCAAATAAATAAGCCCTACCTTTGAAGATTACCTTGTTTACAGGACTCCTCCTTTATACAATTGGTTTCGGCCTAGATTAGACTCTCCTAAACCTCCCTAATTCCTTTCTTATCTGAACTTAGAAGTGAACTGTCCCTTCTCTAAATAATGAGTTTAAGAGTTATGTGGTAATGGTCCTAAAGTGCGCCGATGCGACAAAACCATATATGGGCCCTCCGCCCAAGGATTTCAGTATAAAAGTATAGTACTCTTTGTTGTAGGGGTGCTCGGGATTCCTTGATCCTAGAGGCCCACAACACGTTGTGTAAATCTGCTGAATAAAGAGTATTTGCTGTTTGCAGCTGCAGCCTCCTCGTCTTAGATTTTTGCCCCCGGGAAATCCTCGTCAGAGGGGGCGGGGAAGAATTAGGCTGTCTGTGTGATTGTATCCACACTGTGACTCTCCTGGCAGGGGTTTGCGGGATCACTCGAGTGGTTCTGCTCTTTCCTGGCTGGGAGAACCCAGGCAACAGTGACTCATCATCCCCTTGGGAGCTTCCATGTCGGATTTCGCAGGGTTCCATCTTGTCCCCGCTCCTGTTCAATGTGTATCTGAAGCCCCTGGGTGAGGTTGTATAGAGTTTTGGAGTGAAGTGCCATTAGTACGCTGATGACAGCCAGCTCTATTTCTCCTTTTCATCTGACCCAGGTCCTGCAGTCTTGTTGCTACGCGTACTCAGTGCCTGGCTACCATTGGAGACTGGATGTAGGCAAGCCAATTGAAGCTGAATCCAGACAAGTCACAAGACTGAAGTGATGATGGTCAGCTGGCCATGTGACCTGGGAGACATGGGGCCCCTGTTATTCATGGGGTCCAGCCTCCTTTGATCAGTCAGGTTTGCAGCCTTGGGGAGCACTTGGATCCACTGATGAGCCTGGATTGCCAGGTTGCGGTAGTGGTCACAAAAGGTGTGTTTTTCACCAATTACATCTGGTGATAAGACTGCAACAGATTCAAATTTGGCCACCGTCATTTGTGTCTTCATAACCTTGAGGCTAGACTACTGCAATGCGCTCTATGTGGGGCTGCCCGCAATGACTGTTCAGAAGCTGCATTTGGTGCAGGACACAGCAGCCTGTCTTCTGTTGGGAGCACATTACGCCTGCGCCCCAGCATCTGCACTGGCTACCTATTCAAGGTGCTGGTTTTGACCTATAAAGCCCTAAACAGCTTGGGCTGCAAGTATCTGAAAGACCGCTTCCTCCCACATATCCTGTTGTGGAGGACAGCCAGGAACACCCTCTTGCAGGTACCATCTGCCCATAAAGTTTTTACACTGAGGGCACGCAGAGAGGTGTTCTTGGTGACTGCCCACGATTATGGAACTCCCTCCCCTGGGCTGTTTGTTTATTCTGGAAATGTTGTAAGATCTTTTTATTTGGCCAAATGTTTGGCAGGCAGGGATAAGGTTGGGTGGAGGGCTAGGGGAAGGATGGGGTGGTAGGCAACTTTTAGATATTTGTATTGATTGTAAGCAGCCCTGAGCCTTGATGGGAAGGGCAGCATATACATTTATATAAATAAATAAAATATGCCAGCTTCAAATTGGCTTATAGCTATGCTAAAACTGGGGAATTTCTTTTTCTTGCCAGTACCTAATGTTTAAAAATGCCAAGAGCAGCAAAACTCTTCTGTGTGGACTGACTCCAGTGAAATCTGGGGCAAAGATTCCTCCTGTTTTTTTCGCAGTATGGAAAAAAAATTGGACAGTGCCATTTACTTTCACATTTCTTATCTTTCATAAAAGGTACTTTAAAAAAGAAAAAGTTGAAATCACAGAAACATGTAAGTTCTGGGGGGGAAAAATGCAAGTTTCTCTCCAGGTGAATTTGTATTTTCTGGTCTTTAACAGCATACACTGTTTTCGGAATATTTAGCAAATGTTCCCCTGTTCCAGTGGAAATATGGATCAAAACAGGAACAATGCTTTGGCAGGAGGGCAGGGTAAATTTGTAAAATAAAAATAAATAAAATAAAACACGTACCCCAGCAGCCCAGCCTGATCCCAACAGGACTTAGCTTGAAATTCTGGGTCCAGGTAGGTGGGGTATAACTTTGACTTGACCTGTTTGGGTTCATACCAGGCTGGCCTGGACTAGGCCAGCTGCCTTAACCAGCTAGTAGTGTCCCTGTCCCCTGTGGAGTGACACAATGTCATGGCCACTTCCTGCCAGAGTCCACCAAAGAGCCTGGGGTCTTAGGTTGAGGTCTTGCTTAGGGATGAGCCGGAGGAGAGCTCTAGCCCAGTGGCATTTGCCCATTGTGATCTGTCTGTTGCTTCAGCTTTTAGTAGCCAGAGGTTTAAAGTCACCCTGATGGAAGCTGTGTCTGCTGGCTGACCCTAACAACCACTCCAGGAACAGTCACTGCTACTCCAGCAGAGTTACTTGTAGGCTGCAGGGGGACTTATTTCTTGCTTAACCTTCACTTCCCAAGACTGTTCTATGTGGCTGCTCAGACTCTGCCTCTAGCATTGGATTCTGGTTTGTCTGAAAAACCAGCCCTTGGAGCTGGGGGTGAGCCGGGGTGGTGCTATGCCACACGATCAGGCAGCTCCCCTGAGCTGTTCCATTTAGAGATACGTGAGCAGAATAATGCAAGAAGCAGCAGCTGCTGGGGTGATTTTGCCCTTCACATTGTCCAGGGCACAGCCTCTATATTATGCACAGTTCTCCCTGTGCCCACTCCCTGGCTAAGCACCAGCTCTGGAAAGCTGGTAGGCCTGGGCTCATCAAGGCTGTTCTGCTGATGTGGAGAATGAGCATCCCCAGAAACTTCCCACCACCTGACAAGGTGCAAGGTGTGTACATGTGCACTTCAAAGCAGTTCACCTGTAAGACTGACATAAATACCAGCCAGGGAGCACCGATGTCACTGGTTGCCAGAGAAAGCCCCTCTGGAGGCTCCACTGGCCTCCCAGCTTGAGCTGCTGCTCTCTGCAGCATCCCAGCAAAGATGCTTCCTGGCTGCTTAAAGAGCCCATCCATCTGCCTCAACATCCTACTCTGGAGGATGGAGAGGATACTAGTGTAGCCTAATGGGGAATCTGCAACACTCAGCAGTTTGATGTGCCCTGGTGACCCAACACACCTCCTCCTTCATGTCTCTTTCTCAGGCATTTCCTCTAGGCTGATGCTTCATTCCTTTTCCTTCCAGCGTGGTGCAGAGGCTGCCACTTGAGAGCTGCCTATTCATTCTGGCTGGGGGGATGGGTTGCTGGAGGAAGCCTTTAGTGGCATGGCTGTTCCAAGTTCATGTCCAAAAGGAGCAGGGGGTGACCCCAAATGCCAGGTCCCAGGCCCAGAACTGGAGCTGCCGGAGGGAAGTGAGCCCCACATCAGAGGCAGGGGTCATAGGGAGACAAAACTAAGTGGGCACTGTGCCATTCAGTCCCCATCCCACCTCTGCCATTTGAATCTCCCGAATGGAACTGGAACAATAGGTAGCAGTGCTACCATTTTGGAGGGGATCAGGTGATGTGGCTTTGGAGTTGCAAGGGGGAGAAGCCCCCACTTTGGATCACTGTTTCTGCACTGGCCACACACTAGCACAAGCTGTGTTTACAAACCTGTACTAGTAGTGGCAGTGGTAGCAGGTGTTTCTCCTGGTAAATACAGTGTTTAACCAGCTAATAAGTATTCAGTGAGCAACGTAGGAAGTGGAGGTTGGGAAGGGCAGACTTCATCTCTTAGTTGTTCTGAGGAGCTGAATGCATTTGATTTGTTCAATACATTGCAGATCTGAGGAATGCTATTTTAATAGGCCTTTCATTTACCTGTAATATATTATTTATAGTAATCCACTTTGGAAATGAAAGGCTGGCTTGGGGCATTGAAAATATTCTGTCAGTGGTGGTTCCATGGTGCTGGCGTCCCCTGGCAGGGTTTGTCTACACAGAGTGGCAGTATTTGTGTAATGGGGAGGTTGATGGGGAATTGCTCAATGTGCCGATCATGCCAGAGCCGAAGTGGGCACCTCATGGCTCTGCTGAAATACCTGACTGTCAGGGCCAATAACAAAGCAAGGGGCAGAACAGTCATTGGAGAAAAAAATGGGGAGACCACACACTCTTCAACTTCATCATACAGCCACACCAACATCAGCTGGGCTGGGCATGCACATGACAGTGCCAGGTGGTCTCCTCATGACCCACATGAGGCCCAGTGATAGCTGTGGCAGATCCCACCCCTGAAGCTTGACACCCAACACCTGGTAGAGGTTGACATCACTGAAGTTCTCTCAGAAGAACCGAAGCCTCTTTCCAACCACAGGGATGAGCACCCTGAGCTAGCTCCCTCATGCCTATCACCGAGCAGCCTCCCAGTGGTTTCTTTTAGCTGAGTAGTCCCAAATGGATCCCTAGGAGCACACTCTGCCCCTTCCCTTTCCCCGGTCAGGGTGCATGAGACTGGCTTGTGGCAGGATCCTTGTGCCAGGTGATTTCCACCTGTAAGTAAATGGCAAATGGCGTTGGAGTGAGATGGCAGAACAAAGCCTCCCAGCCTTGCAGATCTTAATGCTCCCTGGCTAAAACCTTTGACCTTGCTGGAATTCTAGCAGAACTACTATGGCCCAGTCAGATGCTGCATTTACTCCACTGTGCCTCATTGTTCCCTGGTGCTCCCCAGCCTGACTGGGCGAGCATGATGGGGCAGGAAACATCCTTATGTTCTGTGTTTGTGCAGCACACTTGAGCTTCAGGACAGGGTCCCTAAGCACCACTACACTGAATAGAAGAAACCCAATTGTCTGTCTTCTGCTGCTCTGTTCCAGGTAGGGGTGGGGATCACTTCTTGGCAATGTCTGTGCTGTTCAGTACTGGGCAATTCTGCACAGGGTCTCAACAAGGCTTGCAATCCAGCACACTCTCACTAGTGCAAATTACTCCAATGAAAGGGCTCATCTGTATGACTCTTGCTCTTGTCTCTAAGGACCAGCATGACAAGCACAGTGTAAACATCAGTGCCAAAGCAGAAGTCACACTCTGTAAAGGTCTTGTGGCAATCGGTCCACTTGAGACTGTTTGGGAGCCATTTCAAGTTCTGCCTCTGAGTTTCTGGTCTTGGACAGACAGGGGACTCATGAAGAATTGTAGACCCCTGTGCAAAGACTCTGGTGGGGCCCCTCCTGGTGAGGGGCCCCTGCAGCTGCA
This sequence comes from Sphenodon punctatus, assembly GCA_003113815.1. Taxonomy (NCBI): domain Eukaryota; kingdom Metazoa; phylum Chordata; class Lepidosauria; order Sphenodontia; family Sphenodontidae; genus Sphenodon; species Sphenodon punctatus. The sequence continues at coordinate 697,854 of QEPC01002185.1, read as the reverse complement.
TCAGGTAAGCACCCCATTCACAAGTCCTGTCCCCTCTCTCTGCTTTACTTTACTCATCTGTGAAGGAGTTGGGGGGGGGGGGGGGGGGGGGGGGCGGAGAAAGGGGTGGCTAATTTTATTCCAGGAGGCTGCTATTTGTCTAGATTCACTAATGCTGGTCAAATGCTCGGAGATCCAGATGGAAGAGATCTCCCTTCAGCGCTCTCCATGAAAATGCCAGTGTTTACCAGAAACCCAGCAAGCAGCACAGAGAAGATGTGAGAGTCACCACCTAGGACTGAGTTTGGCTGCATTCAGAGCCAAAGTGGGTCTCCCTCAGATCCCAGAGAAGAGGGGAACAAGCAGCCCAATTCACCTCAGTGAGGCTGGGAAAATGTTAATGCTATCAGGGAAATTCAGAGGCTGGGGAAAGAAAGAATGAAAAGAACAGACTTTTTGCATTTCTGCTCTTTGTTCTTGTGATGTTACTGCCATGACAAATGTCACGTGGAGGAGGCACTGTTACAGAGTCTTGCAATTCCCTTTTACTTAGTGTGTGATTTGGATCACAGGGTATTTGCTAGTTTGTCTGGTTGGTTATGCAGTGTTCCAAAGAAAGGGATCTGAGAAAGCAGCAGAAGAGTGGCTCTATGGGTACAGCTGATTCTTTTGGAATAGACAACGCTGTTCCTTGGGAACTGGATGTTGGGGTTGCCTGCCTGCTCTTTGTGATACCTCTGTGCCAGGCCAACCTGTGCAAGCGAAAGTAGCTACACTCAGAACACTACTGGGCTGTGTTCTTGTTTGCAGCTTTGCTGGGAGGCCAACTTGCAGGGTTCAGCAGGTGGGTAAAGAAGGACCCATAGTCCAGGGCTTAGGAGAATGATGAGGAGCAGGTCCAGGAGCGCAAGGGCAGAATCAGGGTTGGGCAAGGAATCAAGAGGTAGAGGTATGAGGCAGGAGTCAAAGTGAGGTGAGGTCTCTCAGGGTTAGAGCCAAGTCAAAAGGTGAAATTATGGTCAGTGTCAGAGCATAGAGTGAAAACAGACATGACGTTAACTCCACTTTAACATTTCTTATGCATATTGCAGGGTTGCATAGGGCATCAATACAGTCTGCAACATGCATAAGAAATGTTAAAACAGTGTTAAAGAGGAGCTAGTGCCATGTCTGTTTTCACCCTTCGGCTATGGTCCTTTTTACACGGGCTGCGTTTAGCGGGGGGTGGGGGGTCAGTGTGCGCAGCAGTGCAGGGATGGTGGTGGTGGGGAAGGTGCAGACAGGCACACACCAATCTCCACCCACCTCCACCGATCACCCACGCACGGAGCAACCGCCGTTTTCGCTGGTTTCTCCGTGCGTGGGGGATGGGTGGAGGTGGATGTGCGTGCATGCATGTTCTGCAGGAGCACGCATACACGTACGACCACCCACCCGCCACAGCAAGTACACAGGCAGCACCCACACATGAACACCTGGATTCCTGGGTGTTCATGAGTGGGTGCCGTCCACGTACAAAAGGGCCTATGTGACTCATAGCTGTGGAGTCCACCTAGGGGTTGGGTCTAACAGCCTGGGAACCAGGAGTAAAGTTGGGAACAGGGAGGAGCAAGGCTGAAAACATGGGGGCCAGACAGCAGTGGTGGTCCTGTGTTAAGTGGCACTTGGTGCTGGAGGAAGGGGCTCATATTCTCCTTTGTACAACCCACCCACTTTTACATATTTACAGAGGCCTAATACTGATTTTTTGAGAACATGGAACAGGTTCACACTTTCACACAGTGCATGTGCAAAGGTCAAGATCAGGACCAATAAACAACCAGCAAAACCCAGACAGCCTTCCAGGACGCCGTCACCATACCTTGCTCTGCAGAAGAAATGCAGCCTAATCTTTCCTCCTGGGCCTTGTGTGTGTGAGTGAAAGAGAGGGTGCATGCTTTAAGGGACTTTAGGTCCATCCCAGAATAACATCATTTCCTGTTGGAGAAGTGTGCCCCTCTACCCGCCCTGGTATGTAAGAGAGCTCAGTTGCCCAGCCAGCCCCTTGACTGAGTGGCTACATCTTGAGGTATGTTAGGGCCCCAAAACACACCAGAAATGTGGGATTGTTTTGGTTTTGTCCAGAATTGTAAGGCCTGATACGGATCTCCTCAGCACTGGTGTTAAATGGAAACAGCTGCCTGGATGCCGGTGGTGCCAGACGAGCCTAGAAGGGGAGGAGTCTTGTGAGTGCTTGCCTTTATCACTCCATTGGTCATCTGACTCTTCCTCCTGGGCTTCCCCTTGCCAAGAGGGGGCACTGAGAGGAGGGGCTGACTCGTTGTAAACTGCATTGTTAGCCACAGGGACAGTCTTGCCACAGGACAACCTGGGGGGCTGTCCTGGGCCCTGCTCTTTTCTCTACTTCCAGGTGCTCCGCAGTGGCCCCCATTTTCACCAGGACAGGGTGTGAGGGCCCCACTCCTTCCCAGCAGGCCCCAAACACATATAGGGCTCCGCAGAGGATACCCCCAAGGGAGCAGGGAAGGGGGAGGGCCCATCAGGACCTCCGCATTTTATCTTTGCCCTGGACCTTACAAATTCTAAGGCTGGCCCTGGTTAGCCAGTCCCTTGTCCCATAGGGCAGGCATCCATCTGTCAGAGTGAGCCTTGGGAAATTCCCATCATCCTCTGTCTCTTGAAGCGCCTTTGCACTGCCTCTCTGTCCTGTGCCTTGCATGGCCTGAGGGTAAATCCAATCATGCAGCCCTCCCACCTGCTGCATTGGTGATGACACACCTGTCACAAGAGTTGTAGGGTGCACAGGGAGGTTTAGCAGCTGAGAAAGATCATCAGAGATAGCAGATAGGGGCACAAGAGGGATAGTCTTAAGCACATCTTAGCTGGAGTCCCAAGAACAATCACTCCCCTCTGCAGCGCCCCCACAAACCAGAGCGTTCTTGGCTCCCAAACAATCAGGAGAGAGGAAGCTTGTGGAGTCAGTGCGGAGGCTGCTGAAGGCGTGGGGATTAGAGGCAGAGTGTGAAGTATCAGACACGGCAGCATATTCTTTGTGGATGATCCGCAGGGATTAGACAACTTGTAAAAGATCAAAACCGGAACTAGAGACAAATGAATTAAATATAACGACGGAATCGTGCCTGTGATGCCAAGCGCATGAAGACAGGCAGCGCTGGAGAACAAAAGATACAGCCAAGCCATAGGATGGTGTTTAATAACCCTGTCTTTTCACTCTCTGAACAACCTTACAGCAGCAGCTCCCAAGCTTTCTGGACCAAAGATCCCTGCCAACCCTCACAGTGTCTTGCAGGCTCCCATGTACCCACCCAAGATGGCTATGTCCAGGTGCGTGCTCATTGTGGGCTGGCACCACAGGCCCCTGCCCTCTATGGGGAAGAGGGGTTGGGGGATGCCTGCAGCAGGACAGGAGCCTGGCTGCATACAGCTCAAGAGGAAGACGGGTCTGAAAGAGCAGAGAAACCCTTAATCAAAATGAAAAGGAATACATATATCTCACGCTGACTTACTTCACTTCAAATTCTGTCTCTCCACCCTTACTTCTGCTATCTCCCTTGCTAGACAACACTACTATGCCTCCCGCATTGAGTCCTGTTCTCGGGACCCTCGCCGCCTGTTCTCTACCTTTGACTCCCTCCTCAAGCCTCCCTGTCCTCCCCCTCCTTCTTCCCTTTCTGCTCAGGATCTTGCCTCCTTCTTCACCTCCAAGATAGACAAGATCCGCCTCGACATCGCTTCCCACTCCTCTCTTCCCACTCCCACCCCTCTCCCTCCTCCCCCTCCTTCTCTCATGTCCTCCTTCTCCCCTGCCTCCCTTAAGGAAATCTCCTCTCTGCTCTCCTCCTCCAACCCTTCCACTTGCCCCCTTGATCCCATTCCTTCCCGCCTCCTCACCTCCATTACTCCCACTGTCGCCCCTTCCTTCCTGCACATCATCAACCTCTCCCTCTCTACTGGCTCTTTCCCTTCTGCCTTCAAACATGCCACAGTCTCTCCTATTCTCAAAAAGTCCACTCTTGACCCCTCTGACCCTTCTAGCTATCGTCCTGTCTCACTCCTTCCTTTTGCTTCCAAGCTGCTTGAACGTGTTGTCTACTCCCGCTGCCTTGACTTCCTATCCTCCAACTCCTCCCTTGACCCCCTCCAATCTGGCTTCCGCCCCCTTCATTCTACTGAAACTGCTCTCGCTAAGATCACCAACGATCTTCTGGTGGCTAAATCTAAACGTCTCTATTCCATTCTTGTCCTCCTTGATCTCTCTGCTGCCTTCGATACTGTTGACCACTCACTCTTGCTGGATTCCCTTCACTCCCTTGGCTTTTGTGGCTCTGTCCATAACTGGTTCTCCTCCTACCTCTCTGACCGCTCCTTTAATGTGTCTCTCTCCAACTCCGCCTCCTCCTCCTTCCCCCTCTCAGTTGGTGTTCCTCAAGGCTCTGTTCTTGGCCCTCTCCTCTTCTCGATCTATACCTCATCCTTAGGCAAACTCATTGCCTCCCATGGCTTCCAATACCACCTCTATGCTGATGACACTCAACTCTATCTCTCTACTCCCTCTCTCTCTCCCTCTGTTCAAGCTCGTCTCATCAACTGTCTCTCTGACATCTCTACCTGGATGTCTCAACGTCAACTCAAACTCAACATGGCTAAAACTGAACTCCTTATCTTCCCCCCTCATCCTTCCTCTCCTTCCTCACTGTCAATAACTATTGATGGAGTCACCATCCTGCCTGTCCCCCAAGCCCGTAGCCTAGGCTTCATCTTTGACTCACCCCTTTCTTTTAAACCCTACATTGACTCTGTTGCTAAATCCTGTCGCTTCTCCCTCCATAACATTGCTAAGATTCGCCCTTTTCTCTCTGTCTCGTCTGCCAAAACTCTTGTTCATGCTCTGGTCATCTCTCGCCTCGATTACTGTAACCTCCTTCTCACTGGCCTTCCCCGGTCTCACCTTTCTCCCCTCATCTCTGTCCAAAACTCTGCTGCCAGGGTCATCTACCTCGCCAGTCGCTTCGACCATGTGCAGCCCCTCCTCTCTTCGCTTCACTGGCTTCCCCTTCCTGAACGAATCCTGCACAAGCTCCTAGTCTTCACCTATAAAGCTCTTCACAACCTTGCTCCCCCCTACCTCTCTGCACTTATCGCCCTCCATACTCCAGCCCGTGCACTTCGCTCCTCCTCTGTCCCTTCTCTCACCCTTCCACGCCTTCCCTGCTCCCCTAAGCGCCTTCGTCCCTTCTCACTTGCTGCCCCCCATGCCTGGAACTCCCTCCCTGTCCACATCCGCCTTGCCCCCTCCCTTCATACCTTCAAATCTCTCCTTAAAACTCACCTCTTTCGCTCTGCTCTGTCTGACTCTTTATCCTGCTGAGCCACTATTCCTATACCTACGATCGGTTTACCCTTATCCTTGCAACATGGACCTGCCTGCTGTCATTCTCATCGTAACCAAGCCAAGTACGTGCACTTGAGACCTCGCATCTTCATGAATGTTAGACCCCTTGTCTCTCCCTCTGTTCCCCTTCCTAAGTCTCTCCCCCAGCTCCTGTCTCTCAGATTGTAAGCCCTAGGGGCAGGGACCGTGTCTATTTTATTACTTTGTAAAGTGCCATGTACACTGCTGGCGCTATATAAATGTTTGTTAATAATAAATAATAATAATCTATAAAAGCGCCATACACTTAAGGTTGAGTGTGTAGCCCCTGAGCATATGCTCAGGAGGCATGTTAGCATCACCCTGCTTAACTACATTTCTTGCTGTGTTGGGTAGACATCCCTAAGCACAGCCAGAGGGGTTTTATAGAGGAGTGTGGCAGGATGGGTCATTGTTCCTTTAAGAACAGAGGCAACGGTGTCATAAACTCAAACTGCTTCATAAATCGGAGTAACCAACCAGCTGATCAACCAGAGACAGAAAAGGCAGCTGGGTGAGTGACAGCTGTGGCTGAGGACACGGCTTCTGCACAGGCTGTGGGTAGAGGCTTCCTGCACCAGTTTATGATTACAACAGCAACCAATAGGGCTTTCTTAATTCACAAACCAAACACACGTTTCTGATTAGCAAACATTCAAACTGAGATTAATGCACCCAGACCAATGAGAGAAAACCGATAATGCAAGACAAAGAACAAGAGCACTTGAGCAATGAAGGAAAAGAGACAAGATAACAGAAAAGTCAAAAGGGAAATAAACCTTTGATAACAGAGAAAAATAAGAAAAGAAAATCTTCCCTGAACATAGTGCATGTAAGCCCATGTGATATCACCTTGCACCAGGGGATGACAGACAGCACGTATGGTCAACGTGACCGAAGCTCCTGTCAGTCTGTCTCGAAAGGGAATGACCAGACCTTACAAAAGGGAAAGGATGGGAATACAATAGTACTGGACCCCACAAACTACAAGAATTTATTTCTTACTATACATTGGAATAAAATAATAATTATAAGCAATGGGGTCCAATGGGGAGGTGTGTTCCATCAGCGAGGAGGGAGCGGTGCCTTGTGCCCATTCCCCTCTCGACCCCCCATGCAGGTAGGTTGTGGGTCGAGGCCCAGGAGACCCCAGGCCTTGGTCGGGTGCTTCTGAACGTGAGGTCCGTTGTCAATAAGTCATCTACCATCTGGGAGTCAATCCCGGAGTGGGACGCCGACCTCGTGTGTATTACAGAGACCTGGCTGGACAATGAATTGGGCCTTATTCTGGCCGATCTTGTTCCAGCTGGGTTCTCTGTGTAGCATCAGCCTCGGCTGGAGGGATGGGGGGCGGGGGGGCGGGGGGGGGCGATGTAGCCATTGTTATCAAGGATGCATTGTCTTTTAGGAGATATCCGGTGCAGGCTCCACCAGGTGTTGAGTGCTTCCATCTTGTGTTGGATTTGGCCGGGGACAGATTAGGGGTGCTGCTGGTGTACCGTGCACCCAACTGCCCGGCAGCATCCCTACATGCTCTTACTGATCTGGTGTCAGATGTGATCCTCCGAACCCCTAGATTAGTGGTCCTGGGGGACTTTAATATCCACACTGACACCGATCTTGGAGGAGTGAGGCATGGCCTCCATGACAACCATGGGCCTGTCCAAAATCATCTGTGGCCCCACACATGAGGAGGGACATACACTGGATTTGGTTTTCTGCACTCGCCTTGAGGCCGGGGGTCAGTTAGTAGAAGTTAAGGGGGTAGAGCCTTTGTCATGGTCTGACCATTACCTCCTTAAGGTGTGCATCCTGGCGCATGTTAGCTCCCGACAGGGTGCAGGACCTATTAGATCGGTCCACCCCCGGAGACTTACGGAACTGGATCAATTCTGGAATGCCCTGGGGGATTTTCCCCTGGACCTTGACAGCCACTCTGTTGATGATGTCGTAGCCTTCTGGAACACCTTGTTGGCGGAGACCACTGACAGAGTGGCTCCCAGGCGTCCTCTGCCCTCCCGAGTCTCCCGCAGGTCTCCTTGGTTTACTGAGGGCCTGCGGTGTTTGAAGCGGGAGAGCAGGCGGTTAGAGCGCCGGTGGCGCTGGACTCGCAACCAGTGTGATCGATTGCAGCATAAGAGCAGTTTAAAGGCCTATGCTGTGGCAGTGCAGGCAGCAAAGAAGCAGTTCTTTGCTGCCCTTATTGCATCTGCAAAGTCACATCAAGCGAAGCTTTTCCGGGCGGTGAAAGGTTTGGTCAGTCCTGCCTCTCTCCGCCTGGGCCTGGAGCAATCCAGTGACCGCTGTGACTGGTTTATCAAGTACTTTGTAGATAAGATCGCTCGCATCCGCCATGATTTCAGTTCCTCAGTTATTGCAGAGGATCATCTTGGGGCTATGGATGCCCTGTCCTGTCCTGTCCTGTTTTGTGGGATCAGTTTCAGATGGTGTCGCCTGCCGATGTGGAGTCCTTGTTGGGATTTGTTTGTGCCACCACTTGTGAGCAAGATCCATGCCCATCCTGGCTGGTGAAAGCTAGCCAGGAGACGCTACGGCCATTGCTGGCTGGGGTGGTTAGTGCCTCCCTTCAGAAGGGCAGGGTGCCTGACTGCCTAAAAGAGGCTGTGGTTAGACCCCTGCTCAAGAAACCATCGCTTGACGCTGATGCTCCTGCCAGTTATCTGCTGGTCTCTAACCTTCCCTTTTTAGGGAAGGTTCTTGAACGGGCTGTGGCAGGGCAGCTCCAGGAACATCTGGACCACATCGGTTTCCTTAATCCCTCCCAGCCTAGGTTTCGACCTGGGTATGGTATGGAGACGGCATTGGTGGCCTTGGTTGATGCTCTCCATCTGGCGTTGGACCAGGGTCATCAGACCTTACTGGTCCTGCTAGACCTTTCGGCTGCGTTCAACACAGTCGATCATGAGGTGTTGGTGACTCGCCTGTGAAACTGTGCCAGAATTGGCGGAACGGACTTGGACTGGTTTCGTTCATTCCTGGCTGGGAGAACTCACCGGGTGGTCTTGGGGGCGTGTACGTCTTCCCCCCGGGACCTCACGTGTGGAGTCCTGCAGAGTGCCATTCTGTCCCCCCTCTTGTTTAATATCTATATGCAGCCATTATGGGATATTGTGAGGGGATTTCAGGGCATGCAGTGTCATCAGTATGCTGATGACACTCAGCTCTACCTCTCCTTTTCCATCAACCCAGGCCATGCAGTCTCCTTATTTTCCCAGTGCCTGTCAGTTGTGGGGGCTTGGATGCGGTCAAGCCATCTGCAATTGAATCCTGACAAGACAGAGGTGATGTTGGTGGGCGAGGGCTTGGGGGACCTGGGGGTGGTTGAATCTCCTCTTGTTGAGGGGGGTTCACCCTCCCATGGTCTCTCAAGTGTGGAGTCTGGGTTTGCTCCTCGATTTGCGGCTCAGCCTGGAATCTCTGTTTGTGGCCATGGCGAGGAGTGCGTTCCGGCAGTTACATCTTTTCCGGCAGCTTCGGCCGTATCTCTCAGACTCCGACCTCACCACTGTCATTCATCCACTGTCATCCATACCTTCATCACCTCGAGGCTCTACGCGCTCTACGTGGGGCTGCCCAAGAGCTGGTCTGGAGGCTGCAGCTGGTGCAGAATGCTGTGGCCCTTTTCCTTACTGGGGCGGGTCTCAGGGAGCACATGACACCAGTGCTCCGGGCTCTGCACTGGCTGCCTATAAAGCACCGGGCCAGGTCCAAGGTGCTAGTTTTAACCTTTAAAGCCCTTCACAGCCTGGGCCCTGCTTATATGCGGGACCACCTCACTCCCCATGTGTCTGTGCAACCATTGAGATTGTCCGTGGGAGCCTTTTTGGAGGTTCCCCGGGCGAGTTGGGTGGCCACTGATGTTAGATCTTTTTCGGTGGCCGCCCTCTGCTGTGGAATTCGCTCCCGGAGGAGGCTCGGTTGGCTCCCGCTCTCCTGCTGTTTCGGTGTGTATGTAGGACCTTCCTGTTCCGTCAGACTTTTGGTGAGGGGTAGAGGTGGGGGTGGGATGGGGTGTTTCCCCACATACTGTATTGTATTTTAAATTGTTTTGTTTAAATTGTTTTTAAAAAACGTTATTGAATGTTGTTTGCCGCCCTGGGCTGCCCTGTGGGCAGGAGGGGCGGGATATAAATTTTAAATAAATAAAATAAATAAATAAAAACATGTGTAAATAAAGTCCCAGCATGGTCTCCAGAGATTGATTTCAAAACTAATGATGGATGGTGGGGGGGTCATCTACTAGCCTATCCCAAATTTCTCCCGTTAGGCCTGGGAATGATCCTGCAAATCTCTCTAGCAGGGAGAGATCCCATATATTAATCTTATTAATAAGATCCCATATACGAAAAATCACCATCTTGACCCAGAATATACTTCCGGTCTGCAAATGACTGCTTGCCTCCAGAGACATTTGTGCTCATTTGAAAATCCCTGACAATTCAATGATTGTTCATTCTGATTATTAAATCCAACTGGGTAGATCTGTATAATCCCTCTTCCTTTCTCATATTTGATAACTGTAATCATATTCCCCCCTTAATTCTTTTTTTTCTGGGCTAAACATTCCCAGTTCTTTTCATCTCCCCTCGTAGGCCTGTCCTTTCATCCCCTTTCTCACCTTGGTTGCTCTCTGAACCCTCTCCAGCCTATCAGTGTTGGGGTGCTCAAAACTGGACACAGTAATTTCAATGATGAGGGTTGAACAGGGCCGAGACAAACAACTACTGTCACAAAGAGCATTTTCAGACCAGACGCTACCTCGCATGGCCACCTGAGAGCCACGGATACGACCGCCATCTGAAGGTGGAGTGGCCAGATGCACGCTCCTTAGGCCACAGAGAGCACCCACTCTCAACCACTCACAGAGCACTGCTGACTGCTGGGAAATCTGGAGTGCACTATGTGAGGCAGGCCAAATGCACGACCGCGGTAACCACGCTGGGAACTCTCTGTATGATTTGGTCCCCATACACTCCACATGTGCAGGTACTCCATGGCAGAGCCACTTAGTGGCCACGAACGCCCCCCCACAATTGACTTGCTCATCTGAAAACACCTAGAACAAGACTCTCCTTGTTGCTTTCTCTAGCTTCTGTTCTTTTTGGTTTGTTGGGCTTTTTGTTTTGAAATCTGCAGATCAAGTGCAGCTTTTTTGTTTGAGTTTGCAAAGTGCATCTCAGCAAAATCTGTTGAATAGGAGCGTTGTCAAGCAGACTCATTTAAACCTGATTATTGATTTCATTCTTACTATTGATGAGGTGTTTGAAGTGGCTGTTTGCTAATAAAAGAGATGGGAGGCAAAGAGCTTGGAGGAAATTTTTTGTTTGAGAGTCAGACGGCTTCCAAGGTTTGGACTCTCTCCCATGGAGGAGGGAATATTCTGGTGGGCTAATTTTAGCGGAAGGAGAGGGGGATCTATTTGCAGCTGCTCTGGAATGTCTGAAGTGGCACAGTCGGAGTGGATGAGTCAGTAGCCTGCAGGGAGAGGTGGGCAGTGGTGTGTGGAGAATCTCCCCACTTTGTGTGTGGCAAGGATGGTTTTTTGTTTTGGATCCGGTTCTGAGGCTCAGGACAGGGGTTGCAGGTTCAATTCCTGCCTCTGTCACTGACTTCCTGAACCTCAGTGGCCCCCACTGAGCAGGGCCCACCTTAGAATTTGCAGGGCCCAGGGCAAAAATAAAATGTGGGGGCCCCATGGCTCTGCCCTCCAGAGCCCCTCCCCCCCATTAACAATTGGCAGTTTGGTGGTTGCTTACAAAAACAAAGAAGTGTCATACATTTTCACACACATGCACACATGGGTGATGTGTAGGGTGGGACAGGGGGCATGTGTATATTTTTTCTTAGATATTTTCCCTGATCCAGCCCTGCCCCAGCCCTCAGTGATCAGACTTAGAAGTCCAGTCCTCTTCCCCTGCCATGATCCCACTCATCTGGGCAGGCAGGAAGTTGTCAGAGGGATGATTTCCTCAGGGGAACAGCAGCAGCGGTGCGAGGGAGGAGAACTCGGAGGCAGCAGCGGGACTTGGCTGAGAAGGAGGAGGGGAAGGCAGTGAAGCAGGCTAACCTGACCAGGTGGTTAATAATAAACTTTAAATTGTGCCCCCCCTCCCTTCATCAACAGTCACCAGTTGCCTATGTTTGCACAATCACAAGCTCTCTCTCTCCCTTTTACACACTCCACACACACACACACCCCTCTGGCAGGGGGATTCATAGATCAGTGATTTACTGAAAGTGAGACCTTGCAGGAAGCAGCCACCCTCAGGACCCGTGAGATTATGATGATGATGATGATGATGATTATTATTATTATTATAAGCATTTATATAGCACAAGCGATGTACCTGGCGCTTTACAGAGTATAAGGTAGACACAGTCCCTGCCTGAGAGCTTACAATCTAAAAGACAGGGGGAGGGGAGACAGGGAAGGGGGAACAGAGGGAAAGACAAGGGATGAGACAATCATGAGGATGCGAGAACTCAGGTACACGTTCTTGGCTTGGTTACAGTAAACTGGGAGTTTACAGATAACAGGTGGGGGATAATCCTGGGTGGGGATGATTAACAGGAGCTGCTGCTTCATCCCCGCAGGATACCTGCGGGGACAAGAAGAACAAAAAAACTGTGAGTTGGGGGCAGGGGGGGGAACGCAGAGGGCAGCCACGTGGGCTGTCCTGTCCCCTCCCCCCCCACCCGGAAGTAGCAGGGGCTAAAAGCCCACAGGCAGCGGCTGGAGCCGCAGG